>JAVYJV010000036.1:0-399649 GCA_034509755.1 Anisodus tanguticus
GTACTTCGATTAAAGATATTAATCTTAAGCCATCACTTAAATCTTGTTCTAAATCTTCAATATGTTTATTTACAGAACTAATATGGTTATTGGCCCACCTTGTAAATGTATTTCTTTGGATACGTTTCCAAGTTGCATCTTCAGCCAATTCTTTTTCCATTGGATCTTCTTCTTCATTGTTAGTACGATCCATTATTGGCACTTTAATATAAACACTAAAAAATTTATTTAATCAAACTTAGTATTCATTTTAACAAATTTTAATGCTCATTAAAGAATTTTATTGAGAAAATATTTTTTTAAAAGAATAGGTGAAAAATTTTTGAGTAGGAGAATTTATTCACCAAATAATTAAAATATTTAAATTATCAAAATGACCTATTTTTTTTAATTTTAAATGGAATATTTTTTTCAAAATTATTCATTTCCAAAAACTGTCATACATCTAATTTATTATCTTTCGTTTATAAAAAAAAAAAATTGAACGCCCTTTTAAAGATTATCAAAAATACTTCTATCACAATAATTAAACCTTTTTTTATAAAAAATAAATTTTACAAAAAAGTCTATTCATTAATTTCTTTCTATTTCTTTAAAAAAAGAAAAACTAATTTTTACAGTTGTTTTGATTTAAAATATTGAGAAAATTAGTTTTCTAAAGTTAAAGAAATTTCTTCTTTTCAATGAATTTTAATATAAATAAATATTTTTCTTTTTATATAAATGTATTTTTTTTCTTTTTGATTTTGATGTATATGTTGTTCTTTTCAGTTATAAATTAATGTTTCATTATAAACATTAAAGTTAACTTTTTCTTTTTAATATAAATATGTATGTTTAATAAAAAGAAATAATTTTTGTTTTTTTAAAAACAAAAAGAAATTTCTTAGAAAAAAAATTCAATTAAATTTTTTCTATTTTAAATTTAACCAAGAAAGGATTTTTATAAAATAATTAAATTTTTTTTTAAATGTGAATAATTGAAAATTTTCTCAAAAAAACCTTTTCTTTTAACATTTTTTTAAAGAAATAATTTAAAAAAAGAAATTTATAAAAAGAAATTTATAAAAAGATTTACTCATCTATTAAATTCATTAATTTTAATTTAACTAAGCATGATAGTTTTTATTTTGAAATTTCAATTTAAAAAATTTCAGTGATCTGTTTTATAATAAAGTTTTAAAATGAAAAGTTTTCAAAAAAACTTGATATAAAAAAGATAAATATAAGAATAAAGTTTAGAAAAATATTTGATTTAAGTTTAGAAAAATAATTTTTAGAAAATAATTTTTTAAGAAAAGATTTAAATGTTGAATAGATTTGAAGTAGAATTTAGAAAAAAATTCAAAACAAATTTCAATTTAAGTTTAATTTGATAAAATTTAATGAAGTTTTTAAAATGAAGCACAATAAAAACTTATTAAACTAAAAAATTTTATCTAATTTTGTTTGAAAAAATTGTAAAAAAATATAAATAAAATATTCAATCTGAAGTTTACAAAAAAGTTTTAATTATGTTTTAAAATTTTATAAAAAAAGAGAAAAACAGAAGCAAAAAAATGTAATAAGCTCATTAAAACTAATTGAAAATACTTTACAATTATTTTGCAAAATCAGACTAAGTACATTTTATGATAAAAAGAAGAAAAAAAAATGAAACAAATTTAAAAAGATCTTACCAAAATAAAAAAAAAGTTTATCTTTTTTAAAAATCACAATTCACGTAAAAAATTGAAAATAAAAATTAAGATAAAAAAAACATTGATTTAAAGCTCGAAATTAAATAAAAATTTAGAAAAAAAAATAAAAATTTAAACTCCAATTCACTAAGAAACTAAATAAAATGTAAATAGTTTTAAATCTTAACTTAATATTTTTTAAAGTGGCGCTGTAAACACTTAATCATTGCCAAACTTCAAAATATAAATTGTTAATTGAAATTTTAACTTTTCTTTTTTAACTCAAAGGCATTTTTGATAATTTTTTTTTTACCTGTGTGTAAATTAACTTTAAGTATACTTATTTTAGAATAATTGAATTATAATTTTTATAAGAAATTTTAATCTTTTCAAACTATTAACCTTTAATTTGTTGATAATCAAGTTTGTGAAAAATTTTCTTCAAAAATGTAATAACTTCAAACATTTTTTTATTGTTTTTATTTATTATTTTAATTAACAAAAATTAAAGCTTATTAATTAGTCATCTTTTTAATAATTCATTTATTTTTTCAAATTTTGTTTTATAATTATCCTTTTAATAAGCATTTTATGAATTATCCTTTTAATAAACATTTTATGAATTATCATTCTAATAAACATTTTATGAATTATCATCTTAATAAACATTTTATGTATTATCTGTCTAATAAGCATTCATTTAATTATAATTTTATTAAACATTCTCTGAATAATCATCTTAATAAACATTCTTAATTATCATTTTAAAAGCATCTTCGTGATAAACATTTTTCAATTATTCTAAAAGTCAGATTTTTTTAGAAAAAAAAATTTAGAAAAAAAAATTTAGAAAAAAAAATTTAGAAAAAAAATTTAGAAAAAAAAATTTAGAAAAAAAATTTAGAAAAAAAAATTTAGAAAAAAAATTTAGAAAAAAAATTTAGAAAAAAAATTTAGAAAGAAAAAAAATTTAGAAAAAAAATGTTTTTAGAAAAAAAAATTTAGAAAAAAAATTTAGAAAAAAAAAACTAATTGATTAAACTCTATTTTTAAATCATATGAAAATTATTAGCTATAAATAAATTAAGCTTTAAATTATTTAAAGTGATTAATTCGAAATAATTTAAATTATTCAAAAAGGAATCAATATTTAGAATGATTAAAAGTTTAAAAAAAAAAAAGTTTTTTTAGATCACAAAAACTAATCTGTAAATAGCATTTTCATCTTGTAAATTAAAAAAAAATTTTAAGCCAAGTTTTATATAATTATTTCAATGAATAATTGAAATTTTGATGAAAACAAAACTAAATTTAGTTTACAAATTTTTTTTTTGTTTACTTTCAAGCATTTGTAATAAGTTTTAAATATTAATCAGTTTTAAATTAAGTTTAACATTAACCAATTAAATGAATAATTAGCGTTGAATAATTTTCAATGAACCTAAATTTGATAAAATCTTTTAAAACTCTTTGGCTAATGATTAGTTGAATTTAAAATTTTAAATGGAAATTGCAGCTATAAAATAGTAAAGATGTGAATAAAAAATCAGAATCTCCATAAAAAAAACAGAAAAAAAGTCAAAAGAAAAATGAAATAAAAAATGTTGATAGAAAAATGAAATAAGAAAAATTCATAGAAAAATGAAATAAGAAAAAGTTATACAAAAAATCAAACCTAAAAAATTTAATGAAATAACTTTATATTTAAACTTTAAGAGCTCATATAATTTTATTGTATAATGTTTCTTATTTTAAAGCTCATAAATAAAACTTGTAAACAATTCTTCATATGAAAAACTAACATAAAAAGTTTCTTTAAAACATCATAACTGATATAAAAATTGAAAAGAACTCTAAAAAAGCTTTCAAAAAACGTAAATTATTTTAAAACCCTTGACTTAGTTTATACGAAGTAGATTTGAAATTTTGTTTTCACTTTTTTATTTAAAAACTTTGCAACAAAAAAAAATATATTTACAGTTCTATTCAATTAAACATCTGTTAATTTCTATTTTTAAATGGCTCTTGTGATTAATAATTTAAAAGTTTTTCATAAAATTAATAAACCTTTACATTAAGATAATTTTAATTGATTTTTCTCTGTTTTTTAATTCTTCTTATAAAAAAAGATGAATTTAAACAAAAAGTTTCAATAAATTTTCATCAATTTAAACAAAGTTTTTATCTTTCTAATTATTTATAGAAAAGATTAAACTTTCAAATTGTTCAAATTTTTATCAAATGAATAAGAAATTCTTTTAAACAAAATTATGTTGGAAACATTTCTAAAATTTTTGTTTGCTATTTTACAAATTTAATCTTTCAAAACTCTAGTTAAATGTTCTAAATTTAAATAAGAAAGTCTTAAGTAATCAATTTCAAAGTCACTCATCTTTATATATAATTTATTAATTAGATGAAATTTTAGCCAAGTTTTTTTTTTCTTTTTAATAAAAATGTCGAAAAAATCCATTTTAATTTATAACAGTTTTCAAGATCATTTTATCTGAAAAGAAAACAAAAAACATAAAAATTAATAACCTGAAATTGATACTTAATTTTAAATTATCAAAAAATTCAAAAATTTTCTATTAACAAAAAATCATCTCAATTTCTTAAAGATTATTTTCAAAAAAATATTTATAAACAAATTTTTTTTCATAATAGTCTTTTGAGCCATATTGTCAAAATTAAATTGATTGTCCATTAATTCATCAATAAATTTATAAAGCTTTTAACAATTTTAAAAGCATCAAAAATTTCTATTTAAAAAATTGAAAAAATTATCTCAAAATTAACTGAAAATTACTTATAAAGTGTAATTAGTTAGACAAGGAAATTTTTTTTTTTAGGTTTAAACATAAAATTAAAATTTTTTTTTCTAAACTTTGATCTTTGTTTTTAAATTGACATAATTTTGGTTTTTCAAGATAAAAGAAAACAAATTTATGAAGTTTTTCTTTTACTAAAATTTTTCTAAAACTGTTTCACATAAAATCTTCTTCTTAAACCGCTTTCTAAAATTTGTTTTCTAAAATTTGTTTTCTAAAATTTTTTCTAAAATTTTTTTTTTAAATTTTTTTTTTAAAATTTGTTTTTCTAAAATTTGCTTTTTCTAAAATTTGTTTTCTAAAATTTGTTTTCTAAAAGTTTGCTTAAAATATTTTTTTTCTAAAATTTGAAAAATTTTTTACAAATCAAAAAATAATTTAATGAAAGAGTTTAAATAAATAATTTTGAAATATTTTTATACTCTGAATTCAATTTAACTAGTTGATTATCAATTTTATTATCCAGTTTTTTAAATTTTCTTGCAGTATTTTTCCATAATGTATCAAAAAAATATAAACGATTTTTACGACATCTATATTCTAAAATATTAAGCTGTTCAATTAAGAATAAATTTTTATCTTTTATCATACGTAAATTAAATCCTAGTTTATCAATTTTACGTATTTCTTCATATTTTCTTAATTTATTCAAATTTTTCTGCTTGTTATAAAACTCCTCGTTCAAATAATTTGTTTCAAATGACTTTAATTTTTTTTCTTTTTCTTTTTTATAAAACACACCTGGACTAATTAAATTTTTTCTTAATTTAATATTAAACTTATCATTCTCTTTATCATTTTTCAAAATTTTTGTACTAGCGCTATCAGTTTTTGACTCTTCATTAGCATTATTCACGCTTGATTGATTTTTAACTTTTTTTTTTTTCTTTTTTTTATCTTTTTTCTTAATTTTTTCTTCTTTTGAAACTTTTCCATCTTTCAAATTTTTTTCTACATCATCTTTTGAATTATTCTCTTCTTCTTTCTTCAAATTTTTTTCTTTATCTTTCTCTAAAATCTTTTCTCCAGTTCTCTCTAAAAATTTTCCTTCATCTTTCTCAGTAGTTTTATCTTCATTCATCGTCATAACTTTTTTTTCTTCAAATTTTTTATCTAAAATTTTCTTATTCAAATTTTCTTTATTCAAATTTTCATCTTCTTTATTCAGATTTTTTTCATCTTTCTTAGTTTCTTTATCTTTTTTTAAGTTTTCTTCATTTTTTTTTAAATTTTCATCTTCATTCTTTAAATTTTCTTCTTCAACAAAATTTTTATCTTCATTTTTAATTAACTTTTTTTTTGTTTTAAAAGTTTTTTTCTTTTTTTCATCTAAAAAAGAAGTTTCATTTTTTTTCACTTTAACTTTTTTATTATCAAAATCATTTAAAAATACATTTTCATCAATTGCTTTTTGATTTAAACCATCTATATTATCAAGAATTTCATCATCTCCAAAAATAACTTTTTGTTCTAAAAAATCTGAATTATCTTCAATAATTTTTTGTTCAATTTGTTGATTATCTTTTTGTTGATCAATAAAAGTTGATTTAAAACACAAAATATTTTCAAAAGCTTTAAAAATAGTTTTAATAAGAGAAAAATTTATAAAAATTTAAAAACTTACTCATGAAAATATATAATAAAAGAATTAATTTAATCATTTTGATCATTTAAAATCTATTAAAACAATTCTTGGAAATCAATTTTACAATAAATTAAGCTATTAATTAGAAAAAAAATGAAAAAAAACAAAGTTATGATGTTCAGCAACATTAAAAAACTTTTGTTTAAACACAAAATAAAGAAATTTTTTTTTGAAATTTAAGAAAAGAATTTCAAGTGTATAAATTGTTACAAAAAATGATGCTGGTCAATTGTTTTGTTAAATAAAATGAAAAGTCTTTTTATAAGCCAACTATTAAAAATAAAATTGATGATACAAGTTTGAAAATATTTTAAAGGTTAAACCTTTTTAGGTAAACATAGAAAGTTTTAGAAAAAACTTAAAAAAGATTCACGTCAATTTAATTACACAGTGTAAAATTCAAAAGTTTGTCTAACTTTGGTAACTATAAAACAGGAAGTAAATTTCTTCTTCTTTTTTTTAACAAATTAACTTTTTGTCCTAATTTAGGTTTTTAATTTTATGTCTAAACATCAAAGAAGTTTTCAATAAAAAAAAAAAAAATTTTTCTTAAATTGAATTTTGTTTATATTCACTAAAAAGTCATTAGAAATTTTGAATTATTCAATAATTAAATTTTCTTAGTTAATTTATGTTGAATAATTTGTTAAAACTACTAAAAAAATTTGATGTCTAGATAAAATTATCAAAACCTGAAAAATTATTAAAAATCTTTTAACTTAATAATTTTTCTTCTTATGACTAAGACTACATCATTTTTCAATTAAAAAAAAATTTCATTAAAATTCATATAAATTAAAGTAAATTAGATGAATAATTTGTTTTCAAAAAAACAATCAAAACAAAGTTTAATTAAAAAACAAGGAATAAAATTAAAAATTCAAAGCTAAAATTAGAACTGAGCTCATAATTAAAAGAAAAACTTGAAAATTGAAATTAAATTTTAATAAATTTGAGCAAAGAAATAAGAAAATTGGCGTTAAAAGAAAAATTGAGCAGTTTGAAAAAAACTAAAAAAAAACAAAAAAAAAACTGATAAACTAAAAAGAAAACCAAATAAAAAAAAAAAAAATAAAAACCAAGAAAAAAAAATATTAAACCAAAAAACAAACAAAAAAAAATGTTGAAATGAAATTTAAGTTTAAAAAATGTTTAAAAAAATTCACAAAAAAAATTAATTAAAAATCTGAAAAAAATTTTCATCACAAAGATAAAATCAAATTAAAAAAAAATTAATGTGGAAAAGTTATAAAAAGCTTATTCAAAAATTAGTAATCAATATATGAGAACAAATAGATATAAAATTTTGAGAAAAAATATTTTTAAATTAATAGCACAATGAGTAGTAAGAATAATAAAATCAATTGTCTGATGATAAAAATCTTTTTATTCAAATTTAAGATTTTGTTTAAAAACAAATTATAAAATCAGAAAAAAGGTATTTTCTAAAATTTGCGAAGTGTTGTTAAATTTTTATTAAAATTTATATTAAGATTATCTTATATAAGAAACACTGATGTTTTTATTTTGATTAAAAATAATAGAGTTAAAGAAGTTTTTATAGTATGAAGATATGTTTCTATAAAATGTTTAATTAAAAAAAGGTGTGATTACACTTGTGATTTACCTAAGTTTTATGAATAACTTTGAACAAACTGATAAATAAAGTGATTAAATAAATTTTAAAATTGATCTTAACTTTTAATTAGCTTTTCTTTAATTTACTAACAAAATATATAAAACAAATAAAAGGTCTTTTTAATATATTCATGCTTAATTTGTAACAGGCTATTTTTTGTATTTAAACTTGAATTCTAAATTACTAATAAATTTACTAATAAACTTACTAATATTGTTTATTATGAAAATTTATTCAAAAATTTAATCAATTTGTATTAATAAGAATGTAAATGTTTTCATTTTAAAAACTTAAGATATTTGATTCAGTTGAATTTGAAAAAGGGGATAACAGTCAGAATAGTTTTAGTGAATAAGATTTAAAATTTTAACTCAATAAGAATTCAGAATAACTTTACTCAATAAGACTAAGAATATTTTTTACTCAATAAGACTAATAAGACTAAGAATATAATTTTAACTCAATAAGACTGAGAGTATAAATTTGACTCAATAAGACTGAGAGTATAAATTTGACTCAATAAGACTGAGAATGTGAATTTGACTCAATAAGATTGAGAATGTAAATTTGACTTAATAAAACTGAGAATAATTTTCACTGAGTAAGACTCAAAATAGTTTTACTGAATAAGATAGAAAATAATTTAACAAAATAAAAAAGCTTTTACTTAATAAAAATCAAAAGCTTTTACTTAATGAAAATCAAATAATTTTACTTAAAAAAATCAAATTTCATTAAATCAAAAAGGCTTTATTAAATGAAATTGAAAAAGGTTTAATTAAGTGAAAAAAGCTTTATTAACTAAAAAACAAAAAGGCTTTATGAAAAAAGGTTTTTATCATGTAGAAATCAAAAGGTTTTTATCATGTAGAAATCAAAAGGTTTTTATCATGTAGAAATCAAAAGGTTTTAAAATATATCTTTTTAATCAAAATTATAAGGTTTTTAAAATCTTATTTGTTACAAACAAAACTTTAATAATGAGAATCAAACTTATTAATGAGAATCAAAGCTTTTTTTTTAATGAAAATCAAAAATTTAGTAATGAAAATCAAAAGCTTATTTATGAGAATTAAAACTATTGAAATATCTATTAATGAAAATCAAAAATTTTTTTCATAAAAATCAAAAAAGTTAAAACTCAAAATGTATCAATTGAACTTGATCTTCTGTCAAAATTTTGTAATAAATTTAAATTAAAATTTGTTAATAATTAGGAAATTTCTAGTGACAAAAATAAACCTTGAAATTTAATCCTAAATATTTGACTTTATGGCTACAAACATTTCAATCAATCTTGATTGGTTTTACTTGTCTATTTAAACAATAAATTTCTCAATAACAAAATTCAACAATAATCTTAAATTTATTGACTATATTGTTTGTTTAAGAATTGTTAATAATTTTTAATTACTTTAATTTGGTTTATATAGAGATGATACTTTTGTTGAAGTCAAAAAAAAAAAATCTATTGAATTGTTTAAAGTCAAAAGTTTTTCTAATTTTCAAGGTAAATAAAGTTATCAACTGGATTATAAATCAAAATTTCTTCATTATTTTCAAACTGACATTTTTTTTTTGAATAAATTCTCAAGATGATCAATATTATTGAAATTTTTTAATTGTTAAAATGAAATGTTTATTGTTTGAAGTTTTTTTTTTGAATTTTATGATAAAATTATTAATTCATTTAACTAAAACCATTAAGTCTTTTATGAAGTTCTAATAAAAACATTTAAAATAAATTCTGATGAATTTTTTTTATTCAAATTTTTTTTAGTAAATAAATTAACAAAGTTTTATATAAATTTCTTTGATTAATAAAATAAAATTTAACTAAATTTAACAGTTTCCCGCTTAAAAATTTATCTTAAAATATTTTTAAATAAATTTAAATTTTCAAGATTATCATTAGTAATTAGCTGGTTGGTTTACCTTGTATTTATAGCACATTAATAATAAACTTTTTTTCTAAATACTTTAACTTTAAACTTGCTAGATGTTTAATAGAAATAATAAGCCAAATCTTTCAATAGAATTAATTTCTTAGAATAATTTTCTCCATAATTTATCGAAGTTATTTGATTAAATTTGGGAAAAAATTAATTTTTAGATGTTAAAACTTTTAGAAAATAGAGATTTAGAAAAAAATAATTTCAAAGTTTTAGAAAAAAATAATTTCAAAGTTTTAGAAAAAAATAATTTCAAAGTTTTAGAAAAAAATAATTTCAAAGTTTTAGAAAAAAATAATTTCAAAGTTTTAGAAAAAAATAATTTCAAAGTTTTAGAAAATAAACATTTAGAAAAAGGCAGTTTCTTTATGAAAATAATTTTTTAGAAAAATTTAGTTTTATTAAATAGGAATCTTCATAAAGAAAAATTTTATTTTTGTTTTCATTAATTTCAATTTTTAACGTAAAATAATTTTATTTTTCATAAAAAAGATCTTAAGTTTTAAAATTAAAAAAAAAACTTCAATTACGTAGTTATTTAAAAAAGAAAAAAAATAATTTCTAATTAAAATAATCTGCATTTTAAGAAAAAAAAATCTAATTTTTCTTTTTAAGAAAAACTATTCTTTTTTGAATCTCAATATTTTGTTTTTAAAATAAACGTAGACAAAGTAATTTTAGTTTTTACGTTAAATAACTTTTTACACGTAGATAACTTTTTGTATTGATTATTTAATTAGATGTTTAACAGTTTATATAATTTTTAACATGATAACAAGAAAAATTAAATTTTAATTAAAAATCCTTAATATTAATTTATCTTTAATTAATAGGTTTGTGAAAACAGATTTTTTTTATATCCAAATCAAAATTACTTTTTTTTTAAATTAAATCAAGTGATACTTATTTAATGAAGAGATAAACTAAATTTTATATTGAGATAAACTAAATTTTATATTGAGAGAAAAATTAGTTTCATATTAAGAGACACTAATTTTATATTGAGTGTTTTATATTGCGTGATTCTAATAGCTTTAATATTGAAGTATATTAATGATTTTCATGTAAAAAGAAACAGTGTTTTATTATTGAAAAATACTTTTGATTAATATAAAGACTGATTTTAATATTGAAACAAATTAAATAAGACAATTTTTATGTTAAGAGACTAATAGAAATGATTTCTAAATTACAAGAAACTTCTAATTTATATTTAGTGGTTAAGATTTTTTGTAGAAAAGTAATTTTTATTTAAAAAGCTACTGTTTTTGAAACCTACTAACTTAAATTTTAAAACTTATAATTTTTTCTATTGAGATCTAATAATTTAAGAGCTATTGAATTTTTGTTTTAAGATCTATCGAGACTTATTTAAGTGCTACTGATTTTTATATAAAAATTTTTCATTTTAGAGCTACTAATTTATTTTTCAGAGCTAATAATTTTCATTTGAGAGCAAATAACTTTTATTTAAAAGTTAATAACTTATTTGAAAGCCAGTAATTTAATTTTTTAATAAAAATTTTACAAAAAAATGATAGGAAAATGTGTTTACTAAAAAGTTTGACGTTAAAATGAATGTTGTGCAATTTGAATTCTCAATTGAATTTTGATTAAATGAATAAAAACACAAATAAATGAAAGTCTAATTGCTAATTGAAACCTTTACACTTTATAAAAAGATACTTTTACTTTTTAATTAAACTCAGTAAATGATCACCTTTTCACTGTTTTACTGAATTTTTTCATTAAACTAGAAAAATGTTTTCTTTTTTAGATTTTTATTGATTTTAAAAATCAAAAAAAAAATTCGAAACAAATGACAATTAGTTGTAAATTGTTCATTAAAAAAAAAAAGAGAAAACTACTTGACAGATCCGTGCCAAGTAACCTGTTCTGTTATATTTTAGTTTTAAGAACCAGTTTAAAGCCGAACTAATAAGCCACACCAAATAGAAGCCAGTTTTTTTAGTCCAGCTGATCGGCACTTATTTAATGCTTAGCCAGTCTTTACATAAGTTAGTATCAAAGCCGACGTCTTTTTGAATGTAAACAAAGCAAAATTTTTTAAAAAACTCAACTAAAAGTTCTTAGTTAAAATTATTTTGTGATTTAAATTTGAATCTTTGTAGTAGTATACAACCATAATTTAAAAATTTGTACAAAAATATTAACAAAATTAAAATGACCAATTGGAATAGAATTGTTTTTATTTCTTTATTTTTGTTCTTTTTAATACTTTTAATTCAACCTGAAGTTGATTGTAGACGTAGTAAATCAGAAAAAATAAAAGAACGTCAACTATATGAAGAGAAAAGAAATTTAAAAAAAGAAGGAAAGAAAATTAAAAAAAACTTTTCTAAAAAATATGAACAATTTTACCTTTCTTTATGTGCTGATTGTTTTATTAAAATGAATTTGGCATCTGAAAATTGTGTTCAATCTTATGAAAAATTAAATTTGGTAAGTTTATTAAAAAATCTTAATTCAAAAAAATGATTTAAAAATTTAATTTTCTTTTCAGTCAAATGATAAAATAAACAAATGTAAAGATAAGAGTAAAGAAAAATCTTTTAAAAAGAAAAAAAATATTGATAATTCTATCGATGAAAATATAAATTTAAAAGGATGGAAAGATGTATTTGAAAGAGAAAATAAATTTTTAGATTGTTTATTTGATGAATTAAAAGATCAAGAAAATTATCGTTCTATGTCAAAAGAAGAATTTAAAAAAGAAAAAAATGGTTTAACAAATCGGTTATTACAAGAAAAAATAGTAAGTTTTTTTTTCTAAACATTATATAGTAATTAATTTTTCTATTTTTTTTACTTAGGATTGTATGAAGAAGTATATTCAGTCAAACAGTACAGTTACTCCATAAATGTTTAGAAAATTAAAACTTATTTTTTAAGAAATCAAAACAAACTTGTAAATTTTATACTTAAAATAATTTAACTATTAAAATATTTTGGTTTTTCTAACATAGCTTTAAATAAGTTTTATTGGTTTCTTTCATAAAAAGAAACATATTTTCATTTTAATGATCACTGTATTTATAAAAAACTAATTTTTTTTTCTAATTTGTGCAAAAAGATTAATATCAAACAATAAAAAAGAAATTTTTTTATAAATTTTTATCAAATTTGGAACTTTAGAAAATTAATCAAATTTTATAATAAAGAAAATTGCTTAGTCATAAGAATGTTTTTTTAAATAAAACAGTTCAACGTTTTTTTTTATTTAGAAAAAAAAGTTTCTCAAATGAATAGAAAACTGGTCATAATAATTTGAAGGTATTTTCTCAAATTAATATGAATCTTATTGTTAAAAATGATTTTTAAATTTTTTTTTTCATTCAAAAGATTTAATAGAGGTTTGTGTTTTTTATATGAAAAAATTATAACTTTTAATAAAATTTACATTTTGATTATTACAGTGTCAATAAGCTTATTTCAAATAAGTTTGAAAAAAAAAATTTTTGAAAATTACAAAATTTTAATTTACAAATATTTGTATAGTTCAGCTAAACTAGGTAAATAGTAATCTGGTACGCAAACACGATCTTCAGGTTTATTACTATTTTTATAGTTAATCATTTCTTCATATGTTCCTAAACCTGATTGAACAAATAAAGTTGAAATGCCATTGTTACGACCAAATACCATATCTGTTGTTAACCTATCACCAATCATTATTGTTCTTTTATTATCAATATCTTTATGAACATGCTTAATACATTCGAAAAAGAATTTATATGGTTTACCCATATTTATAGCTTTTTTCTTTGTGACAGCTTCAATTGCTGCAATATATGCTCCTGGTCCAGGTACCATAACTTTATCATTTGGTGGAGGAAAAGTTTCATCTGCATTTGCTGCTATAAATTTACAATTTGGTTTTTTAACATAAGAACAGGCTTTTACTAATTTAGGAAAACTTATTTGATTATCAAAACCAACAATAACCGCATTTATTTCATAATTATAATCTTCAATATCAGCATAACCAGGAATCCAATCATCTGGTGTTGGTTCTAAACCTACACCTTCACTTTCAATACCAAACTTAGCTAATTCTTTACTTATACCAGAACAACCAATAACATAAGCTTGTCCATCAAAACCAATTGAATTCAAATATACAGCAGTTGAATATGATGTTGGGAAAAGTTCATCCATATAAGCGATATAACCTAATCTTCGTAATTTATTCATAAATTCTTCTCTTGTTTTTGTTGAATTATTTGTTGCAAAAATAATTTTTTTTCCTAACTCTCTTAATCGATTTAATGTTTTAGCAACACCTGGTACAGCATTGTTACTTAACCATAATACTCCATCACAATCACATAAAATATAGTCATAACGTTCTAAAAATTCTTTTACACGTTCTTTATTATTTAAATTAACTGGATTAAGTTTTTTTAAGTCATTCATTTTTCAAAATTTTATTCAAAAATTTTCAATTTAAAAATATGTCAAATTATTGTCAAAGAAGTTATTTGAAACAAAACTAGTTAATGAATGCAAGAAAAAAAATTTTATTTATAGTTTTAAACTGGTCGGTTTTTTCAGTTATTTAAGTTATTGAAAGAAATTTAAATACGATCAACAAAAATAAAGAAGGAAAATTTTTTTCATTGATTAGAGATATCAAGATTCAATAAATAATAGACAAGCTGCGTTTCACTAAAAGAAACAACGAACTTAGCACCTTTAGCTACCACTTTGAATGATTAAGCCGCTGTTCAAAGCAGATCATCACATATTTAGCCGTATCCAGAGACTATTATTAGATATTAATTAGACATGCGGTGGCTGTGTTTCTGCAAGGAATTTATAAAAATTTTCAATAATAAACACATATTTCAAGAAATAAAAAGTTTAAACAGATAAAAAAATTACAAAAAGAAAGACAGAAATATTAAACTTAAAAAAGAAAATAGACAAAAAAATCAAGCTTAAAAAACAAAGACATAAAAATATAACTCAATAAACTTAAATAGACAAAAAAATACCTAAAAAAATGCTTTATCTTGTCTTTAAAATGATCTCATTGATAACATTTTAGAATAAAAAAAAATTATCCTTTTTTATATTTTTCACAAAAATCAGTTTAGCTAATCTATTTGAATAGACTTTATGCTTATAGATTACTCATGGTAAACGTGAAAAATTTGGAAGATTTTAAAACTTACATTACTGTTCAAAGTTGAATTATAAAATTTTGTTTATCAAACTATTATCATAATTAACTTTAAAATCATAATATTTAAAACTTATAAAATTATCAAAACTAACTTTAAATATTATCTTTAAGTTTTAAAAAAAATTTCCCCTAATAAAAACCGAAATTATTTCCACTAAGTAGGAAAATTTTTTATCAAACCAATTGTTTCAACTTGAATTTTTTCTTTTCAAATCAATTGTTTTAAGAAAAGTTATTTTGAATCAAGTATTTGAAAAAGAGTTAAAAATAACTTTAATCATTGTTGAGAAGTTTTAAGAACTAAATTTAATTTTCTGTTTTATATAACTTTATTTAAAATAAAAATTTATTTTTAATTATTCTGAATTTTACTAAAATTATAGAAATTGGGTTTAATTTAAGACTTATTTTATGACCTTTAAATGTTTTTACAAAAAAATAAACTTTATTTACACGTATTTTTTATGTAAAAACAAATATTGAATTTTTTATTCAAAACAATTGAATTGATTTTTAAATTTTTCTTAAAAAATTAGTCAAAACAAATAAGCTTTTGATTATTTAGCATTTTTGAAAAGTTTAGCTAGTTAATTCTAGTAAGATCTATTATGTAACATGATTATTTAAAATAAAAAACTTTTAAAATAAAGCCAATCAGATTGATGCGCTATCTATTATCATTTGAAAGCGGTTGTTATGTATTATAAAACTAAATTTCGGCTGGCTTAAAATCTTTATTTAAAAAACTGAAAGAGGAGTCTTTTGTTAGTCCAAATAAAGAAACAACAGTATAAATTTTTGTTTAATTTTGTTAATAAATTTAAATTTGAACCGGTAAATCTTAATTAAAAAACAATTTTAGACTATTTTGCTTAATTTTATTTTCAAAATAATATTTGTCATTTTAGAATCAAAATTGTAACAGGTTTTATTTAATTAAAATGACTGAACCACATACTTGTGTTAATGTTTATGCTACTTCAGCAACAACAGAAAATTTAAGTAGACATGATATGCTTAGTTGGGTAAATGGTTGTTTAACAGCTAGTTACAAAAAAATTGAAGAATTATGTTCAGGTAATTAATATTCTATTTTAATTAAAATGTTATCAAGATTTAATTTTTCAATAATAAAAAATTAGGTGCAGCTTATGCTCAATTTATGGACATGCTTTTTCCAGGATCAGTTCCATTAAAAAAAGTCAAATTTCGTACACAGTTAGAACATGAATATATTCAAAATTTTAAATTGGTTCAAGGTGCATACAAAAAAATAGGTTGTGACAAAGAAATACCTATTGGTCGTTTAGTTAAAGGAAAGTTTCAAGATAATTTTGAGTTTTTGCAATGGTTCAAAAAATTTTTTGATTCTAATTATGATGGTCATCCGTATAATGCTTTAGAAGCTAGAGGTAGAATACCAATTGGTAGTGGTAATCCAGCTCCTAGTTCTCATTTGTCCTCTTCAAGTCAAAGTTTTACAAATGCAGCAGCTGCACGTACAAAACCAACTGCTAGAGCACCACCAATTGTACGTAATTCTCCAAAAACATCTTTACAAAGTCCAACAAGTAGTACAACAGCTTCAAGACCAGCTAATCGTAATGGTTTAAGTTCAGGTAATGGATCAAAAATACAAGAATTAGAAAACAAATTAAGCCAAATGGCTTTATCTGCTGAAAGTTTAGAACGTGAACGTGATTTCTATTATAACAAACTAAGAGAAATTGAAATAATTTGTCAATCAAATGAAAAAAATGAAAAATCAGTTGTTGTTGATAAAATAAGTGAAATTCTATATGCTACAGAAGAAGGTTTTAGTTTACCTGCTGAAGATGAAGAAGCTGAAGAGAATGTTGTTGAAAATAATGGAGATCAAAATTCTCAAGATGAATATTAATAAATTTCCTTATTTATTTTTTTATTTGTTTTATTATTCTTTACAAACAAAAAATGCTTTAATTTAGTTAGATTAAATCAAAAAATTAATTTTCCTTTTTGATTTTATCAATTTGTTTTTAATGTATGATTGATTTTTCATAAATTTTATTTACCATCTTTAGCCTTCTTATTAAAACAACAAAATTCTTAGATCTATTTTTAGCTGAATCGATTTTTTTAAAAAAAACAAATTAAGCATAAACATACATATTTTGGCAATATTTTCATGTTAAGACAAAGTTTTCAATTAAAATAAATTTTAAAGTTCTAATTTTTTGATTTTCTATTATCTTCCATTAACAAATTTATCTGTTTATTCAATTTATTTAAAGAAAATTTTGTTTGTAAAACTTAAGTTTAAAGCTTACAATCGATCATCGATAACTGAAGGTGTGGTGTGAGTGTTTTTGTTTATTTACTGAAAATGAAATTTTCCTTGTTGAATTTTTTTTTTCTTAGTTTGAACTAATGATTAATTTTTTAAACAAACTTTTCATTTTTTAAAATGGAAGATAAAGATGATTCTAATGATGAAAAAAAACAAAAGTTAACTTCAAGCTCTAAAAGCTTTGAACCTAATTCTGAAAATTTAAAATTGCAACCATATGATGAAAGAAATGAATTTACATCACCTCCGTTGAATAGACATAATTCTCAACCAGAAACTAATAGTAAAATTGGTTCTATTAAAAAATCTATTTTAAGTGGTACCCATTCAGTTAAATCTTCAATTAAAAAAAGTACAGCTGAATTTTTTGGTGTCAGTAAAAATTCAGAAGATAGTAATCATTTACTATGGTTAGAGAAACGTAAAAGATTAATAAATAGAACTGGAGGTAAAATTAAAGATGCAAATTTTTTTGATGATACAAATGATGGAAATCAAGTTACTTTTTTTTCTGGTGAATTTGAAACATCACCTTTTCAACCTAGAAATTATCAACAAAAATTACCAGCTTTAGCATTAGCATATAGTAACATAAGAAATTATCAGCCTAATAAAAGAAGAAATTTGGCTGCTCATCATGGTGATATAAGTTTACATACAATTGGTAGTCCTTCTCATGATATTACAATGAAGTATTATTCATTTGATCATCCCTCTGATGATTTAACATGTTCAAATCAACAAGAATCTTTTAATAGTAATAGAATGTTACCTGAAGATTTGATTTTTGATTTAAATTCATCAGAAATTCCTCATGGTAGAAATAAAACATGGACTGTAATTAATCGAGATAGACCAAGAATAAAATCAGAATTAATTGAAAGTATTTATGATAATTCTAATCGTCGAATTTTTGGTATGGGTATTGTTGGAAGATTATTAAATCGAAAATTAAAGTCTAATTTAACTCAAGAAGAGAAAAAAAAATTATATTCAATTGATGATAATAGACCTTATTTCACTTATTGGATCACATCTGTACAATTATTTATTATGGTACTTGCTTTGATAACTTATGGTTTCGGTCCATTTGGTCTTCAAAAAGTTAAAAATTCTAAATTAGTTCTTGTTCCTAGTTTATCATTACAAGAAGTAATTTATTTTGAACCTAATAATATTTGGTTAGGTCCAAGAGCTGTACGTAATTTTAAATTAAAGGAACTCTTATTAAAAATAAATTTATTTTTTAGGCAGACTTGATACATCTTGGGGCAAAATATACACCTTGTATGAGAAAAGATAAATTAATTTTTGAGCAAATAAATAAAGAAAGAGAACAAGAGAAAGAAACTGCCTGTTGCATAAGAAGCGATAAATCTGGTTGTATGCAAACTACTGAAGAACAATGTTCTGTAAGTTGAAAAAAATCGTTTTATGAGTAAATTAATATAATTTATTTTTAGAAATTATTATCAACATGGAAAAAATGGACCAAAAGTGATAACATATCTTTAATAGTAAATGATCAAAAAGTATATAGAACATCTGGTACTGTTTGTGGTCAAGATCCTAGATATTGTAAAGACCCATTATCTTTTTTTCCAAATATTTGGCCAGATGATATAACTAAATGGCCTATTTGTAAAAAACAAAAATTAAGAACAGATAATTTAGAAGCTCATATGAGTTGTAATTTAATTGGTAAACCATGCTGTGTAGGTATACATGGAGAATGTAGAATTACAACAAAAGATTATTGTGATTTTGTAAAAGGATTTTTTCATGAAGAAGCAACATTGTGTTCTCAAGTTTCTTGTATGTCAGATGTTTGTGGTATGTTACAAATTAAAAAAGATGATAATTTATTACAAGTATATAGATTATGGACATCTTTATTTTTACATGCTGGTTTAATACATATGTTGATTAGTTTTTCATTTCAATATTTTATTATGAGAGATTTTGAAAAATTAATTGGCTCAACAAGAATTTGTTTAATTTATATGTTATCTGGTATTGGAGGTAATTTAGCTAGTTCAATATTTGTTCCATATAGAGCTGAAGTTGGTCCTGGAGGATCACAATTTGGTATACTTGCAGGTTTAATTGCTGAAGTTATTCATAGTTGGAGTATGATTGAAAATCCATGGAAATCGTTAAATAAACTAATTTTAATAGCCATGTCTTTGTTTCTTTATGGTATTTTTCCATGGATCGATAATTATGCTCATATATTTGGTTTTATAATTGGTTTTTTAATGTCATTAGCTTTATTTCCTTATTTAACATTAACGAAAGCTTTTAATAGAAAATTAAAAGTTATTCTTATTTGGAATTGTTTGATAATTTTATTCATTATTTTTGTTGTATTATTTTTATTTTTATATGTTTTCCCAATTTATCAATGTAAATTTTGTTCATATTTAAATTGTATACCATTTACACCTGATTGGTGTTCTGATCATTACATTGAGGTTAATAGAAAAGACATTTTATAAATTTGTTTTGCATTTTATATTCAAGTTTTATAAATATTGTAAATTAATTTATTTTGAAGAGAATTTTTTTCAAATTATTGCTAGGTGGCGTCTTGAAATTGTATCAAATTATTTTTTAGTAAATAAAATTTATTAAAAATATTTAAATTTTTATAGTCTGGATTTATTTTTGAATTTCATATATAATTCATGTTTACAAAATAAACTTAGTGATTGCTTTAATCGTTGAATTTATATTTTTTTTTTCAAAAGAATGTCATTTAAATGCTTCAAACATCGTTTATCTAATATAGTTCATTTTAATTTTTGTAAAAAATTCATAAAATCTAGGCATTTCAATTACTGAAATTATTTTTTATTCAAAGTCTTCCAAGTTTTAATTACAAAATTTAATATTTTAGTAAAATACTTGATATTTAAACTTTCTGATGAAATCAATCGTATAAGCATTTTTACCCTTTCATTTTAATAGCTTTTGTTTTCAATAAGTATTTTTTCGAAACACTAAAATATATAAGTTTTTTTATGAAAAAAAAAAGAAATCGCGCATTCTTATAAGTTTTTTATCGAAGAAAATATTGTTCATAGTTTTATAGTTTATTCTTATTTGATATAGTTTTTATAATGTTCAATATATAATTTTGTGTTATATTGAAAATATAAAAACAATAATTTAATCTTTTAATGCGACATTATACTAACATCAGTAAAAGGTCTAATGTAAACATGTAGCAAAAATGCTTTATATTATCATTTTGCGCATTGGCATTTCTAAGCATGCCGAAGTGTATAAAAGAAGTGCGGCTTGAGTATGCGTATTTTTAAATTTAAAAGATAGATCACAATGTCAATTGCGCATACGCATCGTCAAAATTCGAAGTAGCAAACCTTTTTTAAGACTAGTAGCCTGGCTTAAAGTAATAAAACATTAAAGTTTGTGAGTACTGTGTGTAGCAAGTTTTGATTATGGAATAAAGTGCCGAGTGCAAAGTTTGAATTTTAATTATAAAAAAGTTTAATTTTTTTTTACTTATTTAAATTTATCGAATTAAAGGTAAATTCTTGCAAAAAAAATATTCCTTTTTTTTGTTTATAAAACTGTTTTAACTTAAATATTTCAAAAAGTTTTAAGACTTTTTTAAACTCACAACGATAATTTCAAAATAATTTAAAAGTATTTTAGCAGAATTTTTATAAATCTTAATTTAGAAATTTTGTGTATCAAGTTATTAAAACTCGAAAATCTCTGTAATAAACTCAACGGAGAATTTTTAAGGTAAAAATCATTTTTCCTTTAATTTAAAGTTTTAATTAATTTAGTTTTAACTAATAAACTTTTTTTATTAATTTCTGTCTAATAAAATTCTTATTTTAGTTTTCATTAATTCAGTTCTTTTTTAGTTTCTCTTGTTTGATGCTTTTATTTAATAATTTCTTTTTTACTAGAACTTTAAGTTAATTTCAAAACTTCACTAAATAATAATTTAGTTTTAAAAAAATTATTTTGCTGAAAATTGATTTTTTTTACCTGGGAATTGATTTTCAAAATTCTTATTACAAAAGCTTTATAGATTCAAAATTTATCTATTTTTATCGTTTTGTATAAGTTTTATAAATTTTATCTAATATTTAAATTCTTTGTTATCATTCATATTTAATAAGTTGACCAATCAAAAATTTAAAAAGATGAAAAATGTTTGTTTCATGATTAGAAATTTTTTTCTAAATTTTTGATGAATTTTTGATAAAAAAAAAATTTTTTTAGAGTAAATCATTTTAAATATTTCTCAAGGTTAGTTTCTCATTTTTATAGATTTTATATTCATAAATTTTTGACTGAATTATTAAGAAGTTTTTAATAAAATTAGCTATAATTAAATTGATTTAATTATTTTAAAAATGAAACTTATTAAGACTATTTATACATTTTAATAATTTTGAGATTTAAACATTTCGTGAGTTTAAAAAAAGAAAAACAATAAAATTAATTTTTATTTCTATGCCAACATTCAATGGGGTTTAATAAGAAACAAAAATTTTCTTTTTTCTAAATTTTTCAGTTTATCTTATACAATTATTTTTTTAATCTTAAGTTTTTGATTATCTTCAGTTCATTCAAATTAATTAAATTAGTTCTTTTTTTATGTAATTTTAATTATATTTAGTTTTGATTTAGCAATGGAATCTTTTAAGTAATAAAATTAAAGTAAATTAAAATGAAATAATTTTTTAGAGTTTTTTTCTTTTTTATTGAGTTTTTTGTGTTGTCTTCAAAGAAAATCGATTACATTTTTATGAATACTTAAAATAGTTTTAATTTATTGAAATTTACGTCAAATGTTTAATTCAATAAATTTAAGTTTAAATTGATTTTTAATTTACTTGAATCAAAATTTAAATTAAGAAAACTTAAATTTTTAAATTGTGTTATTCAAAAAAATTTTTTTTTTAGGGAAAATATTTTGTTTTTTTAATTTATCATAATTTTAAATAATCTCAATTTCTTATATTTAAACTAGGGTGTTATTTAAATTAAATTAGATTTTTTTTTTATTTGAAATATTAAGATAAAAATTAGTTAAAAAATAAATTTTAGAAAAATAGGTTTTAGAAAATAATATTTAGAAAAATAAATTTTAGAAAAATAAATTTTAGAGAAATAAATTTTAGAAAATTGATTTTAGAAAAAAAAGTTTAGTTAACAGAATTTTTTTTTTACTATCAAACAGATTCTTTAACTGCCATGTCATAAGTGAAACTTAATGATTGTATAAAAAAAAACTTAATTATTGTAATTGTGTAAAAATTTTTTTATTTGAAAATTTGTTTTTGTTTTTTAGAAAAAAATTTATTTTTAATTGGGATAATTAAGTTTTATTTCCTAAAACGCTTCTTTAATTTTCTAAACTATTTATATTTTATTTACCTTTTTTTGAATTCTTTTTTATTTTGTAAGATTTTTTCTTAATTGTTCATTTATTAATTCATTGTTCATATGTTTAAAAATGCTTAATTTGTTGTTAATTTTGTAATTAGAAATTAATTTTTTTTTTTTTCATAGTAAAAACTGGATTCAATATTAAAACCATTTAATCAATTATCAGTTAAACATCAGAAGATGATTTTATGATTAAACTTTAGTTTGTTGCATCCTAAGCAGCATTGTTCTAAAAAAAGTTTAAAAAAATAAAATTTTTAAAGTTTTTTAAGTGAATAAAAGACAAAGTTCAAGATTATACAAAGATAGTAAAAATTAATATTTGTTTTCTTAATTGAAAATTTTTTTATAATTTGAGTTAAAGAAATTTCAACAAATTAAAATCGTTCAAAATGGCTGAAGTAAGTTAAAATTTTTGTTTATTTAAATATATTTTTTGTTTAAAAATTAATTTAAAAATTAGTTTTATTTTTTTAAATTAATCTCAGACTTATTTTCAAAATTTTTTTTTGCTATAATTTCTAGTTTTTTTGATATTACATAAGGCTTTTTTTAGATTTACAAAATCATATTAAAATGATTTAAATTTTATTAAAAACTTTTATATTCTGACAGTTTTTTAAAATGAATTGTTTCTATAAACTAATTCATTTTTATCAAAGATGTTTTAATAATTATAAAATTTTAGTTTAATATATGAATTCATAAATATATAAAAATAGAATAAAAACTTTTCAAATTCAATCATTTGTAAAGTTTTAGGGTTTTAAATTAGCGTCAAAAGTTTAAAAAGAAAATTATTTTTAGTTAGACACAAAATTTAACTTTTTTTTTTTTTTTTTTTTTTTTTTTGAATATAAAAGCTAATTACCCTTTTGAGATACTAAATTTGTTTTAAATTTGAGGGAATTTTTTGAATTCTATTGAGTAAAAAAAAAATATTTAACCGGAAAAGGAAGTTAAAATATTTGTTTGTGTATTTTTTTAATTATAGTTAAGCTAAAAAAAAGAATATTTAAAATTAAAACTATTTTTTAATAAAAAAGTTTAAATCATAACACGTGATATTTATAAATTACATTTTATTTAACTTTCATTGATAGCTTGTTGAATTATTTTAATCTTGTATTCATTTAAATAGATTATTGACCTACATTATTTATTTATAATTTTTATTAATTTTTTATAATTTTTTTGAAAGCACTGTTTTTATTTTTGAATGACTTCTTTAAATTTTAGTCAAAGAATTTTAATTTCTCAACATCAATTTAAGTTCTAAAAAACGTAGGCAAAAGCTTTTTGTTCAATGAAATATATTTTTTTGAATGATAAAAGTTTTTGAAAAGATTATTAAAATTTTTTTGAAAAGTTTTTAATTAAAAACTTAAAATAACAAAAATTTGAACAAAAACTTTCGGAAATTTGCTCTAAAATTAATCTTTTATGAAAATTTGAATAAAAACTTATTAGTTAAGTGTGTTAATTAAATAAAAATATTTTTATTGGTCAGGCTTCATATGAATGTTGCAAGATATAGTAAATAAAAAAAAATTTAAACCCTAGACAACGTGCTAAGTTTTTAACCGTTCTTAAACATTTGTTGAAGGTCATTATAGAAGCTTTTTTAAAAAGTATATTCGGTAGAGGACAAAAACTTTTCATCTTTTTTTTTGCACATGTTCTTGTTATATTCTGTTAATAAAAAAAACGCACATACTAGCCTTTGTGAAACATCTATAACTAATTATTTTTATTTAAAACTACTATCATTTTTTTTTCTCTTATTTCTAGTTTGATTTATATTTGTTTAAACAAAATAAAAAATCTTTATAAAATTAATATAAAACTTTGATATATATAAATATAAAGTTTATATAGTCTTTTAAATTGAAGAGAAAAAACCTTTTTTTATACTAAAACACTTCGTTTATTTTATTATATAGTCTTCCAAAAGATGTAAACTATCAATAAATCTTAAAAAAATAATTTAAACAAAAATCTTTAACTTCTTAAATCAAAATTTAAATTAATATGAATTGACAAGTTTAGTTAATTTTTGAAATGCATTCAAAAAAAAAATGTAACTCACTAAACCATAGGTTTCAAAAATAAGTTTTAAAACCTGATTTATAAAAAGAATTATTTTAAAACATCACAATAGATTTATTTTTCTAGGATAGTTTAAGTTAAATGTATTTTATAGATTTAGAATCTATAAAAACTTTTAAAAACAAATCTAAACTAAAATTAATATTTTAAGCGAACTATTTTTGTTTTTTGAAGCAAACTTTCATTCAAAAATATTATAAAAATAACTGATAATCTAATGATAAATTTTTTTTTTAGAAAAAGAAAGGTAAAAAAACCAAAAAGGATATGGATGAACTTAAACAGGAAGTTTCCATGGTAAAATTCCAAATGAAAAAAAAATGTTTTTGTTTTTTAAAAGCGCTTTTTCTTTTTTTTTAGGATGAGCATAAAATTACTTTTGAAGAACTAAGCTCAAGACTAAAAACTAATTTAGATAAAGGTTTGACTGAATCTCAAGCTAAAGCAGTTTTAGAAAGAGATGGTCCAAATGCTCTTACTCCCCCTCCTCAGACACCTGAATGGATAAAATTTTGTAAACAATTATTTGGTGGATTTGCTCTTTTATTATGGATTGGTGCTTTCTTATGTTTCTTTGCATATGCAATTCAAGCATATTCTGGCGAAAATCCTGATCCAAATAATGTAAGTTTGATAACAAATTAATAAGGTTTTTATTTTTGCTGACACTTATTTTTTTAATTTTTAGTTATACCTTGGTATTGTATTAACAGCTGTTGTCATTATAACTGGTATTTTCTCATATTATCAAGAATCTAAATCATCAGCTATTATGGAATCTTTCAAAAGCATGGTTCCTCAATATGCTACAATTATAAGAGATGGTCAAAAAACAACAATATCTGCTGATTTAGTTGTTGTTGGGGATTTAGTTGAAATTAAAGGAGGAGATCGTGTACCTGCTGACATTAGAATAATTAAAGCTCACGGATGTAAAGTTGATAATTCTTCTTTAACTGGTGAATCAGAACCTCAAACTCGTTCTCCTGATTTAACAAATGAAAATCCTTTAGAAACAAGAAACTTAGCATTTTTCTCTACTAACTGTGTTGAAGGAACTGCTCAAGGTATTGTTGTTAACACTGGAGATCGTACTATTATGGGTAGAATTGCAAACTTAGCTTCTGGTTTAGAAATAGGAGAAACTCCAATTGCACGTGAAATAGAACATTTTATTCATCTTATTACTGGTGTTGCCGTATTTTTAGGTGTATCTTTCTTTATAATTGCTGTTGCATTAAACTACTTTTGGTTAGATGCAGTAGTCTTTTTAATTGGTATTATTGTTGCAAATGTACCAGAAGGTTTATTAGCTACTGTAACAGTATGTTTGACTTTAACAGCTAAAAGAATGGCATCTAAAAACTGTTTAGTCAAAAACTTAGAAGCTGTAGAAACTTTAGGTTCTACCTCCACTATTTGTTCTGATAAAACAGGAACTTTAACTCAAAATAGAATGACTGTAGCTCACATGTGGTTTGACAATCACATAATAGAAGCTGATACAACTGAAGATCAATCTGGTGCAAACTATGATAAAACATCAGACGGATGGAAGGCATTATCAAGAGCATGTGTTTTATGTAGTAGAGCTGAGTTTAAACCTAATCAAGAAAACAAGCCAGTATTAAAACGTGAAACAACTGGGGATGCTTCTGAATCTGCAATTCTTAAATGTGTTGAATTAGCTATAGGAGATATAGCTAGTTACCGTAAAAAGAATCCAAAGATTTGCGAAGTTCCATTCAATTCTACTAATAAGTATCACATAACTATCCATGAAACTGAGGATAAACAAGGTTACTTGTTATGCATGAAAGGAGCACCAGAAAGAATCTTAGAACGTTCTGCAACAATTTACATTAATGGTCAAAATAAAACAATGGATGATGAAATGCGCGAAGCTTTCAATTGTGCATATTTAGAGTTAGGTGGGTTAGGAGAACGTGTAATAGGTTTCTGTGATTTAATGTTACCTAAAGATAAATTCCCTATTGGATATCCATTTGATGCTGATGAAGGAAACTTCCCAATGGAAAATTTACGTTTCCTTGGTTTAGTTAGTATGATTGATCCTCCTAGAGCTGCTGTACCAGATGCAGTAGCCAAATGTAGAAGTGCTGGTATAAAAGTTATTATGGTAACTGGTGATCATCCAATTACTGCAAAAGCTATTGCTAAATCTGTTGGTATTATTTCTGAAGGTAATGAAACTGTAGAAGATATTGCTCAGCGTCTCAACATTCCTGTTGAAGAAGTCAATCCAAAGGATGCTAAAGCTGCCGTGGTTCATGGAGGTGAACTTCGAGAAATGTCTTCTGATAAACTAGATTCTATTTTAAGAAACCATAGTGAAATAGTATTTGCTAGAACATCTCCTCAACAAAAATTAATCATTGTCGAGGGTTGTCAACGTCAAGGAGCAATTGTAGCTGTAACGGGTGATGGTGTTAATGATTCACCTGCATTGAAAAAAGCTGATATTGGTGTTGCTATGGGTATATCTGGTTCTGATGTATCTAAACAAGCAGCTGATATGATTTTGTTAGATGATAACTTTGCTTCAATAGTTACTGGTGTTGAAGAAGGAAGATTGATTTTTGATAATTTGAAAAAATCTATTGCTTACACCTTAAGTTCAAATATTCCTGAAATTTCTCCTTTCTTGTTCTTTATTGTATTTGGATGTCCTTTACCTTTAGGAACTGTAACAATTCTTTGTATCGATTTAGGTACTGATATGGTTCCTGCTATTTCATTAGCTTATGAACAAGCAGAAAATGACATAATGAAAAGAATGCCTCGTGATCCTCAAAAAGACAAACTTGTCAATGAACGTTTAATTTCTATGTCTTATGGTCAAATTGGTATGATACAAGCTGCAGCTGGATTCTTCGTATACTTTGTTATTTTAGCAGAAAATGGATTTTTACCATTAGACTTGTTTGGAATAAGACAACATTGGGATTCTAAAGTTTATAATGATTTGAAAGATTCTTATGGTCAAGAATGGGTTAGTATTTCATTGTTTCAAAAATTTATTTTTTCTAAAAATATTTTTCTTTGTAGACTTATAAAAGAAGAAAAGATCTTGAATTCACTTGCCACACTGCCTTCTTTGTATCAATCGTAATTGTACAATGGGCAGATTTGATAATTTGTAAAACAAGAAGAAATTCTCTTTTCACACAAGGAATGAAGTAAGCTTTAATTAATTTATTAGGATATAAATTTTAATTAATTTTGTTTCTTATAGCAATCATATTCTTAACTTTGGTCTATTGTTTGAAACATTATTAGCAATGGCTCTTTCATATACTCCAGGAATGGACGTCATTCTTAAATTATACCCATTAAAGTATGATTTAATTTTTTTCATAAGCAAAATTTATTTATTTTTAACTTTTTTTTAAAGACTTTCATGGTGGTTCCCAGCTATGCCTTTTGCTGTTGTTATATTTATGTATGACGAAGCACGTCGTTATATTTTACGTAAAAGACCAGGTGGATGGGTTGAAATGGAAACTTATTATTAAAACTGTCAATCAGTTTTTTTATTAATAGTTTAAATTTTAAAGTAATAAACTTGTTTTTTTTTAAAATTCAAAGTTTGTCTCAAGAAAGGAATTTTTTTTTATCTTATACAATCTTTGATTTAATTATGAAATTTTGTTTTTTTTTCAAAATTAATTTTTTTTAAATGAATAAATCAACATTTTTCGATTCTATTATAATTAAAATTTGGTAAACGCAAACAAATGAACAAAATGGATAAGGTTTACTTATAAGATCTTACATGGTACATAGGAAAAAGAACACAAAAGATGTTGGAATTTTACACTTTCTTGCGCTCAATTATTTAGTGAATGCATTTAAAATATAAATAAATTTTTCTTTAGACATTTTTCAGTAGTTAGTTTCAAAAAAAAAAAAAACAGTTTTTTAACAGACAATAATTTTTGATTCATTAGTTAAATTAAATTTGTACATAATTAATTTAATCAATTGAAACTTATTTTCTACATAAAAAAAACAAATTTTTCAGATTTAAACTATAGAACTTTTTCAATTTTTTTTTAGACTTTTTTTTTATTTTCCAAAAAAGTATGAATAGTAAATTTGATTTTTGAATGTTCCAATTTTGGATGTAAAATGTTTTTCAATGTTTTTAAGTTTGCCAAGAGAAAAAAATTTTTTTTTGATGATATAAAATCAAAAAAGCTCAAAATTAATGCTTTATCAAGCCAAAATATATTTCTTACAATTTTTTTTTCTAGTTTAGTTTTAATGCTTAGATAAGACTGAATTTATTTAAAAATTTTGAGTTTTAATTTTAGATTTTCAATTAACTTTTAATTTTAATTCACCTGTATTAAGAATAATTTTTTTTTAGCTTTTCTAGCTCCTAATGAGTATAATCAAAATTAATTAAATAAGTTTAAAAAAAAGTTACGGCTTTTTCTTAGAATAGTAAGAAAAAATATTTTTTTAGAAAATATCAAAATTTTAAAGCTTGCTTTATACAAAAACTTGCAATTTCAATATTGTTATCATTATGTTATTTCAATTAAAGTTTATTTACTTTCAATTTTTAACATTATAAAGTATAGATCGCTTACAAGTTTAAAAAGTAGAACTTTATCTTTTTATAATCACCTATGTTTTGAATTAGATTTTTTAAAACTTTTAGACAATTTAATCAAACAAAAAAAATTTTCAGTATCTTAAAAATCTTTTCATTTTTAAATGTAAAAAATACTATCAACTCCAATGTACAAAAAAATGTAATTGTGTTTGACAATAGATTTTTAGAAAGTAAACAAGAATACAGAAAACATAAAAAAATTAGGTTTTCAAATTATGAGTCAACTTAATAAATTTTGTTTTAAATATTTAATAACATTAATCAGTTTTTGATTAATTAACATTTAGAAAATTATTTTATGTTTAATTTAATCAATTTTTTAAATGTTTTCATTAAAAAACAAATCTGTAATTATGTGGCTCATTGTGAATACAAAAAACTAGTTCAATAAAATGCCAAAATTATTAAAATTGTTGTCTTCTTTTTGTTATAAAAATGGTAAGTTATTGAAAATTATGTTCAAACTAAAATTTATATTCTCAATTTCTAAAAATAGTAACATTTCTTATTTTTAAATCGAAAAATATTTTTCTTCAAAAACTAGGAAATTTTTTGATGAGATTTTATAACTAGGAAATTTGTCAATAGAATTCTGATTTTTTTCTTTTTTTAAATCAATTTTAGTTTAAATAATTTTGTTTCAATTTAAAAATGTTTTTTATTTCAAAATATATTATTCAATAAGAGGTTCAAAGATTTTATTAGAATCTAAAAATATTAATTTTTTTTTAACTAGGATTTCAAATTAATAAGTATTAATCTGTTTATTTGAATTTTTCTGGTAATCAATTTTAACATTCAAGCTTAAACTATTTTTATAAAAAAGATTATTTTGACCTATTTCGATTATTTTAATTTAAATATGAACTTCAACAATGTAATTAAATTAACTTCATTTTCTCAATCTTGTTTATATAAATTAATTTTCTTTCAATTTTTTAAATGAGAAAATTTTTTTCTTTTTACAAAAATTCATTTAATTGAAATATTTGAATTCTTGTTTTCTTTTTTAGATTTACTTTAAATTAAAAACTTTTATTTTCAATAAAATTGTCACCTCAAGCTTCTAAAGTTTATGCAAATGTTAAAACCATAATTTTCTTTTTTATATAAAAACTATTTTTTTAATTTGTAGTCTTTTATAATTTTCTCTTATTTTTAATTTTTTTATATTTTTAGTTTCTTTTAGTTTTCTCTTATTTATAGTTTTTTTTCTGAAATTTTTTTAACTTTTTTATTTTAATTTATTTTTAGTTTAATTTTATATTTGAAAACATAAAAAAATTGAATTTTATTAATTTAAATTTAACTTCTACTTTGAATTTTTTCTTATAATTACAATATCTTTAGATTCTTTTTTTTATAAAAATAATTTTCTGAAATAAGAAATCTAGAAAAATTTGCTTTAATTTGAAAAACCTAAGTATTTTTTCATTAAATTAAATAACTAGAATTCTTTATTTTTTAAAATAAAGTTTATTTAAGATTTAAAAAAATGTTTTTTTCAAAAAAAAAAAATTCTCTTTTTAATAAAAACCTTTTTAAATTTTGATATATAAGCAAAATTAATTTTTTTTTTTTAAAAATAGAAAAATTCTTGATGAAATAGTAAGCTATAATTTAAAAATTGTAATTTTTTGTTTAAAAAAGGAAACTTAAAATTGAATACTCTTTTTAGTAAAATGATTTTAATAAAACCAAATATTTCTTATAATAAAAATTATTTTCAAAAATTAATTTATTTAAATTTAATAGTTTTGTTAAAAAGAAATTAATTTTATTTATATGAAAAATTAACAATTATTTTTTCTTTGAATTTAAAATAATTTCAACTTTATTAAATCAATTTAAATGTTTCAGGTTGATTCAAAATTTAAATGAAAACTTCCTTTAAGTTTTACGTCAAATATGTTTCTTTTAATTGTTCAATAGGTCTTATTTTATTAAAAGCAATGAATAATTTACAATTAATCTAATCTTGACTTTATAAATTGCTTTGTAAAAGATAATTTCTCTTTATATTATTTTGTTAAAATTTTTTCCTTTTTTAAATTACATAAATCACATCTTCCTGTCAATTGGAATTTAATTATAATAAGTATCTGTCTAATAAAGATAATTTTTTTTAACCAAAATATTTAAAAAAAATTTTTCTTTCTTTTTGAAACCAATTTAAAATTCTTTTCTTTGAAAATTCACAAATTTAAAATGTGTTTAGCAAAAAAAGAAAATAAATTAATTCTAAAAGACAATTTAAGTACAACTGATTTATTTTAAATCATTATATTTTTTAGCATCCTTAAACGTTTAAATTAGTTTTGATGAATTGTTTTAAAGTTAATATGCTTAATAAAATTTAATAAAAAAAAATTATATAGTTTTTTCTCCCTGAAAAATATCTTAAACTCTGTAAGAAAAATTATGAAGCAACTCGATCAAGTAAAATGAACGAAGGAGAAAACTTCTATTTAGTTGTTACAATTTAACTATTTCTATATAATATAACATTTGATGCTCCTTTTTACAAAGACAAGTACTAAGAGAAAAAAAATTTTTTTGAACTACTTTTCGTCTCCATGAAAAAAATATTCAAGCGTTATTGAATCGAATTTAGTTCAAACTCTATATAAAAATTATAATTTTAACTGTGAACCAATGGTTTACTTTACTTCGAAGAATACATAGCAATTTTATGTCTCCTAACTTCTAATATATAGATTTTTGGTTTTTATACAAAAAAGCTGATAGGAGACTAAAAATTTTTCTCCTCCAGTTTAAATCAGTTTGAAGGAGCATTTTCTCCTTGCTCAAACAAATTTTAAGTTAGGTTAATTTTTTACTTATAGATAAACTTAGTGTAAATTTTTAAATTAAAAGTGGTTGTTTAATTATCAAAACTAAGGTGATTTTTTTGTTTTTGATTTTCTTTTTTTTAAATCATTAACTTAAAACAAATTTTAAAATATTTAATTGTTTTTAATTTTTGAAATTAGTTTCTCTATTAATTACTTTCCAGTAAAAAGAAATTTTTTTTTCTTTGCTTTCAATTGTTAGATTTCACAAAATTTGAGTTTCAGTTTAAAAACTCATCAAAAAATCTTTTAAAGTTTTAAAAATTTGAGTCAATGTGATTTTAAAATAGTTTTCTTTTAATCAAAAAATTTCATTAAACTTTTCTTTTTTCATCAACTCTATCTTTTTTTTCTTAATCAAAATTTTTTTATCAAACTTTTTTGTATCAAGATTTTTTTTTTATCAAACTTTTTTTCTTTATCAACTTTTTTAAGTCTATTGAATTTTTTCTTTATAAAAGAACAATTCCAAAGTAGAAAAGTTAACATGTAAAAGTTTTCTTTTTTTCGAATCGATTTTTTAGAAAAAAAAAAAATTCTATTTAACGCATATAAAACTTTTTTATTTTTGAGCTGCCATCTTTTACACAAATTTTCTTTTTATTAAAAAACTAATTTCATATCTCTCATTATTTTTAGATTTTATTTTATTTTAAACATATAAATAAAGATCAGATAAAATGGGTAAAGAAAAAAAACAGAAAGCTAAAGAAAATCTAGAAGAACTTAAAAAAGAAGTTGAAATGGATGAACATAAAATTCCATTAGACGAACTTTTTAGGCGTTTAAAATCAAATTTAAATAAAGGTTTATCAAGAGATCAAGCAAAAGATTTTCTTACTAGAGATGGTCTAAATTCATTAACACCTCCCCCTCAAACACCTGAATGGGTCAAATTTTGTGGACAACTTTTTGGAGGTTTTGCTTTATTGCTTTGGATTGGAGCTGCTCTTTGTTTTATTGCTTATACAATCCAAGCAACTGCTGGTAGCGATCCATCACCTGATAATGTAACTTTTTATTGAAAATAAATAAATTTTAATTGAAATTTTTTATTTAGCTTTACTTAGGTATTGTTTTAGCTGGTGTTGTTTTTATTACTGGTGTTTTTTCATACTACCAAGAATCAAAATCATCTGCTATTATGGAATCTTTCAAGAGTATGGTACCTCAATATGCTTTAGTAATAAGAGATGGAGAAAAAATTACTATTCCTGCCGAACAAGTAGTAATTGGAGATTTAGTTGAATTTAAATCTGGAGATAGAATACCTGCAGATGTTAGAATAATATCTGCTCATCAATGTAAAGTTGATAATTCTTCTTTAACTGGAGAATCAGAGCCTCAGTCTAGATCAAAAGATATGACAAATGAAAATCCTTTAGAAACAAAAAACTTAGCATTTTTTTCTACTAACTGTGTTGAAGGAACTGCACAAGGTATTGTGGTAAATACTGGTGATCGTACTATTATGGGTAGAATAGCAAACTTAGCTTCTGGCTTAGAACTTAAAGAAACTCCTATAGCTCGTGAAATAGAACATTTTATTCATATTATTACTGGTGTAGCAATATTTTTAGGTATCACATTTTTTTCTATCTCAATTGCCTTAAATTATTACTGGCTAGATGCTGTTATCTTTTTAATTGGTATTATTGTTGCAAATGTACCAGAAGGTTTATTAGCTACTGTGACAGTATGTTTGACTTTAACAGCTAAAAGAATGGCATCTAAAAACTGTTTAGTTAAAAACTTAGAAGCTGTAGAAACTTTAGGCTCTACCTCCACTATTTGTTCTGATAAAACAGGAACTTTAACTCAAAATAGAATGACTGTTTCTCATATGTGGTTTGACAATCATATTATAGAAGCTGATACAACTGAAGATCAATCTGGTCTTAGTTACGACAAAACTTCGTTAGGCTGGAAAGCATTATCTAGAGCTTGTATGTTATGCAGTAGAGCGGAATTTAAAGCTGATCAAAGTCATCTTCCTATTTTAAAACGCGAAGTTAATGGAGATGCATCAGAAACAGCTATTTTAAAATGCATGGAACTTGCTTCAAATAACGTAACTAGATTCCGTGCAAAGCATCCCAAAATTTGTGAAATACCATTCAATTCAACAAATAAATATCATGTTACGATTCATCGCTTAGAAGAAAATGAAGAAGCTAATTTCCTTTTGATTTTAAAAGGTGCCCCAGAACGAGTTTTAGAAAAATGCTCTACAATTTATATAAATGGTTACAATAAAAAGCTCGAAGAAGAAATGAGAGATGCTTTTAATTGTTCTTATTTAGAATTAGGAGGCATGGGAGAGCGTGTTATTGGTTTTAGTGACCTATTACTGCCTAAAGATCAATTTCCTTCAGATTTTGAATTTAATAATGATGATATAAATTTCCCATTAGAAAATTTACGTTTCCTTGGTTTGGTTAGTATGATTGATCCTCCTAGAGCTGCTGTACCAGATGCAGTAGCCAAATGTAGAAGTGCTGGTATAAAAGTTATTATGGTAACTGGAGATCACCCAATTACTGCAAAAGCTATTGCAAAATCTGTCGGTATCATTTCAGAAAATAGTGAAACTGTTGAAGACATAGCTCAACGATTAAATATACCAATAGAACAAATTAATCCTAGAGACGCAAAAGCTGCTGTTATACACGGCAGTGAATTAAGAAAATTCTCTCAAAGTCAACTAGATGCTATTTTAAGAAACCATAGTGAAATAGTATTTGCTAGAACATCTCCTCAACAAAAATTAATCATTGTCGAGGGTTGTCAACGTCAAGGAGCAATTGTAGCTGTAACGGGTGATGGTGTTAATGATTCACCTGCATTGAAAAAAGCTGATATTGGTGTTGCTATGGGTATATCTGGTTCTGATGTATCTAAACAAGCAGCTGATATGATTTTGTTAGATGATAACTTTGCTTCAATAGTTACTGGTGTTGAAGAAGGAAGATTGATTTTCGATAATTTGAAAAAATCTATTGCTTATACTTTAACTTCAAATATTCCTGAAATTTCTCCTTTCTTGTTCTTTATTGTTTTTGGATGTCCTTTACCTTTAGGAACTGTAACAATTCTTTGTATCGATTTAGGTACTGATATGGTTCCTGCTATTTCATTAGCTTACGAAAAACCTGAAAGTGACATCATGAGACGAAAGCCTCGTGATCCTCAAAAAGATAAACTTGTCAATGAAAGACTTATTTCAATTGCGTATGGTCAAATTGGTTTTATACAAGCTGCAGCTGGATTTTTTGTTTATTTTGTAATTATGGCTGAAAATGGATTTTTACCTAAACATTTGTTTGGAATAAGAGAATATTGGGATTCTAAAGCTGTAAATGATTTAAAAGATTCTTATGGTCAAGAATGGGTAAGAAATAAACTTTGATTATTATAAAAAAAAATTATAATTTTTTTTTTTTAATAGACATACAAGAACCGTAAAGTTCTTGAATTTACTTGTCACACTGCCTTTTTCATTTCTATTGTCATAGTACAGTGGGCAGATTTAATTGTTAGTAAAACAAGAAGAAATTCACTTTTCCACCAAGGAATGGAGTAAGAATTTTTAATTTTAAATAAAAATAAGTTTAAAACTAAATTATATTTTTTTTCCTTAGTAACCATGCATTAAACTTTGGTTTATTCTTTGAAACTGCTTTAGCAGCATTCTTATCATACTGCCCTGGAATGGGTACAATTTTAAAATTATATCCAATCAAGTAAATATATTTAAATTAAATTAAAATTCTTTTTTTCATCAAAATAAAATTTATTTTAGATATTCTTGGTGGTTCCCAGCTATGCCATTTTCATTATTAATTTTCATGTTTGATGAAGCTAGGCGTTTTATTATTAGACGTAGACCAGGAGGATGGGTTGAATTAGAAACTTATTATTAATTCAATTTTTAATAAGAAAAAAAACAAATTTTACATAAAAATTTTAAACACTAAAACATATTTTAGCTAAAAATTCAAATTTTCACTAGAGTTTAGTACAAATTTTTTTAAGATATTCATTTGATCTTTTTATAGTTCTTATTTTTTTTTGTTGTAGAATTTCATTAAAAACTTGTTTTTATAAAATATCTAGATCTTTCATAGCAAAATTTTAAGCTTTCAATAAATAAAATTTTTTTGTAAAAATTTCTAAGCAGTTTTTAAAAGAAAAAATTTTGAAATTTTAATTTTTAGACTAAAAATTCATTTTTTATTTAAAAAATCATTTTAATTAGTTATTAAGAAAGAATTATAAAACTTTAATTGTTGGTTAATCAAATAGTAATTAAGAATCAGAAATTATATAAAAAAAATGGAAATTTTTTTTTTTAAAAACTTATTAGCTATTTTTGTAAACGCTATTTAAAGTTTTTTAAATTATCTAATTTTTAAATTTTATTAATTTTTGAATCAGAAATTATCAACAAATTTCTGTAAAAGATTTTTAATAATCTTAATGAATACCACATAAAAAAATTTTATATAATTATCTATGTTAGTCTTCTTATAAATATGAAATTTGTATAAACTAACTTTAGACTTCTGCTTTGTAGTTTTAGCTTTTTAATTTAACAAAATAATTTTTAAAAATTATTAAACTTTGTATTCACTAATTTCTTTAATTGTTATGAAACTTTGTTTATACTGAAATAATTAAAAAGGTATAAAAGTTTTGTATTCAGCTAAATTATTTAAAATTATAAAGCTTTGTAAACACACAAAAAAATAACAAACATTGTAATTACAAAAACTTTTGAATAAAAATATCAAGCATTTCTTTTTAATAAGTTATTTATAAATCTATCATTCAATTAAGATAGCCTTTGATTCTTTTTAGAAACTTATTTTTTTGATTTTTTTACGATGTTTTTGCAAAAATATTTTTTCCAAATTTTTTTAAGCTTACTTTTTTTAACTTTAATTAGTTTCAGTTTAGGTATGTTTTTTTTTAAAAAAAAATTTTCTTCTTTTTATAATTTGGTTTTATTTTTTAGCCGAAGATATTTGTCATGAAAAAAGTTTGAAAGCAGAAAAATTATTAAGAGTATTATTTAGATTAGAATATGATGGTCAACTAGGTATTTCTAATGATACCGAATTCAATTCATACTGCAGGTATTTTTGAAAGCTTTTTATTTAATTTTATCAAGTTTTAATTAATTCAAATTTAGTAAAGCAAAAAATAGTACAAAAGATTTCAAAAATTATGTTGGATGTTTAAAAGGTTTACCTAAACAATCTTTTAGCCTTTATAGTAAAAATTTAAATAAATTTATTAAACATGTTTGTCACACAGATATTGAAGGTAAATGAAATATTTTTTGTTAACAAACTTTTTGATGAAAATTTTTTTTATTTTTCATTAAGAATCAAAAAAGTACTTCAGTTGTTTTGAAAACAAAAAATTGCTAAATGATTTCAAAAGATGTCATTTTCAAATTGCAGAAACTTTAGCTTTTGCTACAGAAAAAGCAGATGATAAAGATTTATTACCAAGTTTTTGTTGTGGTTTTCATTCACTTTTTAATTGTTTAGATAAAACATTTGAACAAGAATTAGAGTGTAAAACTGAAAGTTTCGATGCTGAAAGCTATAATAAACTTTTAACAAAAAAAGTATTTGATGGTCTTACAGATTTAACATGCAGTAATTTTAATATGGGTAATTATTTAAAATTTTAATAAATTAAATTAAATTTTTTCTCTTTTATTTTTAGATGTATGCTTTATTCAATATCCAGAGTTAATGATAAATATAGAAACTTATAGAAAACAACATCCAATCACATTTTCAAATTTTACCTATTTGAAAAATTTTAATGTTTTTGCTGAAAAAATTGTTTCTTAAATTAAACACAACTGTATTCGATTTTAATTTTAAGATCTGATTTTTTAACATAGATAATAGAAAGATTAAATAAATTTCATAAAACTAAAATAACTAAAACAATTGTATAATGAATGAATCAACTTTAGCTGATAAGTATTGCAAAATTTTTATAACTAAAAAATCTAAAACTTTGTGATAAATGTAAAAGATTTTGAGTAAATGTATTTTGAAAAATATTTTTAAATAATAATTGTTTAAAATAAACAAGTTTTATTTGCATTTAAAATAAAATGACAATTGAAAATTAATTTTTGAAACGCATGTTCAAAATATATTTTAGTCTTTGAATTTAATGAGTGGTTTTGATTCTAAATTTATTGATTTAAAATTTTTTTTTGTGTTTAATACTTTAACTCAAGTTAAATTAACTAATTTTTTATTCTATTCTTTCTTCATCACTACTTCTATAATTAAATATTTTAATTCAGTATTATGTAAGTTTGATTCTTATTTAATTATTTTAATTGATTTAAATTTTCATTTAATTTAATTATTTGCTTATAAATTTACAAAACTACTAAAATTTATAAGAAAATTTTATTAAAAATTTCAAGATTTAGTATTACAAAATATGTGTGAACAATACTAAAATTATTTATAATCAAAAGTTATTTTTCAATTCCTCTAAAATCAATAAATTTTTCTTTATTACAACTCAGTTTTTTGAGCTATTTTTTGATTATTTAAAGATTCATTATTTTCATTTATTTTTTGTGAATCTTCTGTATCACTAATATAATTATCATCTCCAACATAATGTAAAGGTTGTATTAATAATGGGCTAGAACTTAAAGCAATTAAATTTTTATTACTAAAATGTTCAGACCAATTACTATTTGGATGTTGATTATACATAATAGGTAAAAATTCATCTACTGGGATCATTTTATCTAATGGTTTATTTTTTAATAATTTTTTAACACCACTTAATTTAATAACATAACCAATTGTCCAATAAGAATAAGTTGGATAAACACTTAAATCATTTAACCATTTCTCTTTTTTAGCTTCACCTTCACGTTTTCTACCTAAATATAAAAAATCATAATCTATATTCTTTAATGAATCTATTAATTTATGGAATTTATTATTAAAATTTTTTTCAAAATGTACATCATCTTCAAATACTATAACTGATTCATAGTTATTCTTTAATACATCAACCCAAATATTATAATGAGACATAAAACAACCTATTTCTCCAAATGTCATTGATCTTTTATGGTAAGGATCTAAATAACCTTTTAAAGTATTGATTTTATTGTCGATTAAATATTGTTTATTCAAATTTTTACCATCTACAGCTTTTATAAATTCACATTCTAAGCTTAATAAATTACAAGCTGTTTGCATATATTCTTTTCGTTTAACACGACGTTCTAAATTTATTACATATATTTTATCTTGATTTAATTTACTTTTTTCAAGTTTTGTGTATTGATACTGTTTAAGCTCATTTGTTACATAAAATAATTTATTAGTTTCCGACAGCATGTCAATTTCTAAATCAATTAAATCTTGTAATTGATTATTATAATTTATATTATTTTTTGGAGGCAAAATATAACCATATATTTCAGTATTATCTATAAATAAAGACATATTTTGTTTTTTAGCTGATTCAGCAAATATTATTAAATCATCAAATGGTATTTCATTACTATTTACTTTAAATTTTAAATTTTTCACATTTCTTTTTCTTAAATTGATAAAAACAAATGAATAGACCATAGGTACAGATAAACTACCTACTTTTTGACGTTCCAAAATTGGTAAATAATCATCTGTTCTTTTATAATAACCATTTTCATCTATTCCAGCCCAAAAGTTTGAATAAGCATTTAAAGAATAAAGCATTGGTGAGAAAATACTATTTTTTTTATTATTTTTGAGAATTTGCTTAAACAAATTAAAATTTGTTATAATTATATCTGAATCTATAAATACACAATAATCTGCCCAATTTTTAATTGCATCATTGAATGCTTCAAATTTATAATTCATTATTCTAGTATATCTATTAACAGACCAATAGTCAATTATTTTATTATCATCCTCATCATCAATTAAATTGATTTTTAAATCAAAATTATGATAATCTAATTCAACTGTATATTTCCATTTCTGTAAAATACGTATTGTTAAATCATTATATTTATATCTGTCAATATTTTTATCATAGTTCCTTAAATTAACACAATTAAATACTTCTGTATAAATTAGAACATTTATACGATTTTTGGTATAATTTTGTTTTTCAATACTACTTAACAAAAAAGGTAATTCTCTATATTTATTATAAGGATGTACTAAAATAACAATTTGAATACTATCATCAACTAAATTATCATCTTCTATAAAATTTTGGCACATAGAAAAACTGATAAAAAAAAATAAAAAAATAATTAGTTTCATTTTGATGAAATTAAGAAATCTTTTTTTTTTATTTAAATATTTATATTTTAGCAGCCATGTTGTTCAATTTTCAAAAATACTATGGATTTTATTTATAATCAGCTGTTTCAAAGTTCAATGGTTTTTTTTAGAACATTATGGTCTAAAGAAATTGTTTTATATTTTTTTTTTCAATAGATAGTGCTAACTTGGAAAGTTTTGAATTTCGTTTTTCATTGAAAACTTTATTTATACGAAAAGTTATTTATAAATAAGTATTAATTATTTCACTTTAATAATATTTACAAATTTTCTATTTAAATTTGAATGAGTTTAGAAATTTTAAATAGTTTATCTTAATTTAGTAAGAATATAAAAAAATTTTTAATTTTTTATTTAAGGCTTAATGATGTTTTGTAATCTATAATTAATTGAAAAAACGTGTAAAGAAATTTAAATGAAAAGACTAATTAGGTTTTTTTAATTTTCTTATTAATACTAATTATAATCTTTTATTATAATTAGAATTTTAAAATTGTTTAAAACATGGATTAATTCAAATTGTTTTTTATTATTCAAAATTTATTCATCTCCAATTTGAATCAAAAAAGTGATGTTTAAAGTTTCGATCAAACCTTAACACTTATTGCAATAAAATTTTTCTTTAAATTTATTTTTAAAATTGTTACTCAAATAAGAAAAGTTGAATTATTTAAATTTGAAAACTCGTTAGATTTATTTTGTTATGATAAATTAGAATCCGTAAGAAAGTATTTAAAAAATTGCGCTAAACATTTATCTTTTTTTAAACTTAGAAAGTCGTATTAAATTTAAATTGTTATGTTTTTATCAACTAATTTAAAAAGATAAACTATTTGAATTAGATAGTTTCCGTTTATGATTCATCAAAATTATTTATTTTTATTAAAATGGTAAATCTTTTTATTTTGAAATGAACTTTATTTTTTAAAACTTTTATTTATTTTAGGTTTTTATTAAAGTTTTCAAAAGTTTAAATAAATCTTACATTTGTTTAAATAAAGAAAAATTTTTTCAAAAATTAAGTTACAATTGTCAAATAACATCAAATCGTTTTTTATCTTCTAATTTAGATTTAGATAATATATTTTCTAATTCAAATTTAAAAAGTTGTATCGAAAATTCTAATGGAATAATTTTGAATCAAGTTGAAGAAAGTATAAAAAAAAAGTTTTTAAATAAAAAAGATATCAAAAAAGCAGCAGTTTTAATTCCATTATGTTATAATTCAGATAATGAACCATCTATTTTATTCACTTTAAGATCACCTAAATTGAAAACACATAAGTTTGAAATTTGTTTTCCTGGTGGTAAATTAGATCCTGAAGATGATAATGATTTATGTACAACAGCTGTACGAGAAACAAATGAAGAAATAGGTATTAATCAAAATTCAATTAAAGTTTTTGGTGTATTAAAACCAGTACCAGGTAGACGATCAAATTCTTTTATTTATCCTGTTTTAGCTTTAGTTGATTTGAAAAATGATGGAATATATGATGGTTGTTTTACTAAAAAAAGTTATGATGAAGTTGAAGAAGTTATAATTAGACCGATTAAAGAATTGATTAAAGAAGAAAACTGGAAATTTACTCATTGGCAAAACGGTTTTACAACACCTGTTTATAAAGATAAAATTTTTGATGATCGAAATATTCCAAGAATTTGGGGTTTAACAAGTTATTTTTTATATTCCATTTTAAAAAATTTGTTACCTAACCAATTCAACGTAAAATATCCTACATTAGATCGTTTATAAAATTAAAGAAGATTAAGTTTAACATAATATTTTCTTAGCTACTCCAACCAGAGCTTTCTGCCACAGGACCCCAACCACTACTTACTGGTGGTGGTGGTGGTGGAGGCGCTTTACCCCAACCACCACCTCCACCTCCCATATTACCACCACCACCTAAACCTCCAATTATTATCAAATTACCCTTCTTCTTTTTTTTACCTGTGATAATTAAAGTTCCACCACCATAAATAATTTCCCCTCCTTTTTTCTTTTTTCCTCCACCTAAAATTAATGTTGGCTGTCCATTACCACCTAAAAGAATGGTCTGACAATTATAAAGATAATTTAACTGATAAAAAATAGAGAAAATTATTAAAATTGCTAAATAATTCATTTTTGATTGAATATTATTTAGAGAATAAAAATTTTTCTTGAAAGTTAAATACTTTTATACCTAATTGATGAATAGCTTTTGCTTAAAAAATTAAACTTTTTTTTTAATGGATCAATAAAGAAGAAACCTTCATTTTTAATTTATAAAGATTTTTATTAAACAATGTCAAAGTTTATCAATTAAACTTTTTATGCAAAATTTTTATTGTTATTTTAATTGGTTCAATTAATTTCAATTTTCATGAAGTAAATTTAAAATAATAGTTATTGTCTTATGAGAAAAAAAATTTTACAAATTTAACACTTAAATACTGTTTTTTATATTATTTTTTACTTTATCGTAAAGTGCTACAGGCTTATAATATATTTGACCTAACCTGTTACTTTCTTTTAATTCTTGTAAATAATTTTGAATATAGGTTCCATTTTGAGACATTGAATCAAGTAAGTCAACAAAACCGTAACCAAATTTTCTGCATAACCGATAATAAATAGCAGGAAATATGAATAGTTCAGAATATAAAAACCAACTAGATATGCAGTAAAGTATTGTTTTCCAATTACGGTTTATTTCAAGTGATTCTCCTCTAACTGTCAAATCATATTCAACATCAAATGTAAATATCCATTGACATATCATATGTAAAGTATTTAAAATTGTATGAACTAAAAGCATAAATAAAACTAAATTTAATGTTTGTTTTATTTTCAATTGTTGTTCATCCAAAACAACATTCAATTTCTTTTCTCTTAATAAAAATATCAATAAAGTCAAAGGTGCTAAATAAATTAAAATTGTATACATTAATGTAAATGCTTCTCGATAATCAAAAAAATCGTTTGAATGCCAAAATACATTACAGCGTCCTCTTTTTTCTCCATTTAAAATTAAAAAAAATGAAATAATGAAACCAAATAACCAACACATAGTTATTATTAAAGATATTTTTATTTGATTTAAATCTAAAACTTGTCCTTTGAAAACTGCTAAAACAGTTATACCAAAAAATATAAGTATAAATGATTTTGTGAAATGTTGAGTAAGTAATGCTAAATTAAATAAATCACAGGTGAAAGATGAAAATGGCCAATTTTTATATCTTAAATCACTTATTAAAAAAGGTATAAAAAACGCAATTAATAAGTCACTTAAAGATAAATGTAATATACATCTTGTTGTAATTAAATTTCTAGTTTTTTCACTTAAACAGCAGGTTATAATATATGCTATCAAAAAATTTGATACTAAACCGCTTATTCCAATTAGACCATAAATTACTTCGGTCAACAAAACTAATCCTGTGTTGGTCATTATGATTATTTTATTGAATTTTTATTCAAAATTAAACTTTTTTTTAATAAGAAGTATTAATTTTTATAATTTAAACACACATTTTTGAATTAAAACTACTTTGAACAAAGCATTATTGATATCAACAGTTTATAAAAACTTATTACGAAAAACTAAAACTTAGAAAACTTTATTTAAAAAAAAATTTAGAAAACAAAAAAAATATTTAGAAAACACAAATATTTTAAACAAATTTAATTCAAGGAAATGAATAATCATTAAGAAGAATCCAAAAACTAATAAGAAGAATTCAAAAATTAATAAGAAGAATTAAAATTGAATTATTGAAACTTTAAAATTGAAAAATTTGTTCTGAAGAATCAAAAATTTGTTTTCAAGAATCAGAAATTGAAGAGTTATAAAAGTTTGTTTTTGAGAATTAGAAACTGAAGAATCAAAAACTTTTAAGAATGAAAACTTTATAAATAAAAACTTTCGAACTAATCAAACTGATTGTACGCTAAATTATCAACTAAATGTAAAAAATAAAATTCATTCTGCAAAAAAAAATTTTTTCAATCTTTATTTGGCCATCATTTTGATTAAAAAAATAAAAAGGCGAATTGCCTAAAAAAGTCCTTAGTTCCGATTTTTATAAGTCGCCTACGCTACCTTTTTAATTTTTTATAAAGTTAATTCTTTTATCATCCTCCTCTTTTTTTTCTTCTCTTACCAATGTAGTAGGTGTTTATGTATTTTATGAATTAAAAAAAAGTTTGTATAAAACTTTTTAAAAGCAAAAACTTTATTTATAACTTTTGGGTTAATGAGGCTAAGATAAAATTTTGATCCAATAAATTTTTAAATAGTTTTTAAAATTGTGAGTTATGTTTTTAAAAACATTGTATCTTTGATTCAAAGCAGAGAGAACAACATGTTGCATTTAGAAAAATTGTTTATTTTAAAGCTTTTCAAAGAAATTGTGTTTAACTACTATAAATGAAAATTCAATATTTTACAAAGCTGTTTAAATTTAAAAATTTTTTTTAAAGTTTTCTTCTTTTTTTAAGATTTTTTTTTAAGATTTTTATATGAAGATTTTTACATAAAGATTTTTTTATGATGATTTTTGTTAAGATTTTTCAAAAAGATCGTTTTTTAAAGATTTTTAAAAATAAAGTTTCATGGAAAATTTTCTCTCTTTTAAATTTCTAATATTTTTATTCAAAATGTTTATTCTTAATGAAATCTATTTTTTACAAATTGTTTCACAAAATGTTTTCTAAATTGTTTTACAAAAGTAAAAGTTAATTTAATGTTAGTCTGCAATTAATAAAAAATTAATTTACTAAAACAGATCTAAAGCAATATGATTAAAGTTAATTTTTGTTTAAAAAAAAAATTCTTTTACAAATCAACTAGAAATTTTAATTGAATTAACAAAGTTGCTCTTTAATCAAAGTTTTTTTTTTTTTTTCAAAAAAAAATATTTTTTTAAGAGAATTAATCACCAATTGAGAAAAAACTTTAACTTTTTTATTTAACTTAAATAAATATTGTTTTACACAAAATTGAAAGTTATTTAAATTTTAGCCAAATTATGCCAAATTTTTTTTTATAAACAAATCTAATTGAATGCTTTATTCAAATTTATTCAATTAACTTTTGCTTTTATTTCAAAAATATCTCAATTTTATAATTTCTTTTTTTTTCTGTTTTTTTTTGTTTTAGTGTTTTGTTTGTTTATATTTTTTTTTACTTTGGTTTCAATAATCTTTTTCTTTGCTTTTATTTTTTTACTTTGCTTTTAGTTAATTTTTTCTCTTTACTTTTTACAATTTTTTCTCTTTACTTTTTATAATTTTTTCTCTTTGCTTTTAGTTAATTTTTTCTCTTTGCTTTTAGTTAATTTTTTCTCTTTTTACTTTTAGTATTCCATTTCTATTCTTCGATATTTTTTTTATTAAGCTCAATTGAAATTTCAATTAATCAGTTTTTGAAATTATCAACTAACTTTATTTTTAAATAGCTTTAGAAAAATAATTTTCAAACTTTTAATTAGCAATTTTTAATTCTCAAACTCATTTACAATTTCAAATCTTTGAAATTATTTTTCTTATCTAAGTTTTTGCCTTTACTTTAAGTCTAATTTGTAATTTTTAATTTAATTTCAAGTCTCATTTGCAGTCTTTATTTTCTTTTAACAGTTTTCAGCTACTCATTTTTTTCTTTCAATTTCTTAGTTAATTTCTTAGTTAATTTCTAGTTTTTAAGATAATTTCTTAGTTAATTTCTAATTTTTCAGTTAGTTTCTCTTACAAATTCAAGCTTCTTAGTTAAGTTTCTTTTTAAATTTTATTCTTCTTAGTTTCTTTTAAAAATTTCAATCTTCTTAGTTTCTTTTACAATTTTTAGCTTCTTAGTTAATTTCTTATTCATCTTCTAAATTCTTATTTTATTTAGCTTTAAATTTCTTATTAAATTTCTTATATCTTATTCAACTTTCAGACATTCATTTAGTTAGTAGTTTTCATTTTAATCTCTCATTTAGTGTTTGAACTTCTATCAAAAGTCTTTTTTGAATTTTCAAATCTCTTTAAATCATTTTAATCTCTTGTAAGTTTCTGATGTTACAATTTTTAGTTTAATTTTTTGTCAAATTTTATGAAAATTCTAGTTTTTTCTGGTATTCATCAAAAAAAATCTAATTTATCAAGTTAATTTATTAATCTTAAGATTTGAAAGAGTATTAATATTTTTATTATGAAAATTTTTGTCTAATTAAGTAAATAAAAATGTTAGTGTTCTGAAAGAAAAAGTTTATTTCTTATTGAACAAATTTATGTCTCATTAAATTTAAAAACTAAATTTTTGTTAATTTTGAATAATTTAATGTCTTATATAGTTTTGTCTAATTATATTTTCTAATAAGATTTTCTTATATATGTAACAACTATTAAACTTTAATAAAGGTAGAAATGTTTTGTTTTTTTTATAGATAGTTCTCACATAAATTTTAAGTTCAATTAAAAACAAACAAAAAAATTTGTTAAATCAATGAGTTTTTCTAAAAAAACATTTTAACAGAAAAAACATTAATAAGAAATTATATTAAACAAATAAAACTTAAAGAACAAGATGCCAACAGAGAAACAAAAATTCGTGTCTCTAAAAACTTTGGCCGTATAGTAATAAAAAATTTTTTTTTTTTTATTTTTTTCTCTAACTCGGGTCAACGCCTAGTTTTTTTTCGATTTTATACTTTAAAATTTCATAGGCATAAAAAGTTTTACTTTCAAAAAAAAAATTATAGAAATTGATTCCCAAAACTGAGTAAACTATTTTTGAATGAGTTTATGTAAAAAAACTCTTGAACTTTTTTATTTTTTTTTGTTAAAAATATTTAATCCTATCATTTAAGCATATTAAAACTTCAATCAAAAATCTAATTAACTTTATATTGAGATTAATGTTTATAAAAATACCCTTAAAAAACCTTATTGTTTGCACGTGTTATTTAATTGAATAAAAATTTTTCGAGTAATGAACTTTACTTAATAATATAATTAGGTAGTTTAAATGACGTTTTCAGTTATTTAGAACTTTCAAAGAACAAATATTTAATTTTTTTTTTAATTTGTTAAATTTATTTTTGATCTTTTTATTTGATTTAATTTTAATAAAAAAATCAATTTTTCTATTCACTACTATTACCTTATTCAATATTCTAAAAGATTTTATCTTTTTCCAAAACTCAATTTTTTTATTAGCTTTTGTATAATTGTCACTTAAAGAGATGATTTTTTGAGATTGCGCTGTTTAAATCAATTTAAATTCTAGTTATTTTAAATGGACGGTTATTTAAGGCTGTTTTTTTTTGTATGAAAAATCATATAGTAAAAAAAAATAAAAAAAGTTCAGTTAGTTTAAATTAAGTAAGAACAGTTACCATGTCATGCGCTTGTATCTTACACTCAAAAATAAAAAAATATTTTAAATCTCAAGTTTCTTATCAATTATTCAACAGTGATCTTTTTAGTGTACAACTTATTAAATAATTTTTTTGAAATTAAATTGTAAGTCAAAATATTGATAATTTTTAGTTTATTCAAATTTATTCTTATTAAAAATTCTTTTATTCTCTTAATTGGAGAATGAAACTTTTTAATATTTGTTACAAAAAAAAATTTTTTTTTTCTGTTACTAATAGAAAATTTTTGTTATTTCATCATAATGTTCTAATCTTAGAAGTTTTTCTAAAACTTTTTTCTAAATTTGTTTTTTAAAATCTTTTTCTAAAATCTTTTTCTATTTTTTAAAATTCTTTTTAAATCAATTTTTTTCTAGATTTTGAAAAGTTTTTCTAAATTTTAGAGTCTAAATAAATTAGTTTTTTAATGATCAATTTTGTGTCTATTTTTTGTTTCAAACAAGTTTCAATTAAAATATTTAAATGCTGTCAATTAAAAATTAGTGATTTTTGTGTAAAAAAAAATACTTTTTAAAAAGAAAAAAAAATTAATTTTCTATTTAATCATCATAAACTAAGTTGTTTTTTAATTTTTTTTTTTGAAGAGAAAAACTTATTGTTAAACATCTAATAAAAAATTATTCAAAAAATAAATTAACAAAATTTTTCAATGAAAACAATTGAAGTTGTGGTATTTTTAGATAAATGTTTATAATAAAAATTTAAGTTAGTTATGATGTAAAAGATGCTTGTATCAAGGTCAAATTTTTATTTGATAAGATTTTAGAAAAAACAAAAAAAAAATTTTTATTTTAAATTTTTATAATTTGAGTTAAAAAAAAATTGTGAAGCTTTAGGGTATCTTTGAACTTAGATGATTTTTTATATATTGATGAAAATTAGTTTGGTGTGGCACTTTCATCAAAGTTTTTTTAAGATTTATTTCAACTCAAAACTATTTTTTTACTGAAAAAAATTTTATTTTGTTTAATAATATTAGTTTTTTAACTCTTTTATTACTAGGTATAATAAATTTTATTTTGGCAAATAATTTACAAAAAAAATATTAAACCAAAGTTTATATAAAAAAAAAAGTGTGGCCAGGTAAAAAATTGAGTGTTGATCCAAGCATAAACTGGTCGTGTTTATCTAGGCTTTAGTCATTTAAAACAGTTTACAAACAGACGGCTAATAAAAAAGTAGAGAAAAAAAAAATTGAAGTTTCATTAAAATTTTCAACTTTTTTATGCAGAAATTATAAGTTTAAGCAAGTATTAAAAAACCCGCCATTTTTACTTTTCGTTTTTATATATAGTGGTGAACGTCAAAACTACTTTTTTGTTAGTTTAGTTACATTTAAAATTGGTTTAAAGTTTTTTGGTAAAACGGGTCTATTTTTTTTGAAACATTATTGAACTTTTAAATATTAAGCTTAAATCAAAACAACTAAAATTCGTGCATTTTTCTATTAATACCAAGAAAAATTTTTAAATTTTAGAACAATAATTTGATACTTAAGAAAATTATTTTAGTCCAATTTTTAAGCAAATAAATTTTGAATTAATTTCTTCATAAAATAAGAAACTTTAAAGAGAAAAGTTTGATAAGTTTTTTATGAGATAAAAAATTTTTCTTAAAGTTCAAAATAAAAAGAGCAGTTCGAAAAAAAGTAACTTTTATAAGTTTTTTTTTCAGAATAAAGAAGCGCTTCAACCATTTTGGTAATTTTGCTACTTTGCTGACTGAGCAAGCCGCTATATAGTTAGAGCCAATCTTTTTTTATATAATTTCTGGTTTTGCTGCAGAGGGTCAATATAGTAGAGATTGAGAAAAAAAAAAAAGAACTCGGGTATTGTGTTTTGCAACCAAATAACAAGTAACAGTAATAATTACAACTTGAATATCTAAACAATATCATCATCATTATCATCAAAACATCAACAACAACTACGATTCAAAGTGTTTAAATTTATTTTTTATATTTTGTTGTAATTGTATGTACCAGAAAACCCAATATGAAAAAATAAACTTGATCTTTCAATTGTTATACTGCAGTGAATTCGAAGTTTTAGAGAAAAAGAGACAATTTTTTGCTTTTTTAAGTGACCCAACCTGCGAAAGGTCAAAATTGTTTATTATTTTTTTGACTAAATGTGTGGTTAGATAAAAAATTTAATTTGTTTTATCTTGTAAAACTTTAAAAACTAAAGATTAATTAGATTTTTTGTGTTAATTAAATAAAAAAAAATCAGCCATTTTTTAGTTCTTTTGGGTATACATTTTTTTGATGTGTTAATCAATTTTTTAAAATTTGAATTTCAACTGGTTCTTTTTTTAGAACCTTCTCAAGTCAGTTTTTTTAATTTTTTGGTCAAGTTTTAATAAAGTTTTGTCAAAATGAGTAATAAAACTTTTTTTAAATGGATTTTGGTTTTAACCAATGTATTATTAATTGCTTTAGCAGTAGCTGGAATAACTCTTTCTTACTATGTAGTTAGTCCAATGGTTATTCAAGAGTCTAATGCAGATCTTGGTAAGAATAATTAATTAAAGTTTTAATTCAATTTGTTTTAATTTAAATTTTTTTTTTAGCTATTTTAACATTTTCTATGGTCTGTTGGGGTATGCTGTTAATACTTTTCAGTGTCTGCTTGATTAGTATTGTATTCTCCAATTTGATTTGTCTTCATTTGATTGCTGCATTATTGACTTGTTGTCCTTTGTCTTTAGCTATTTATTTAATTGTAAGACAATTCCTAAATTTTGATAGAAAAAATTATATTGTGATTGCCCTTTGTTTGGTTGCTTCAATTATATGGATTATACAAATTTTTGCTGAAATTTGCTTAGCATTTAATTTGTGTTGTTCTTCAGTATCTGCTGCTTGTTCAACATCTTCATTAGCAAAATTAGATGAAGAAAAAAGTACAGATAATAAAGATGAACAAGATGCAGAAGATGGTAATAAAAAGAAAAATAAAAAAGAAGACAAAAAAAAGAAAAACAAAAAAGATGAAAAATCAGCTACTGATGAAGAAAAGCAGCATTTGGTAAATGATAATTTAGCTAGTCCTTTAAGTAATGACGTTCAAGAACCAGCATCAACTTCTGCAGCTTCTACTTTAGAAGCTAAACACCAAAATTTAAAAAATGATAAACCACAACAATTTCAAAATTACAATCAACAAACTTTAGAAAAAGATCAAATGCAACAAAAATCTTCTAATCAACAATATCAAATGCAAATGCTCAAACAGCATGAAATAACGAATCAACAGTTTAAAAATACTCAAGTAGAACGAAAAGAATTTCAATTAGAAGAGAAAATAAAAACTCAAAAAAGTGAAGATAAAAAAATAGATGATTTAAAAAAGCAAGAATTTTTAAAACAACAAGAGTTATTAAGATTAGAAGAACTTAAAAAAGAAGAGTTAAGAAAACAAGAAGAACTTCGTAGACAAGAACAAAAAAGATTCGAAGAACAAAAACGTCTTTTAGAAGAGCAAAGAAAACAAGAAGAATTAAAAAGACAAGAAGAAATGAGAAAACAAGAGGAAGTTAGAAGACAAGAAGAGATGAGAAGACAAGAAGAAATGAGAAGACAAGAAGAAGTTAGAAGACAAGAAGAGATGAGAAGACAAGAAGAGATTAGAAGACACCAAGAAGAAATGAGAAGACAGCAAGAGGAACAGAAAAGACAAGAAGAAATGAGAAGACAACAAGAAGAACAAAAAAGACAAGAAGAGTTGAAAAGACAGCAAGAAGAACAAAAAAGACAAGAAGAGTTAAGAAGACAACAAGAAGAACAAAAAAGACAAGAAGAAATAAGAAGACATCAAGAAGAACAAAAGAGACAAGAAGAAATTATGAGACAGCAAGAGGAGCAAAAAAGAAAAATGCAACAGCAACAAGAATTACTAAGACAACAAGAATTATTAAGACAACAAGAAATATTAAGACAGCAAGAATTAATGAAACAACAAGAAATTGAAAAACAAAAAGAGTTAGAAAAACAAAGATTAATACAAGAGCAACAACAACGTGAAAGTCAAAAAATACAATCTTTACTACAACAAGATGAAGAAAAAGATTCAGAAGAAGTTGAAGAAGATGATGAAGAAGAAGACGAAGAAGATGTTACAACTGAAGTTGAAAAAAAAGAAAACCAATTAATTGATTTTGAAGAAGATAATGATACAAATAATAAAAAACCTACTTTAACTAAACAAGCACCCCTTGCAACTCCAGACGACCGTAAGTTAATTAAATAAGCTTATTAATTTTTGAAAACTAATTATTTTTATTTTTTTAGTTTAAGAATCTCAAAATTCCTTTTAGAATTGAAAAAGATATCAACAAAATCACTAAAAATTATACTTTTAGATAAATAAGTATAATTGTGGTTAAGATAAAATTGAATTTAAGTTTCAAAGAAACAAACTAACCTGCCTGAATATAAAAATTTTATTTATTTAAAAGAATGTTTATATTTATTAAGACTTTAAATGTCGTATTAAATATTTAGATTTTGAAAAAGTGATTTAGTTATTAAGGAAAATTGTTTAGGTCAATTTTGTTTTTTTTTATAAGCGGATTTTATTTTTTAATTTGATGTCTTTTAGCATCAAAAAAAATTTTGAAAAAAAATTTCTTTTTTTTTATGTTTCAATCTATTTAAACTTATGTATATTGTTCGTGGTGCAAATTATTCAAAGTAATCAGTTTACATTAAATTAAACAGACACATCGAATTACTTAATATTTTAAACCATGAAACAAAAAACTATTTTAATTTTAAATTAAGATAATTTTTTATTGAGTACAAAAAAATTATAAAACATTTTAAATAAGCTCAACTCATCTCAAAACAGCTCACTTTACACATTTAAATAATCATAAAATTATTTTATTACTCATTGTCTCAAAAAAAAGTTTTACATTATTCATCTAAACTAATTTATATTTTAAATTAACTTAAGTGTTTGTTGCACTAATTTATTGATTTCATTATTTTTGTTTATTTTTTTTAATAATTTAGTTTAGATAAATTTATAAATTAAGATTACAATTTAGTCAAATTTCAAATAATCTTTGTTTTTTTTATTATTATTTTTTAGCTTTGACATCTTAAGTATTATAAATTTTTAGAAAAATTTATTTTTGCCCAAAGCAGAATAATTTGTATACCAAAAATTTTAAAAAACAATACTTTATTCAAGTGCAAATCATGTACAAAAAAAACTTTTTCTCAAATTATTTAATTTAATAAACCAATATGCTCATTTTTTATAATTTAAATTATCTACACTACTTTTAATTCTAAGGTGTTTATTAGGCTTAAAACTTAATTTTATTTTAAATTTATATTTAGAATTTTAAGCCTAATTTTGATTTAAACTTTCAAGACTAATTTTGATTTAAACTTTCAAGACTAATTTTGATTTAAACTTTCAAGACTAATTTTGATTTAAACTTTCAAAACTAATTTTGATTTAAACTTTCAAGACTAATTTTGATTTAAACATTCTAACATTAAATATTATTCAAACTTGTAAATCTAATTTTAATTAAATTTCAAGTTTACTTTTATTTTAAATTAACTTTTATTTGAAGTTTAAGAATTTAAACAAAATAATTCAATTAATATAAAAATTTTATTTAATCTCTATTCAATTGATACTAAGCTCAGTTTGTTAATGATAAAAGAAAAATTCTGATGAAAAAAAAATTTGATTTTTGATAAAAGTTAAATTTTTTTTTTTGATAAAATAAAAGACTTCAAATTTAAACAAAAATTTAATTAGCATCAAAGATAAACTCTTATAAATATTGATGACAAAAATAATTAAATGAAATAAACCTGAATACAATGCAGAATATTTTTTATCTTTATATGATTCAATTTCAAATTAAATATGATTCATTTAAAAAAATAATTAAGAATAAATTTAACCTTTATACAGTCAATAGATGTTCTTTTTTTTCAAAAATTAATTTTATTAAGATAAATTTAGTTTAAACTCAATTTAACAGAATATTTTTATCCGTTTAGAAATCAGTTTGAAAAATATTTTAATCAGTTTTAAGGTAAAAAATTATTCAGTTGAATATCATTCAGTTTAATAATGAATATTATTCAGTTTAGTAATTCAGTTTAAAAACAAATATTATTCAGTTTAATAAAAAATATCATTCAGTTTAATAACAAATATTCAGTTTAATAACAAATATTCAGTTTAATAACAAATATTCAGTTTAATAACAAATATTCAGTTTAAATTTAAATTAAATCAAATTGATGAATCATTTTATGAATAAAGTAAATTTTCTGTTGTTTTGATTAAGAATATTTCTTATTAAGAAAAATATTTGAAAAAAAAATATTCAAGTTAATCAGTTTTTAATACTCATAAGAATGGGTTTTTGAAATTTATTCAAAAGAAAAGTTTTTTTTTTTAAATTTTTCTTTGAAATTAAAATCTTTTTTTTTTAAAAAACACTTATATAAGAAGAGTTTATATAAGAAAAGTTTTTGTAAAAAGAATTTTTAAGAAGAATTTTTGAAAGAAGAGTTTTTATAAAAAGATTTTATATAAAACAGTTTATTTAAAATAGTTAATACTAATTTAAATAATTTTTAAATAATCTGCTACTTGACTAGAATAATTAAGTATTTGTTTCAAATGTATTGAATTTCAAGAATTAAATTGTTTGAATTTATACAAATAAAACTATAATCTTTGATTTTTAATTAATTTTAAGATACGCCATACAATTTACTTTCTTTTTTTAATAATAAATTTTAAAATCTAATTTTAAATCTCTATTTCAAAAAGAAACTATCTATTCTGTTTACCTTAATAAATCATTTTTCTTGATGCAATATTTTTAAAATAAAAAATTCAAAAAAAATATTAAGGGATAAAGAAATCAAATTTAACTTAAATTATTCTTTTAGAATTATAAAAAAAAGGTAAATGAACTAAAAAACCTTCAAAATAACACTTTAGTGCTTTTAGACTTATTAAATGTAAAGATTTTTTATTTCCATATAAACTAAGAAATTTTTTTCTTAAAAGCGGTAAAAATTTATTTAGAAAATTATTTTCAAAACTCATGATAACTGCTTAAGAAACATTAATTCAAGATTAAGGTTTTTTTTTATATGAAAAACTGTTCAAAACTTCTTTTTTTTTTTTTAGGTATCCAGCTTTCTTTAATTTTTATTGGTTAGTTTTCAAATAAAACTTGCTAAGTGATTATCTAGTTAGAAATTTTTACTTTTTTTTTAGAAAAACTTAATTAAACTAAGATTTTCTTTTTTAGATTTTTCTATTTTAGATTATGCTTTTTTGGATTTTGCTTTTTATATAAATTTGTTTTTAGGTTTTCTTTCAATCTAAAAAATACCTAAAACAGATGGTCAAAGTTTAAATTTTTTAATTAGATTTTCTTAATATAAGTATTTTTTCAAATTAAATACTCTTTCTTTAAACTTTGAATAATAGTTTCAACTGAATCTTATTAAAAAAATTTTAAATTTGAGCTTTGTAAGAAAATATTAATTAAACGATTCACCTGCTTAATAAAATTAAAACCAAAAATCAATTTAAAAAGCTTCTGTTTTTATTTAAAAAAAGATTTAGACTTTGTAATTTGAAATCAATAAAGCAACAGTTTCTTTTTTTATTTTAAAATCCTTTTCTTTTTTTAGCTATTAAGTACTAATAAATTCATATTACACCTTAATAATAAAACCATTTAATCAGATTTTATTGTTGTTAAGAATAATTTTTCTAATTTTTAAGTAAAGTTTTGTTTATTTATGAATAAACATTGTTTTAATTAGGATGTTTAAACGGTTTGAATTTCAAAAAAAATTTTTATCTTTTAAAGATCTGTTTTTTTTAAATCTAGTTTTTTTTTAAATTTGTAAATAAGCATTTTTTTTTTTTAAAAAAAACTTATTTTTTTGATTTCAAAAACAGATGAGAAAGTTTATTTAACTTTTGATACAGTATACCTATATATTAAATACATAAATACGCTAGATGGCGTATTTTAAGAAACAATTTATAAAAATGGCGGTTTAAATAGAAAAACAAAAAACTTGAATCTCCTCCTGTCTTGTCTTGAACACGCCACTATTAATTGCATTTGTTTTAAGTTGAAAGCCGTTTAAGAGGAGTGAATACACGGCGGCTGTTTAACAAACGTTCTTCACAAAAGTTATTTTAAAAAACCTCTAGAGCATTACATAGAAAACTATTTAGTATCAAGAAACCGGGCGTGAGGAAAAAATACAACTGACTTAAAAGAATTTTTAACTTTTTTTCTGTTAATTCCACATTTTTGGATTTAAAATCTGACCAAATTTCTTCTACTGGCTTTTCAATTAATTTGACCGTCACCATTGTTTCTACTTAACTTTGTAAAAGAAGTTATACTTAATTTTCTAAAAAAAGTGCAAAAATTAATCTTTATTAGTGTTAAGCATCTCTAAAAGTTTTAATTTCAATTTATTTTTAAATTTTTAGAATTAATTATTAAGTTGTTTACTTTAATTGTTATTTTTTTCATTATTTTTGATCAATTTTTTTTTTGAAAGTTAAAATAACTTTGTTTTTTGATCCGACGTAGTTTTATGTTATTAAAAAATTTTTTTCCCTTTTAAGCCAAAATCAAAATATTTGTGTTCATTACTTTATTATGTAAAGTTATCAAGGTGTTTTTATTGTTAGTTTTGATTATTAATTGTTAATGTTCATTAAATTTAATATAAACAAAAAATCAAAAAGTTTTTTTTTATTCAGAAATTAATTTTTATGCAATTTAAATGCTTCAAAAGTATTTCTAAACTATCAAGAATCAAATATTTTTTTTTAATCAAACTTCTCAAAGAAGTTATTCATCATAAGTTGTTAAACTAACTTGTAAAAAAATGTTTTTTTTAACTTTGTTAATATCATTATATCTACTTAACCAAGTAGATTGTATAAAGGATTTGGAATATAAAATAAATGAGTCACCAGAACTAAAACAGGTAATTTAAAATTTATTAACTTATATCAATTTTAAAATGAGAATTTAAATAATTAATTTTTTTAGTTATTTAACCTAAAAATTATTTTTCAATTCTAAAATTAGTTTTTTTTCTAATTTTAAATTTATTTTTTCTATCTAATTGTAACTTTTTTTCTAATTCATATCTTTTTCTAATTTTCCTAATTCATATCTTTTTCTAATTTTTCTAATTCAAACTTTTTCTAATTCAAATTTTTTCTAATTCAAACTTCTTCTAAATTTTAAACTACTTTATAATTTTTAAAATACCTAATTTTTTTCTATTTTAAAAACTAATTTTTTATAAATTAAATTTTCCTTAATCCAAAGTTTTATTTAAAACTATTTTTTAGCTTTTTCAAAAAATTGTTGAAAAATTTTATGGTTTTACTTTCAAATTAATTCTTAAGGAACCTATGTTTTAAAACTCATTAAGTCATTTACTAAAACTATTTCACCATTTTTTAAGTGAAAAATTAAATTTTATTTAGTTGATTTCAAAGTTTAAGAAACAATAAAAACGTTTTTTTTTCTCATATTTTCATAATAAAAAGAAAATGCATTAACATTGAGTATTCTGAGTTTCAATTAAAATTTTTTTTTTTTAATTTCAAAGAAAAAGTTAATGTTAGAATATGAGTTATTGAAAATTTTTTTTTTAATTTCTAGATAATCTATAAAATGAAATGAAGATATTTTTTTTAACTAGAAAACTTTGTAATTTAGTGTTTTAAAAAACAAAAAAATGAGTTTTCTAAACTAAAAAGTTATTTCCGATTTAATTAATTTGAGTTTATCCTAAAAATTTACTAATTTTATTTTATGATTTATCAAGGCTTTAAAAATTAATTTAAAAATAAGCGTTTGAAAATTCAAAATGTTTATCTTTTAAATATTTAGTTTATATATTAATAGTTTTCTACTCATAATTTAAATATAAGAAAACTTAAATTCGTTAATTTCAATTTAAGTTTAATTGAATTAGATGTTAATACTAAATAAAAAAACTCAATTATGTTGTAATTGTAAATATCTTGTTTGAATAATTTTTAATATAAAATACTAGTCATTAAAAGTATATTTTTTTAGAAAAAAAAAAGTTGTACCAAGAGCTTAGTAATAGCTAATTCTAACTTATGAAAAAAAAATTTATTTTAAACTCTAATTAAAAGTTAGTTTCATTTGATTTTTAAAAAAAAAAATTGAAATTAAAAAAAAAAAGATGGCAGCTAAGAAAAAAAGACAATTTGTTGAAACTGATTAATCACTTTTTCTGTAAATGTTGCTTTTATTTGTTAGAAAAAAAAACGAGCTTAAATGCTCAAGGTTTTCAGTAAGAATGCATTCATAAACGCACACTCACACAAAAAATTATAAATTTTATCAAGAAGGTGAAACTTGTTACCTGCTGGTGGAAAAAAGGGATTTTAGTTAAAAGAACTTTTAAGTATTTAAAAAAAATATCATAAGAAAGGTTTTCCTTAAAAAGAGATGCTTAATTAATGTAATGATCTGCCACAAGCTGATTAACTTGCTTTTTTTTTTCTTTTGCATTTTCTTAACTACAATTTTTTAATTTAAACTTACTCATTCATTTGAAAAATTTATAAGAGATTATATTAACGATATATTCTATTTTAGTATGCTCAGCTTTACAATACCTACAAAATTAGTTCAGCATTTGTCGTCAGTGGAGGAGCTATTTTTGCTCCGACAGATAAAGCATTTGATAAAAAGCCTACAAGAAATAAAAATAATGATATCATCATACCCGCTCAATTAGCTAGTAAGTTTAAATTTTAAAAAGTTTTAAAGACTCAAATAATTTACAAAACATCTTTTTTTTACAGCAAAGGAAATTGTGGATTTGACAAAAGCTCCTAAAACATTAGACACTTATGCTGGCTTACCACTTCGTTTAACTAAATATTATAACCCTCAATATAATAGTTTTGAATACTATTTAAATAATGCTAAGATTCTTGGAACAGCACAAGAATTTCAAATGGGCAAAACAAAATATCAGTTATTTATGATTGACGAATTAATTGAACCAATAACTTACACTGGAAGTAGAATTTTTACTGCAGCAGAATTAATTAATGAGCCAGCAGCTTTTGATCAACTAACTGTTGATTTACATAATGTTGTTACATTTGGTTTAAAAATTAACTCAACCAGACAACAACATATTTTTAATAACCCTAATACTGTTTCAACATTTTTTGTGCCTATTAATTCTATAGAAATGTTAACTGATTCAAGAGTAGTTAATGCTCATGTTATACCTAATGTTACATTATTTACTAGAACATTCTCAAACTATAGTTATTTGACTGCAGCGAGTAGCCCAGACATATGTGTTAATATAACATTTGAGCGTGAAAAATATTTAATAACTTATGACTATGGAAAAAATGATGATTACGATGGTAGAAAGGTTTATGTTAAAAGCCATATTGAAAATTTAAGAAATTTAGATTATTTAGAAGGGTTAATGGAAGGTATTACTTTTTCTGAAATAGTTTTACCAAATATTCCTGTTAAAAATGGTGTAGTTCATTTCATTGCTAAGTCTTTAGCAACAAGAACTAATACAGTTAAAGAAAATTTGCACGAATTAAGTAAATCACAGTTAGCTAAGTTTTACACATTTATTCGTAAATTCCCGGCTATTTTTACCTCTTTAAGTAATCCTGGAGACAAAACATTATTTGCATTTACAAATGAAGCTTATGATCGTGTTGCTTTTATAGTTGAAAGCTATAATCTAACTTATCAAGAAGAAATACTTAAATTGCATATTTCCTTACAAGCAAATTTAAATAGCAGAAAAATGAAAATGAATGAATTTAAACAACTTACTTCTCTTAGTAATTTAAAAGATAATACAATACATGCAACAAATGAAGATGTTTTCAATAAATCTGTTTTATATGTTGATGCATATGGTGTGAAAGCTAGAGCTTTAGAAGCTAATATTTTAGGTGTTGATGGAAATATACATGTTATTGATAAAGTACTTGGAGTTGCATATCAAACAGTTATGGAAAAGTTGCAATCTGATCCTTTCTTATGGAGAACATATAATGTATCTACTTTTAGAAAAAATATTTGGACAGAAACTTGGGCTATGAGATTAAACAATACTCAAAATAATTCTAAATTTACATTCTTTGTTCCATCTGAAAATGCGTGGAGAAATTTAGAATCAAATTATCCATCTTACTACAAACAAATTAATGGAGGTTATTATATAAGAAATACATTAAGGGTAAGTTAAAGTTATTTTTCTTTATTTTTGTTTTTTGCTAAATATATTTTTATTTCAGATTTTAGATAGACATTTAATTTTAAATGAAGCATTCACACTTAGTGATATAATGAAAAAAACAGAGATAAAAACTTTAGGCGGTTCAATTAAAGTTCGTAGTGAAGGAGAAAAAGTTTTTCTAGAATGGGATGGAATTCATGCTCATATTGAAAGACCTGACATAAATGCAATTAACGGTGTAATTCATGCTATTGACAAAATTTTATTTACAGAACTTGACATGAAAGTTAGTGAAGATGAAGCTAGAGTTAGCGGTTCAACAATGAGCTATGCATCTTTATTAAATTACTTTATTTTTATTATTCCTTATTTATTTAGCTATTTTATTTGGAATTAGTTCTATAATCTGATTTAAATATTTTGTTCTAAAAAACTTGATTATTTCAAACTTTGACACTTTATACAAATTGAAAAAAAATCTAAAAAGATTAAATTATTTATTAATTTATTGAAAATGTAAAGCACAAGTACTAAATTCATTTTAAATTATAAGTTTGAAGAGAATTTTGACAAAAGTTAACAATTATAATATTCACTAGGATTATTAAAACATAAAGAATAGATTATAATTTGTGAAATTAGTTGTTAGATTAAATTTAAAAATTATTGATAAAGTTATAATGTGTTAGAGTAATTAAATGATGTTAAGAAAATAAATTTTAATAAAACTTGTAAATAATTGAAAAGTAAATTAAACAGCCTCAAAAATAATCTCAAAAAATAATTTTAAATTCATTTTTGCTTATACTATCTTTTCAATTATTCAACAATTTAGTTTCAAAAAAAAGTTTTTCACAATTTAAGTGTTTTAAAACAATTAATGCTTAGCATACAACTTTTTAAACAATTAAGAAAAAAATTTTTCTAAATTATTTGTGGTGAGTCTTGATAAGTTTAGACTTCATTAGGTAAATATTTCTATGCTTTTATTAATTTTTTGATGATCTTTCTTAAATAAATCTTCAAATAAGTTTTAAGGAATTTACTCATAAGTTTTGACTTTTCATCATTCTTAATAAAGCAATTTTAGAAAAAAAACTATTAATCAAAAGAAAAAGCTGTGTAAAAATTTCTAATTTTGGACTTTAAGAAAACTTTTGATGCATTTTTGTTAAATTATTTTGTTCTAAAATTAGGTTTTGTTTTTGAAAAAAAAAACAATTTTAAGTTTTATTTGAATTATTAAAATGATTTTTATAGTCTTTGTAGATTAAATCATAGAGTCCATTTTTTTTTTTATTGTTTTCTTACTTTCTGACCATGAGTTTTTTTGAAAAGAAAATTGTTTTAAACAATTTTTGCAATAGGCCCACACCCAAATTATTTTGAAACTTTTTCAAAAATTGTTTGTTTATTGAGATAAAGATGGCGCTTTTTTAAAAAATAAAAAACTAATTTTGTTAAGACACTTTGAACAATTAAAAATAGGAATTTTTACTCATTAACTAATTTTATTTTTTTAGCTTTAAAATTGAATAAAATAAATTTTTTTCTAAATTAAAACAAAAAGATTAGGTATTTTTTGTATTTTAATTATTTAAAGGAATCAAAAATTAAACAATTGTCAAAATAAAAAAAAATAATTTCGAATTTAAACTTATGGACTATTTTATGCGCAGAATCATATTATAAACACAGCAAAGCACGAGCTCGAACTAAATAGCTAAGAATAAAAAAAAAAGTAAACTAGCGCCAGTTCCTTTGCATCCAGATCGTATCCACTTGATTACACAGTGTAGTGTCGCGACACAAAATTCGAACCCGTGCCACTTGGTTTATTGTGGTTTTGATGGTGATCTAAAATAATTATTTAAAAATATATTTATTAAATTAATGATCACTTATCAATACAAACAATAAATTAAATGAATACAATTTGTTTGAACATTTTTTTGTAGTGAATAATATAAATATAGTGATCTAGTTATAAACAATGTGAATTATTAAAATTTATTGATTATCAAGATGAAGAATTTAAGTTTTTTTTTATAATTTTAATTTAAATTAAGAGTATAATTTTGAAGTTTAAAAAACTTTTTCAAATAAAAACTTTCTACAAATGATTTAGTTTATTTATAATGTATTTATTAAAAATCAATTTACATTTACAACCAATTTAAAAGTATTCTACAAAATTTTTTGTTTATACAAATTTTTAACAATGTGAATAAACAAAAAACAAAAATAAATTTTTGTGCAATAAATTCAAGATTTACAATGTTAATTAATTTTAAAAAAATTCAATTGTGATTCTTAAAATACTATTCAAATTTATATTTAAAAAAAGGTATGTAATTTAAATTAATAAAAATTTTGTTTAGAAAAGAAAATAATTCAAAAAGAAGAATTTAAAAAAAAGAAAAAAAAATCTCTAAGAAATTTTCTAAGAAAAATTCAACACAAAAGAATTTTCTTAAGCTTTTTACTAGCTTTTAAAAATTAAGATCGATGAATTTAAAAAAAGAAAAAAAAACTTGTTTTTAGTCTTAAAAATAGTTTTTATGAATTTAGAAATTCTAAATTTGATGTTTTATTTATAAAATTAAGTGGACTCATTTAAAAGTTCAGTCTAATATTTGTTTACATTTTATATTAGAATATTTTTTTCTTTTAAATTTGTGTTACATAATTTAAAAATCTAAATTCAAAAAATTTAATTTTAATTTAGTTAAAATAAATTTAGTTTATATAACAATTCATAAAAAAAGAAGAAAAAAAAATTATTTCTATATAGTTTAGGGGAAATATTTTAGAAGTTTTTCTTTAAAAAAATTAATTGTTCTTGAATCAATTTACAGAGAAAAAGCTTTTTTTCTAATTAAAAATATTAATAAAAATTATTTAATTTTAAATTATTGGTTTATTATAAAAACGTAGTTATTAAGATAAATTTGACAAAATTTAATTCAATTTTTGATTAATTTTTATTGAATAAATTTCATACTTCCTTGTTTTTGATATTCAATTTAACAATTTTATGAAAATTTATTAATTTTTTTAATCAAACAAATAAAAAGATACTTTAATTAAGAACCAAAGGAATATAATTTATGAGAAAAACTTATAAAGGTTTTTTGAATCAATAATATGTTTAGTAAAAATTTAATGTTATGTCAATTAAAATGTTAAGTTTCAAATTATTAAATAAGGTTAAGTTGAATATAAATTTTCTAATAGATTTTTTTGAATAAATTTTTCTATAATAATTGACAAACAAAAAAAAACTTTTTTTCAGATATTTTTTATCTGATTTAGTCTCATTAAATTAATAATTTTTTAATCATTTTCAAAACTGTACCTTTCTATTTTTTTTTTGTTCTATTTTTATGCCCACTATACATTTCATGTATATTTTAACAAAAAAATTTATTCTCAATATAATCAAAAGTTATATTTGAAGAACTATATTTTCATGAAAAAAACATGTTAAATTCATAAAAATAATAATTCGTTAGTTTTATGATTTTTGAAACCAATATTTAATTATTGAAAAAAATTCTTAAACTGTTGACTTTTATTGACAATTTTTATTGTTTATTTATTCTTTTTTAGAAAAAAAGTTTATAAATTAGTTTTAAATTTAAGTTCAAAGTTTCACTAAATTAGTTCTTTTTTTAGTATGAACATTTTTTCTCTAAATTTTCTTTTTACTTTTTGTAATTTTCTTTAAAATTTCTATAACTTATTAGAGTGTTTTTTTTTATTTGGTCGGAAAGTTCTTTATTAATGTTTATGAATTTATTAGAAATATATTTCAATTTACAAGCAAATGTAAATTGTCTATTATTTTGAAAAAGTTTTAAAAATAAATTCAAGTTTTTTTTTGAAAACTTGGATAGTGATTTTTGATAGATTTTTCATTTTGATGTTTAATTTTTAATAACTGACCAATTCATTAAATTAATACGCATACAAAGTTTTACTAAAACTTTAATCCAACTACGGATTTTTTTTTTTATTTAGTTTAAAATACTTTTAATATTGCGCGCGCACCCTCCTTTGTTCGCGCGGACCGCCGTGAATCTGATCTAATTTCGTAGTTTTGTTTAAAAAAAACTGTGGATTCATCTCAAAATGTATAGTATTATTCTATATGTAACCTTTATAAGAATGAAGTGTTTGTTTGCTTAAATGCTTATGAATGTTTTTATATTTCAATGTGTCTATGTCTTTTTTGACAAAAAAAAAACTTACATTTTCTTAAGATGAAGTGATGTTTTGATTAAAATGTGTTGATTGATATTATTATAAAATTTAAAATAATTTTAACAGCTGTTAATCAACATCTTCATTAAATGTAGGTTTAATTATCAAAATAGTTTTTAATAAAAATTAAAAAAAGTTTTTTTTGTGAAAAAAAAATCTGATTTTGACAATTTTGATCAATTTAAATGTTTAAAGACTTTTCTTCAGTATATTAAGCATTAATGATTTTTGTTGATTAAATAATTTTATTCAATTTTTTTGTTAAGTTTTTTTAGAAAAACTTAATTGTATTTCTAAACGTAGATTAAGTTTTGAAATTTTTTATTAAAAATAAAAATTTGAGCAAAAAAAGTTTAATAAAATTATAGAAAACTTTTTAATTTATATACTTTTAAATTAAAATATTTCAAACTATATCAATTTAAATTATTTTATTTAGGAGTATTTTAATTGAAACTATTATAGCTTATAGTATTTTAAACTAAAAGTATTTTGATTCAAAATATTTTAATTTTTTTAGTTTAAACTTTAGTTTACAATATTTAAGCTCATAGTTTTTTTTTACTTAAAATAATTTTAGATTTTTTATTTAGAATCTTCTTTTAGTATTTTAGCTTATTCAGTTTAGAATAATTCAGTTTAAAATAATTCAGTTTAGAGTAATTTTAGTTTCAAAAGTTTTTTTAAATAGTTTTTTAATTTAAATTTTTTAATTTACTTATTATGCTTGTTTATTTTAATAATTTTCATAAAAGCTATTAAAATATAATTTTGATATAAAAAAAAAGTTTTTCATCTATTTTTCTAGTAAGTTATTCAAAAAATAGGTTAACTAAAAAATTATTTTTAAAAATAAAAAAAAAACTAAATTAGGTTATATTCTCCGTAGATTGTAAATAGATGTTTAAAAATGTTTTTTGAACATTATTTCTTTTGGAGACATAGAGTTGTAAAATGAAAATTTTACTGGAAATAATTTTTCTAAAAACTGAACTAGACTTATTTATTTAAGTAAACTTCAAAAATAAGAAAAAAAGTTAGAAATAAAAAAAAAATATGTTTTAAATATTTTCACCCTTTGTGATCATGTTATTAAAGTTTATTATCTTTACTTAAAAAGACAATTAAGTTAATCTTACCTTTAGTCCTATAAACTTTAAAGTTCAACTTTTCAAGAACCTCCCTTTTCAACTTTTACCTCTATAAATTACACTGAATTTTTTTTTTAGAAAATAAAAGTGTGAAAACTTTAATTACTTTAAGATAAATTTTTGACTTTAAAAATTCTAAATAAAAAAACTTTATTCCTCAGTTTTGTCTGAAATAGTAAAGTCAAATTTTTTTTCAATTTTTTCAGTTAAATTTTTTTTTCAGAGTTCAAATATTATTTCCTAGTAAGTTATGTTTTCACTTAATTTAATTTCTTATCAAAAAACTTCATATGAAGCCAAAATATTTTTAACTTCTATGTTTTTAACTTTTAAAAGTTCAAAATTCACAAAGTCTGAAAATTAACTGACTAAGAAAGTCAATGATTTAAATTTATTTAAAGTTGTTTCGAATTTGTTTAAACTTATAGATGCTTTAAATAAATGATTCTCATTTTAGAAATTTGAAATCTAAATAATTATTTTTTTTCATTTTTCTTATAAATTAAATGAATTATTATTAACATTGTGAACAGGTTCTCCTGTGACGAATGAAATCGTCGTGCCCCCTAAATTTTCTGAGTCTGTGTAGAATTTATGCCAAAAAATAATTCTTAAGTTTTAAATTAAATTTTTTTCTCCTTTAAGTGGATCCAAATTTTTTTAGGCGTTTACCTAAATAAAAAATTGAAATTTTAGTTTTAAAAAAGTACCATGATTTGTTTAATAAAATCAATGGTTTAACTTTTTAAATTTGAAAAATCTTAATTCATTCTTTAGTTTAAGATCTAAAACTCATTTTTTACAAGTTTTTTTTTAATTTTGAGTTTTTAATTTAAAAGAAAAAGTATTGATCAAAACCTTCTTTAACTGCCAAGCTTTTTAATTATCTTGAATTGTTTATCTTATATTTAAATTTTTAAATGACGTTTTATTGTGTTTTTAAATAAATAATTCTTTATTTTTTTGTTTGTTTTTAGCTAAAAAAGCTTTATTACAACTAATCATCTTTAACCTTCAACTTAAACTTAGATCAAAGACAACATTCAAAGTTTTCAAGTTACACAAAGTTTTTTTTTTTTTTTTATCAGTTTTAAATTCGACATCATTTGCCTCTGGTTAAAACTTTAAAACTTTTTTTTGTCTTCAATAAATTTAAATTTAATAATAATCAATGATGTGTGCACCATCTGCTCCACACGCTGGTCCTTTATTATTTAATAGTGAGAACGAATCTGATTTAAGTTTTTCAGTATCTAGTAATTTAAGTGATGCTAGATGGCGTTTTCCAGCTCATTCTTTTATACTTCGTACATCAAGTCCAGTATTTGAAGCTTTAGTAGATTCTCATAAACAAATTATGCAGGAAATGGCATCCCGAAATGAAAAGCCGGAAATCTATGTACAATGTCCACCTGAAATTTTCCATATAATACTTAGGTAAGTTTTGAAAGCTTTAAATTAAATCTTTTTTTTCAAGTTCAAATTTTGTTTTTCTACTTTACTTGATTAATTTTTTAATTGAAAGTTTTTCTTGAATATTAATATCAAATTTTTTTTAAAATTGATTGAAATCTTAAACTTCTTTCTTAATTAATTTTCTATTTTTAAAAACAATTGGCTATAAATTTTAATAATTAGTTTTTAAGTGAAAATTTATATTTTTTAATTAATTGAAAAAATTAGATTTTCTTTTTAAAAATTTTAGTTTAATTTTTCCTGTTTCCGGTTATTTTTTAAGCCATTAATTTAAGAAAGTGTTAATATGATTATTTTTTTTTGCTTGATATTAATTTTTTATTCCATAAAAAATTAGCTTTTACCACTAAAAAATTGGCTTTATTTTTGAAATTTGACTATTGCCAATTTTGTTTTAAGTTATTTTTTATTTTTCATTTTTTTTTTTTTTTGAAGGTCTTGTTTTTAATTTTTTGAAATTTTTTCTTAAATATCATTTTACATGATTTTTTAATATTTATTTTTTTATTTTTTTCATAGTTATATTTATAAGAACGAAGTTACGATAAGCTCAGTGCCCAAATGTCTGTTATTATTAAAAGTTGCAATAAAGTTTGAATTAGATAATTTAATTTATGTATGTTTAACTTATCTCTATGAAAAGACAAGTCCAATTAATTTGATCGATATATTAACTTGTTTATATGAGCTAATTAATACTGGTAATTTATGTTTTACTGGTCTTCAATTTACAAATGCTAATTCAACAAATTGTTCCAATAATAAACCTCATCAACAAAAAACTGAATGTAAAAAAGTATCTAAAAACAATTTACAACCTTTTGGTGGAACTAGTCCAAGTTCTGGACGATTAAGTCCTTATCCTGAACGTTATAGTCCAATACCTGGTGGTGGTCGTATTTCACCATATTTCAATGGAGATTCTAAAACTTTAAATTCAAACGCTGTATCAAAATTAAGTTCATCTCCAAGTGATAATATTGTACCTCAACAGCCAGGTAATTACAATGGTAACTGCAATATTATTTTGAATAAACTATTCTTCAAATGTTTCACTATTTTGGATGCAAATGCTGAAAGTATTCTAAGTTCAGAAATTGTAAACCTTATAGATCATAGTTTACTTGTTGATATTTTATCAAGAGATACTTTGAAAATAGCCTCTGAATTGACTACTTTTAATTTAGTCAAAAAATGGTCAAATCAAGCTTGTTTAAAAACACGTAAAAATTTAACTAGTGAAAATAAACGTTCGATAGCTGGTAAAGCTTTGTATTTAGTAAGATATCTTACAATGAGTCAAGATGAATTTTTAATTGGTCCATATGTAAGTGATTTGTTAATTAGTGAAGAAAAGTCTGCTTTATTAAATGCAATAAATCGTGGATGTTTAGATCAAGAAAGTCTTTTATTTGATGCACAAAATTCAAATAATTTGTTTATAAGTGAAAATGGTACAATTAATTTAGATGAAATAAATTTAAATACTCAATCATCAAATCAAGACTTACAATGGTTACTTTCTGAAACTAAAATGAATATTAAACGAAAATATGTTAAACCTACTTGTCTTGTTGCTCCAAATAGAATCAATATAAACGCAAATAACCATACTTTATTAGATGAGTTGAACAACGATAATAATAATAATAATCAACAATATAATAATAATTCTGGATCTGGCTCGAACACAATCAAAAAAAAATCTAGACCTAAAAAATTACTAAATGGTATTGGCGATTTTATTATATGCTTCATTCAATTACTTGATTGATTTATTTTTATTTTGTATTTATATTTTATTGTTTAACATGTTACTTGTTCTTCAATTGAAAAAAAAAGAGTTTGTTTTAATTTATTTTAAGATGTCTTTTTTGATTTTAAAAAAAATTTTTGAAATCAAATTATCATTTCATTCATATTCATATAAATGTTAAACATACAATGAATACAAAATTATATTTAAAAAAAAAGTTTAATTCAAAATCATTGTTTCAAAATGGAAAATCATCTTTGCAAATCTCAAGTATCTATGAAAAAATTGTTTGGTATAGTTCGAAATTATTTCTAATGTTATTTTTGCTTATTTTACAATACGTGTTATTCACTTCTGAAAAATTTGCTAAAATTTTAAAGTCAAATTTTTTAAAGAAGATTGAAAAATATGAAAGTTTTAATAAATTTTTCTTTGCAATTTTTTTTTAGCTTTTTATTTTAAAATTTTTTTGAAGATTTTTCATAAGTTTAGTCTTTTATAAAACTTTTCCACTTAACCTTCATTTTTGTTCATTTAAAATGTAGAGTTTTAAGATTGAGAAAATAGTTTTATTTTAATCTAAAAAATTTATTTTCAATTAGTTTATAAGGCTTTTTTATATTTTAGTATTTCATCTTAAATGTCTATAAATATTTTAAAAAATCGAACATCAAACTTTAATAACTGTTTTTTCATTGTAAATAAACAAAATAATTGCCCCACCAGTGCCACAAATTTTTTTTCAAAGCATCTTTACTAATTATAAATTAGTGATTTATTAATATTATCTTATTTATATTATCATTATACTAAATAATTATATATGTATATAACTGTTTAAAAACTTTTTTTTGACTATTGTGCATTTTTCCTTTAGAAACTTTTATTTTTTTTTTGTTTTAAAATGAATCAAAATTTCGGTGTCATTTAACAGAACAAAACTTATCAATTTACATAGTTTTTTAGTTTTTAAATAATTTTAATGAATAAATTTATCAATTATTTTTAATAAAAGTTCAAATTCACTTTAAACAAAAAATAAAAAAAATACAAAAAACAAAAATTTCAATGTAAAATTTTTTTCACCTTATCTACCTTGCTTTAACCTGCTTGATCAATTTTAAATTTATTTTTAATTTTGATCAAACTTTATTTTTTTGAAAAAATTATATTTTTTGTTCTCTAAAACTTTGTTCTAAACACAGTTTTTTTTCTTTTTATTTTTAAAAATTATTTTTTTCAGATAAAGTTAGATAAATTTTCTTTTAAATTTTTAGATAAACACTTGCTATTTTTTTAATTTATTGCTCTATATTTTTGGTTTAAAAATTTATTTAGAAAATTAACAGAGTTTAAAGTTTTTACCTTAGATTAGAACATTCAATTAGTTTGTAATTTCAATAAAAAATAAAAAAATTTAAACAAGTTATTCTTAAGAAATTTAAAACGATGCAGCATCCATCCTTTCAGAACAAAAACAATTTAAAAATTTTTTTTCTTTAGATTTCAATGAAATTTTTTGCACAAACGAATTGTAAAATGTTCTCATTTTCATTTAATAAAAACAAAGAATTTTTTTTTGTGAAAATCTTAATTCAGTTTTAGATTACTTTTTATTTAAATCAAATAAAATTATGTTGTTAAAATTAAGTATTTTCTTAGTAAAAAAAAACTTTATAAAAAGTAAGTTTTTGATTAAAAATTTTTTTTGCTTAATTTTTTTAAATCTTATATTTCATTTTTCTTTGGTATTTTAAGAAAATTGAAAAATAATTTTAAATTAACTCGATAGTTTTTTTGAATTACCAAAAGTTTCTTTTCTTTAAAATTAAAAAAAAATTTCAAAAATAATTCAAAAACTCAATAACCTTTGAAAAAATTTCGAAATAAATTTTGTTGAATAAGATTTTTTAACAAAAATAGTGATCAAAGAACAATAGCTAATCATTAAATTGTTTTAAAATAAAACATCATTACATAGTCTGGTCAATAGACTTTTTGATTAAAGATTGTAAAGAAAAATTATTTTTAGAAGTCATAAACTTTTCTTTTTTTTTTTTTAAATTCTTGATACTTTGAATAGAAATTATGCAAAAAGTTAAATTTTGGTAAAAAAATAATAAAAAACCATTCATGAAACCAGAATAGTAAATTGCTAATAATATTATCAAAAACTTTTCTTGTTATTTTTAAAAGATGAAATTGATGTATGTTAAAATAATGATAAAAACTATTTTGAAACCGGTTTTCAATAACCATATTTTTAAATAAATCTTTTGTTTTATATAAGATAAATCAAAAATTCAATCAAAGATGAATGTTTAAAAATTTTTCCAAAATTTTTTTTCATTGACCAAAGCTTTTTTTATAAAAGTTTTAATTATGTTTTAATTTATTTTTAACTTTTTTAAGAATATTGAACCGTCTTTTTGAAATAAAAGAAAAAAATACTTATTAATTTTAATGTTTCCATTTTTCTTCGTAAATTTTTTTCCTTAAATTATTTCTAAAACCAAAAATCAGTCATTTTCAAAAAAATATTCTTTCAAACAATAAACATAAAAACTTTCTTTAAATAATTTTGATTTTATTTTATAAAACTCTTCTTTTTTTCAAAAATAAATTAATTTAAATAGAAAATAATTTGTATACAAAATGATATCTGTTTAATCAAATTTTTATAAAACTCGATAATTTTAAAATGCAATTTTGTTCATCAATAAATAAATATTTTTATCTACTTCAAAACCATGTAAATTATTTGGATCTCCTTGAAGTCTCATCAAAAGACCTCCAAATGATGCATAAGCAGCTCTAAAAAATAAGAAAAAAATATTAATAAAACGTAAATAATTTAAAAACTGATATCATTAGTTAAAATCATGTTGGTTTAAAGATGTCGATATGTGGCTGGGTAGTTAGTGGTTGTAAACTATAAAATATTAATTTATCAACAACCAGCTAACCACACTGCCAAATATCAAATTCATCTATTAAAAGCTATTGAAAATTTATGAAAACAATTAAAACGTAGTGCTAAACTTGTTGAAAAAATTTCAAATAAAAAATATTTTATTAGACACAAAATAAAAATAAAAATAATCTATTAATTACTAGAAAAACTTATCAAAAAATTGATAAAAAATAATTTTATAGTAATAAGGACACTTAAACTTACAAAAAAAGTTTGAGACTAAAAATAAAGATACGAAGTTGATAACCAACACAAAAATCAAAAACAATTTTTTTAGAAAAATAATTCAAATAAATTTAAGATTTAGGAAAACAAAAAAAAATTTTTTTTTTGTATAGTTGAGTATTCTAAGTCTTTTAAATGTGGAATGAGAAGAATCAAATTTAAATTGGTTGTTTAAAAAACTAATAAAATTATTATACTAAAACGCATGTGTATGGACACTGTGTAACAAAACTAAGCAAGTATGGCCTTCCTTTTTAACTCCCTGAATTACAATGTCAATTTTTTTGCAAAGAACTTGAACTAAATTTTAAGAAGACATGCGTATAAAAAAAACGGAAATGCTAAAGGTGAAGGCATTATATTTTCATAAACACAAATAGTTGATTTATAAAACCGGCTATACTATTTACGACCTCTATACCGTTAGTTTTATCAAAATTTTTTTTATAAATTAATTCAGTATGACGTAGAAGCATCAATTTAAAATAAAATTTGATCTAATTTAAAAGCCTTAAGTCAGATAAGGCGGAAGCAAAAATAAAAATTAGAACTTTTTCAAGGTTTTATAGTTTTTTAATTTTAGGAAACTAAATAAAAAATATAACTTGATGCATTTAATGACGATGGTAAAAAGTAGAAAAAAAGTGTTTACCAAGGACAAGATAATCAAAAAAAAAAATATTTAAAAGTAAAACAAAACATTAATCATAAAAATTGATGAAAAATTTATAAAAAAAAATTTATTAAATTGTGTTTAAAAGTTTATTTTATAATTTGAAAATTAAACTATTATTTTACAAAAAAAAAAAAGAATCATCAAATTTAATAATTAAAACCTAATATCCGGTAAAAAACGATGTATTTATCGCTGAGATTTAGCGCTCCAAATGAATGCATTTACAAATATTTTTGCCATACAGTAAAGAAACTGGCCTTTTAGTTTTTTTTTTTTACAAAAAAAAGAATAAAAAACAAAGATTCAAAAATCATAAAAGAATTATAAAATTAACTTAAATTAGATTTTTAAATTGAAAAACTTTGATTACTTCAAATTATTTTTTTCGACCTTTTTGTCCTTTTCTTTACAGCAAATTCCTGTTTTAAAATAAAAAACCCACTGTAAACACACATTTGGAACGAAAAATTATCAGCTCTCTACCTAAGAATGTTTATTCTAAAGCTAAAAATTTTTTTTAAAAAAAATTAAACTTAAATTTTATTTTGAATTTTAATTCAAAAAAAAATTGAAACGCAAAAAATTAATTTTAATTAAAATTTAAAAATTAGTTTCAAATAGCAACACATAAAAAAGAGGACAAAAAAGACGAATTTTGAACAAAATTTTTCTATTTAAAAAAATATATTTAAAGAACAAAAAAGTTTTTTTTTTTAGGTGACCACGCATTGTTTAAGTCACTAAAACCAAATTGAAAATCTCTAGGTTAAGGTCAACTAAATTTTTTTTCTCAAAATTTTACAAAAGTTCTTATTATAAGCAAATTCTATATACGATTGTGGCAAATTATACTAAAATTTAGAATTGATAATATTTGAGTAAAAACATATTTCAAATAACATGCGCAAGAAAACGTAGCGCAATTTCGTCAGCAGAAACATTGATTTTTATAAATTTAAACATAAAAAAAAACTTAAAAAGAAAACCTTGAATTTGTTAGTAAAAAACCATAAGTTCAAAAATATTGAAAACAAAAAATGGAATTAGATAAATTTGAAGAAATAATTAAAAAAAAACTTAAGCTATCAATTAACAGTTTTAATATTTTGTAGAATAAAAATCTTTGGAAAAAAAGATTTTCAAAAGAACCAAGTTCAAATGTTTAAAGATTAAATTTTTTCTTTTGTTGTAAATTGCGTATGAATTGACATTGAAAAAATAGTTAAATTACATAGAAAGCTAATTTTTACTGCGCAAGTTATATAAAATGCACCTGTTTAGTGAAAGCTTTATTAAAAAAAAATTAGTTTATTTAAAAATAATTTTTTTTCTTCTCAAAACAATGATGCGATGAATATTGACCAAATTTTTACTCAAATACCATACTGTGTTCACAAAATATTTGAATTATAATGTTTCAATAATTTGTGAAATTGAAAAAAAATATCTTCTTTTACAAAAAATTGAAACTAATACATTGAAAACTCAGAGTGGTATTCAGTGTAAAAAGGTCTTAAAATAATCATTTGTTGAAAAAAAAAACTTTTCTTTTTAATTAAATTTTTTGTAATTAAACAAAAATTACTTACAATCTACTAGCATCACCAGGACCATCATCACCATCAATACGATAAATTTTACCATTCATTACATATTCAAAAGCATCTGCTCTAGAACAAACTGTTTCTAAAGGGTTCCATTCATTATCATCTGGATAACCATCTTCTCTTAAAGTATGAGCGATCATAAGCCGAAACTTATCACCTAAAATAAAAAATAAAAAATTTTAAAATAAATAAATTTTCATTTTGACGTATAGACAATAAATCAATAAGACTAAACAAATAAAAAAACTAATAAACTATTTAAATGAAAATCTAAAAAATAATTAAAAGATACCCTTCTAATTTTATTTTATTTTTTTTTTTTTTGCTATTTAAAATTCCATAGAATGTGGGCTGCAACAAATTAAACTGCTATTTAATTGTAAACCAAATTAAATTAGCCTTCAAAATATTAATAAAAAGGTCTAAACATAATATTTTTAAATATTAATTTGTTGTTTCTAGGAATCAAAATTGAAATCTAATTTAAATTTAAAAAACTTCTGAAAAATCTTAAAACTGAATAAAATATTTAAAAGAATATTTAATTGAGTTTTTTTTTAATTAACTAACTAAAATTATGTAACAAAAAAAAATTTACTATAAAAATCATTAATAAGGTTTTTAAATTAACATAAAAAAAAGTTTTGTGATGAACAAGGGCATAAGTAAAGTTTAGTGAAAAAGTGTTTTTTAAAAATATATTTTCATTAATATATAATAAAAAATTTTAGATAGTACTCAATATATAATCATATCTGTGAAAAAAAAAACTATTTTATATAAGGAAATTTACACAAATAAAAGCATCATCTTTTTAAAGCTGATGTAACTGAAAATTAGCAATTTCATTTAAATTATTTGAAAATTCACTTGTTGTTACTAACGCTCGAAAAAAAACTAAAATCAATAGCTAAAAATTATCTAGTTAAAATAAGAATAGTTAGTTTTTATTTCAACAAATAATTCAAAACTTTGTAATAAATTGAAACTTAAGTTACTTTTTTATATTGAGATTAATTTTATTTTTGAAAAAATTGAAATTAAAACCATCATTTCTTATAATTTATATTAATTAAACTAATTTATCAATTTAAAAAATTAATTAAACTTTTTTATAAATAAAATTAAACAAAAAATTAAACATACTTAATCACAAAATCAATAAGTTTAAACATTTAAAAAAAAAAACACTTTTTTCATTAAATTCTAATACTTAAGTTCTGTCAAAAGATTGGTTATTTAAATGACAAACTCTAATAAAAATTATTCTTTTATTTAAATATCAAATTAATAACGTAGCACAAAATTCAAAGTTAGATGAACAAATTAAAAACATAGATTGTAAAAATGTTGGCTGCTTGTAATTGGTATAGAAAGAACTATGTACTAATGTCAAAAATAATAAAAAAAAAAAGAATATAAATCTTTAAAAGTTAGTTGCTCAAAACGCAATTTTTTTAATCTGGCATTTACTGAAAAATAAAATTGGTGTGTACAAAAGAAATTTGACTAAAAATACGCAGCTCAAACCGTCGCAAAGTACTTTTATAAAACGTAACTGAATATTTATATGTGAGTTATAATAAGTTAAAGTTTATATAAATGATATTATTATAGATGATTTTCATGATCAACTTGATGATTTTGAAAAAAAAATATTCTGAGCAACAACTTGAAATTAAATAATCTAATTATTTAATAAAACAAATAGTTTTTTTTTTGAAATGAAAATTTTTCTAAATTAAAAATGATAAAAATAAGTATTTTTTTAAATTAAAAAGGATAAGAATTTTCATTAAAATGATAAATTTCATGAAAATGATAAACTAGTTTTATTTTAAAATTGAATTAATAAAACTTTTTGAGAATGATAAGTTTTTTTTCAAAAATAATAAAACAACCTTTTGTTTTAAAAACAAATAATTAGTATTATAAAAAAGATTAATTTGAATAATTTAAAGAATAGTTTCATTAGAGAATCATTAAAGAATTTAACTAAATAAACACAAAAATTTAAGAATTTCAAACGAATAAATTAAAATCAATTTAAGAAGTTTAAACAAATAAATTAAAATCAATTAAAAATTTAAATTAATCTCCATAGTAAATATTTAAAACTGATTAAAATTTGTTTAATAACAAAATATTAATAACTCATTTTTATATAAGAAACTTGAGTTTTTTACAAAAAAAAAATGAAAAAAAAAACCTACGACGTAAAAAAAAAAAAGAACTCTATAACTCTAGAAACGTCAAGTGTTGATCATTTCTTATACTAGTTTATAAAGATGTTTTAATTTTGAAAACAAAACAATTTAGTTTTTTTAAGAAATTAAAATTAATAAAAATTAAAGTCATTACCTTATGAATGAAGTTTTAACAAAAGTTTATTCATATTTAACAAGAATAAAAAATTTTTCACAAAAAAAAAAAATTTTCAATGTTCACTTTAAAAAAAACTTTAACAACTAATTTAAAACTTTTTAAGAAACAATAAAAATCACAAAAAAAAATTTTCATTAACAAAAAAAAAAAGGATGAACTTTTTCTATAGTTAAAGTTTATTTTAAAAATATAGCATTAACAAAAAGCTAATTTAAAATACAAATATTCACAATTTTCTAAACTTTTTAAAAGTAATAAGTTTTTAATTGATTATGATTTTAAAAAAAAACTTCAGATTATTATTTAACCAAATAACAGTCAAAAAAGTGGGTAGAAGCAAAAGTTTTTTTTTAGAAAAAAAATTTTATGGAGCTTTTTTATAAAACCGGTTTGATCAAAATTAACATCTTTAAATAATTTTTTTAAAGATTATTATTAAAAATTATTAACTGTTAATATTTTTAAACGATTTTCTAAAAATTTAAATTAAAAAATTTAAATTCATTAAAATTAAGAAAATTGTTGCTAGGAAAAAATAATGAAAAAAGAAATTCAATTTGAAATTTTTTTAGAAAAAAAATATTTGAATTTTAGAAAAAAAAATGTTTTTCTTTTCATTCAATTTTAACCTCATTCACCCTTTGATTAACAATAAAAAAAAAAAATTTTCTCTAAAAACTTGTTTAATATTTGAACATAGAAAATTAGCAAACCAGTTAATTCAAAAGTTTTTAAAAAAAGAAACAAAAAAATATCTATGTTTAGATAAAAAATAGAAGTAAAAAAGATGAACAATTTAAGAGAAATAAAATTGATTCAATTAAGTTTAATACTTTTTAAGATTAAAAGTAATTAAGTTTTCTAATTTTAAGATTAAAAGTAATTAAAGTTTCTAGTCAATTTCATTCAAACTTAATAAAAAAAAGGTAATGATTGATTAAAATTAATAATCTATTTTCATAATTATGCAGCTACAACTTTCAAAAATAATAAACATCAAATTTAATGATTCATTTTCTTCAAAACATTCAACTTTCAATTTATAACAATAGATTTTCATAAAAATAGAAAAAAAATTGAAAATCAACTTTTATAACTAGTTTTTGATAAAAAAAATTTCAAAGAAATTTACTAAGATAAAAGATTTTGAAAACTAATTTTGAAGAAAAAAATTTAAAAAGAAACAAAAATTATATAGCATTTAAAAATTATAACTTACATAAAAATGAATAGAAAAATATTTTTTTTCAAATTAATCTACAAATTGAATTACAGATGAAAAATAATTTATAAATTAAATTGAATCGTACTTATAGCCAATTTAGATGATACTCAAAAAATATTTTTATGAAATAAATTCAATTTTTTTGAGGGTGTTAATTTGTAATCATAATGATGAATTTCAATAAATTTTTTTTAAAACTGAAACAAAAGAAGCTTTTTCTTTTTTTAAATAATGATTAATTGTTTATCTTAATAAAACAATTTAGTTAAAAAAGTTTAGAATAAAACAATGAAATCTAAAAAAGAAATATTTCACTAAAGATAGTTTTTAAAAAATCTCAATTTACTTTGACAAAAAGAAATTAGATAAACAATTAATTGAACTTCATAAAAAAATAAATCAAAATTAAAAGAAATTACCTTAAAAGATAAAATATTTCTGTGTAAATTATAACTACTGGGTAATTAGTAAATAAAAATGCATTCAAGTTTAAAAACTTGAATAAGAAATTAATTATTCAGTTCTTAACAATAAAACTAAAAATAAAAAAATTTTCCTCTCCAAAAATAAAAGTTATTACTAATTTTCAAAAAAAAAAATTGTCTGTCAACAAAAAGTTTTGACATTTATATAAAAGTTGTTTTTAATAATTACCTAGTTCAACAGGATAAATTTGAGTATTGACATCAAGAATTAATTCCATTTTAAATGATTCTGATTCACAATGTAAACGACTCACTTAAAAAAAAAATGAAAGAAATTAGTTTAGAAAAATTTTTAATTAAGAAAATTACCTCTGTCAAATTTTTTTCCTTCTGGATCAATATCTTTGACATCAAAAATATCTTCAAATAATACACCTCCTAATGACATTTTAATGATAATTTAATAACAAATTAAAAAAAAAAAAACTAAAAAAGTAATTCTAGAAAAATAACTTTTAAGAAATTAAATTTTCAAATTTATTAACTGACAAACACATGTGAATTTTTAAGCGCCAAAATTTAAATTAAAGAAAAAAAATTTGAAAATCTTTCAATTAAACAAAGTAAAAATTATAATTTTTTCGTTTTAAACTGAATTAAAATTTTTTCAATAATAAATAAGTCATAGAAAAATAAGTTCAAAACAAATGTATACTTCGTAAAAAAATTAAGTTTAAACTTGAGTGAAACTTTTAAACACTCCCTCTATCATTTAATCTAAACAACTTTTTTTGTTTATTTTTTAAGTTTTTGACAACACGTTGTTTTGTTTGCATTTAAAAAGCAATTATTTAAATCTGTTTTTAAAAAACTTTTACTTTTAAATTTATTCATTAAATAAATAATCTTAAAAATGGAACATCAATATATTGAAGTTCCAGATCACACATCTGCTAAAATGTGAGTTTTTAATTAATAATTTATATTTAATTTAAAAAGAATTTAAATTTTTTTTAGAAAATGTTGTCTTTGCTCTATAGTAATAGAACCAAATCCATCTAATATGTGTGTAAGTTGTTTAAAAACAACTGTAGATATAAGTGAAGGAATACCTAAACAAGCTATTGTTTATTTCTGTAAAGGATGTGAAAGGTATTTTGATTGAAAAAAAAATATATTTTAATTTTAATTTTAAATTTTAAAGATATCAAGTTGCTCCTGGAGTATGGCAAACATGTGCTTTAGAATCTAAAGAATTATTAGCCTTATGTATTAAAAAACTAAAAAATATTAACAAGGTTCATCTTGTAGATGCAAATTTTATTTACACAGAACCTCATTCAAAAAGATTAAAAGTTAAAGTTATAATTCAAAAAGAAGTTTTTAATGGAGCAATTTTACAACAAACTTTTTTAGTTGAATATGTTGTTCAAAATTTATTTTGTGAATCTTGTCATAGACGAGAAGCTAATGATTTTTGGACAGCTGTTGTTCAAGTTAGACAAAAGACAGCTCATAAAAAAACTTTATTTTATTTAGAACAACTTATAATTAAACATCAAGCTCATTCAAATACTGTTGATATTAAACCTATTAATGAAGGTATAGATTTTTATTTTGATAAAAAAGACGACGCTGTTAAATTTGTTGATTTTTTACAATCTGTCATACCATGCCGTTATTTACCATCTCAACAATTAATATCTCATGATACTCATAGTAATACATATAATTATAAATTTACATATTCAGTTGAAGTTGTACCAATTTGTAAAGATGATATTATGTGTTTACCTACTGGTTTGTCAAAATACTTGGGAAACATTGGTCAAATTTGTATTTGCTTGAGAATTACTAATAATGTTTTGTTAATAGATCCATTCACTTTAAAAACAGCTGAATTAAATGAACAAAATTATTTCAGATACCCATTCAGACCATTTGCTACATCTAGAATGTTAACTAACTATACTGTTATGGAAGTTGATGTTATTGATAGTATTGAATACGATAAAAATTTTAATAAAAATTATTCCACAAAACATCGATTAGCAGATGTTTGGTTGATAAAAACAAATGAGTTGGGTAGACATGAAAATTATATTCACACTAAAACACATATCGGTTTTCAATTAGCTCCTGGAGATTCTGTTTTAGGTTTTGATGTAGCTAATAGTAATATTAACGATGATATTTATGATACTTATGCTTCAAGTAATAAACTTTTACCTGATGTTATAATAGTTAAAAAATTCTATGTTGACCGGGCAACAAGAAACGCAAGAAGAAAATGGAAGTTAAGAAGAATAAAGTTAGGTACTGGTTCAGTTGGTACAACAATTAACAATGATTTTAACGATTTCATGGATGATATGGAGGATGATGAAGAACTTAGGGCTAATATAAATATTTATAAAAATCCAGATTTCAAAGGTGAAGAAATCGAAGATTTAGATATCCCTAAAATTGATGTAAATGAAATGTTAGATTTGATTAATGAACCTGCTAAAGTTCCTGATGATCCAATTAAGATGGACATTGCTTAAAAAAAAATTTTTTGTTTATATTTTATAATTTAAAAATAAAAAAACATTTGAATGAATTTTGAAATTATTTATATAGATGTTTTATTTTAATAATCAAGTAAAAAATTATTTAAATTAATTTTTGTTCTATTTATTCTCTACGTAACAACTTTTGTCTAGCAAGTTTTTTCTTAGATAATTTTTTTTTTGGAGCTTCTTCTTCTGTTACTTTTGCTACAACATTGTCTTTTTCACCTAAAATTAATTCAATATGACATGGACTGCTCATATATGGATTAATTCTACCATGAGCTCTGTATGTTCTTCTTCTCATTTTTGGAGCTCTGTTAACATGAATATGTTCTACAACAAGACGATCTACATCTAAACCTTTATAATCTGCATTACTTTCAGCATTTTTTAATAGTTGTAATAAGAATTCAGCTGATTTTTTTGGCCAACGACCTTGACTGTGATGGAAAGCTTTAGCTTGAGCTTTTCTACCAACACCACCATTGAAACGACGGAATGGAACGATTTCTTTTTTAGCTATAACATTTTTTAAATAACGTTGAGCACGTTTTAAAGGTAAATGACGAATTGCTGCAGCTGTTTCACGAGTGTTCTTTAAAAAGAATGAACTTGTTAATAAAATTAAAACTAAATAAGAAAAAAATTTAACTCACTTTAAAATGTACCCTCAAATTTGATCCTTTAGCTTTACATGCTAAAAATTTTTAAAACACAATTAATTTTTGAGATAAAATTATTAGATTATTAATATTTATCTTACCTTTTGAAGGATTTTCAGGATCTGCACAATATTTTGTCATTTTGATATAAAATTAATTGAAACTAAGATCAATTATAACAAAAATTAATTTCAACCAGACAAATGTTGTTATAACATTAAACAAGCAAAATAAAAATAAATGCAGCTACATCCGTTTTCCTTTTTATTAAAACGCCATCTATTATTTTTCCTAAATTTATTAAAACTTAAACATCGGCTTTTTTGAAAATAGCGTTATTTTAACAAAAATAAAAACTTTTTGCGCAGTCTCATTGTAGAATTTTGTTTTGTTAAAAAATTTAAGTTTAGTGACTAAGCGCAATTTTATTTAGATTAAAATTTGTTTACAATCAAAACTAATTTTGTTTTATTTTTTTTTCTTAAATTTATTCGTCACTTAATTGATAAAAATGGCCCTTGTTGAGGTAAACTATAAATAAAAAACTACATTTTTTTTGCTTTTAAATTTAAAGTTTAAAATTATTTTTTTTAAAGGGTCTTAGTGAAGAAATTCTTCGTATGTCAAATGATGACATTATTAGCAGAACAAGATTATTAGAAAATGAAATTAAAATTATGCGTAGTGAAGCTACAAGAACATCTCATGAGTTAAAAAATCAAAAAGACAAAATTAAAGAAAACACAGAAAAAATTAAAGTTAACAAAACTTTGCCATACTTAGTTTCAAATGTAATTGAATTATTAGATATTGATCCAGAAGATTTAGGGGAAGAAGATGGAGCAAATGTTGATTTGGATTCACAAAGAAAAGGGAAATCAGCTGTTATTAAGACATCAACTAGACAAACTTATTTTTTGCCTGTAATTGGTTTAGTAGATGCTGAAAAATTAAAACCAGCTGATTTAGTTGGTGTAAATAAAGATTCTTATTTAATTTTGGAAAACTTACCACAAGAATATGATTCACGTGTTAAGGCTATGGAAGTTGATGAAAGACCTACTGAACAATATAATGATATTGGAGGTTTAGATAAACAAATACAAGAATTAATAGAAGCAGTAGTTTTACCAATGACACACAAAGAAAAGTTTGAAAACTTAGGAATTCAACCTCCTAAAGGTGTTTTATTATACGGTCCTCCTGGTACAGGAAAAACTTTAATGGCTCGTGCATGTGCTGCTCAAACAAAATCTACTTTTTTAAAATTAGCTGGACCTCAATTGGTACAAATGTTTATTGGTGATGGTGCTAAATTAGTTCGTGATGCATTTGCTTTAGCTAAAGAAAAATCTCCAGCTATAATTTTTATTGATGAATTAGATGCAATTGGAACAAAACGTTTTGATAGTGAAAAAGCTGGAGATAGAGAAGTTCAACGTACTATGTTAGAACTTTTAAATCAATTAGATGGTTTCAGTTCATCAGCAGATATAAAAGTTATTGCTGCAACAAATCGTGTAGATATACTTGATCCAGCATTATTAAGATCTGGTAGATTAGATCGTAAAATAGAATTTCCATATCCAAATGAAGAAGCTAGAGCTAGAATAATGCAAATTCATTCTAGAAGAATGACAGTTGATCCAGATGTTAATTTTGAAGAATTAGCTCGTTGTACAGATGATTTTAATGGTGCACAATGTAAAGCAGTATGTATTGAAGCAGGTATGATTGCTTTAAGAAGAAATGCTAGTGTTGTAATGCATGAAAATTTCATGGATGCAATACTTGAAGTTCAAGCTAAGAAAAAAGCTAGTTTAAATTATTATGCTTAATTTGTCTTTTAATATTATTTTAAACTGTAAATTAGAATTAATCATTTCAATAAAATTCTTTTCTATAATTTTTCTTAATTTTTATAATTTGATTTTATAATGTTTTATTAATTTATAATTTAGTTATAAAGTTAATTAAAAAATATAATTAAGTTTTTAATTAGAAAATAATTTCTATAATTTTAAAGTTTCATTTCGTTTAATATCATTAGGGTCATTAAGTTTTAAAATAATTTTTACTTCATTCTAAAAGAAAATTTTGTTTGAAAACTTTTTTTACGGTTTTTTTTAAAAGAAAAGTATCTATTTAAATGTTACTAAAAAGTTTATGTATAATTTTAAAAGTTCATAAACTAAGAATTTTTCTATTTACCATCTATAAGCTTATTAAAGTTTAATTATTTTTAACTTATTAAATTTTAATTATTTTTTCAGCTTCTCGAAATAAAGTTCTTAAAACTGATATATTCAAAATGATTAAAGTTTAGTTTTGTAATACCAAATTTTTAAATTTTTATATTAACTTCTAATTATATAAAGCAGATTTTCATATAGATTTCGTTTTATTTAATAAAATTTATCTTCTGATTTTCTTCTTAAAAAAAAAGTTTAATTAAATTGTTTAGAATTAAATATTTTTATTGATTTTTTGAGTTTTGATCTATTGATGAAAATGTCTAGACTATTATCCTTTAATATTAAGCTTTAAAAATTTCTTTTTCTTTCAAAAAATTTTATTAGAATACAAATTGATTAAAAAGGTTGACGTTAAATTTTTCTGCTTTCAAATGTAAAAAAAGTTGAAATTTGATTTATGGATACTTTCTTTAATAATATCTTCTTAATAAAAATTTACAATTACTAATCATAAAAATTTTCACTGTTGAGAATTCTTTTTAAATAAAATGACCTATTATTTAGTCAAAAAAACAATAAGTTTATCAAAAAGCCTGTGACTCTTTTCATTTTTTTTATTACAAGTTTTCATTGTGATTTCTTTTTTAAATTCTTTTCAATTTGTTTTGTATCATTCCAAGAGGTTGATAAAATATTTTTCATTAAAAAGATGTCAAGATATTTCTAAAAAAGATCAAAAACAATTCAACAAAATTTAACTGAAGATGAATTTTAATTGATTCAATTGTTAGGTAATAAAATTTAATTGAAGAGAATAATGATTTTTGAAGAACAGATTGTTTCATGAATACTTTTATAGAGTAAAAATATTTTGGCCTGGTTTAATCAATTAATTTTTCTGCTCAACTAAATCACAAATCCTAATAGAAAATTAGAATAAAATTTTTTCAATAAATTAATAAAATAAAAAGTTAAAATGTGTACAAGAGAAAAGCATTTTCCGCTTTATTATTAAAGCTATTCAATAACCGGATAAAACTAATTTTTTCTGTATCAATAAAGGGGCTAAAACATAAAAAAATGTTAACCAGCTGTTTTTTTTCACAAAAAAAAATAAAATACCACTTAAGCATATAATTGATTTATTATTTGTTGAAACTATCTTCTATTATTTTTTTTTTCATCTATTGACCACTATCACCTTTCAATTCAATTGAGCATAAATGATTCCTTTCAATTTTTGATACTTCATTTTAAATAAAATCGACAGCTTTTCTAGAGTATTATAGACATATTTATTCGATTAGTAGATTCAATAGAAGAGAATGTGTAGTCTTTTTTTTTGATTTAAAGATGTATGAATTTTACCAAAGACTAAAAAATACACCCACTAAACTGGAAAAATTGGAATTTTTAATTTTAACTGACTTTTCGGTTAAATGGTCAATCAATTGAATTTCTTAAGCTTTATTTACAAGCAATATGATTATATTTAATAAACAATCCACTATCATAAATGTATCAAAAAGTCGAAAAATGTTTTTTCTCTTAAACAATTTTTACCACGCATGGCATTTCTAACTTATAAACTTTTTCTATTAATTTTTTTTTATTAAACACAGAAATATTTTCAGTTTTATAACTTTGTTAAATAAAGATTATTTCGTAGTATTTAAGTAAATACTATGAGCATTTGACACTCAATGATCATTAGCAATAAAAGAAGCAATCTAAATATATCTATTTGAAGAAATCAATTTTTTTCTTTTTATCAAAAATTTTGAATGATGAGTTATAATTTAAGTTTGACCAAAAAATTAAAAAATTATGACATTCAATTGTGTAAAGTCTGTGGAGATAAAGCTAGTGGTAATCATTATAATACTTTAAGTTGTGATGCTTGTAGGAAAGTATTATTTTAATTTATGCAAAAATTTGAAATTTTAAACTTCTATTTTTAAACTAATAGGGCTTTTTTCAAAAGAAGTGTTAGACGAAATCTTCATTATACTTGTAAAGAAAATGGTAATTGTATGATTGATGTAACTAGGAGAAATCAATGCCAGTTTTGTAGACTTCAAAAATGTTTACAATGTAATATGAGAAGAGAAGGTAATTTGTTGATTTACTCCACTAAAAAAATAATTTTTATATTTATTTATAGCTGTTCAAAAAGAAAGAGAACCCATTAAAGTTTTTGAAAAAAAACAAATAAATAAATCACAAGTTAGCTTACAAAAAAAAATTCATGATTTTTCACAAGGAAAATATATTTCGAATAATCTGAAAACTAAAATACCAACTAAAGAATCAACTGGTATTAAAATATGCTTTTAATTTTAAGATTCTTAATTTATATTTTCTTAATTTAGCTTCTACATCCAGTATTCTTCAAATTCCAATTAACCATAATAATTTCTTGTGGTCAAATCCAATTTACACAAATCAATTTTTTAATTTAGTTTCAGCTTCTAAACTTCCAAATTCATTAAATTTTCAACAAATTAATTATTTAAATGAATTAAGCTTAAGATTTAAAATATTAGTTGATGTTTTAAATTGTTATAAATAATTTTTTTTCATTAAGAATCAACAAGTTATTAATCAACCTAATTAACATTAAAAATAATTGAAATGTAATTGAATACTATTTTTTTCTATTTTACAATTTTCTTTGTCTTATACTTCAGTTTTAATGTTTCTAAAAAAAATCATTTAAAAAGAATTTTTTTTACCAATTTAAACTTATTTCTTTTTTTCTAATTTTTCTAAAACTTATTTTCTCTTATTTTTTTCTAATTTTTCTCTTACTTTTCTCTTATTTTTATCTATTTTCTTTAAATTTTGAAAATAATTTTCTATTTATTCTTCAAATTTCTATTTTAATAAAGTTTGAGTTTTTATTGAAAATTTTTTATGTTTCTAAATTTTATCATATTTTAATCAAAATTACATAATTTATTTTTAAAAATAAAATTCTAATTTTAGAAGTAAATTAAAAATTTAAGTCCCTTTAAAATATTTTACAAATTAAATAAAAAAAGAACAAAGGCTATTTAACAATCAAAAGTTCAATTGATTATTTATTTTCTGGTTTTGACATGAATATTTGAGAACTATGTTTATAGTATAATTTGCACAGTTACAGTAATTTATTTAGATTAGCTTAAGCTAAAAATAAATTTTTCAAAATACTTGATTGTTTTCAATGATTTGCATTTTTGTTTATTTTTATGTAAAAGTTTTAAAAGCAATAAAAACGTTTTGAATTATTTAACTTATTTAGAAATCAAAACTTAATTATAAAATTTGTTTTGAGATTTTTTTTTTTAGAAAATTTATTTTTAATTAAAAATTTAATTTTTTTTAGAAAAAAAATTGTACAAATTGGTTTCAATAAATTAAATTAAACAAAATTTACATTTGTTTAGATACATTTTAGCTTTTATTTTTTGGTAAAAATTTTTTTCTTTTTAATCTTTTATTACTTTTAAGTATTGGCACTAAACTTAAAATATATTTTTAATTTCTTTATGATTCATTTGAATATTCATGGAAACCACCTGCTTTATCATTTTTTATTACTTGATTTTTTAACATGTTTAGTTTATCAGTAATTTTATTATAAACATTTGAAGATAATGGGTTTTCTTCATCATGATAAAATGAAACTACTTTCTTTGAATTTTCAGCATTTTTATCCTCTTCTAAATTTTCATAAAGGTCTTTTACTAAAAAATTTAAAAAAAAAAAGATTAAAATTAAATGAAACTAAATAAACTTAATCAACATTAATTAAAAATTAGCTTATAATAAAAAAGAACAGATCAACTAAAACAAAATTATTTAAAAAAGAAAAAAAATAAAAGCAAAATAGAAAAAAGTACAAAATAGAATTTAATACAAAGTAGAAAAGTAAAAAATAGAAAAAGTTACAAAATAGAAAAAAAGACAAAATAGAAAAAAGTACAAAAAAGAAAAATTTGATAAAAAGAAAATTATTAAAGATAAAAGTAAAAAATAGCTAATAAAGAGAAAATAAGATTCTACAGCTATTTTATAAAAAAAAAATTAAAATAAAATCAACAGATTAATTTAAAATAAAAAAAAAAATTACCAAATGACATTAATTTAACTCTAGTAGACATTGGCATAATTTGTAATGCTAACATTTCAATAGCTTGATTATTATTAATTTTGTGACCAAATTTAACTATGTCATCAATTACAGGTAAAGCATTAACATAACTTGCAATAAAAATCAATAAAACAAGAATAAACTTCATTTTGAAAAATTATTAAAAATACTGAGATTTAAAATTTTATTTTAGAAAAAAAATTTTAATTTTAACCGAATTTTACAGAACACAAAAAGCAACTGACGGTTAAAAAGTTTTAGTTTAGGCTTGGTTTTGACAATGAGTCCCTTATAAAAGATCTGGTACATAAAAAAAAAAGGTGATAAAACTAACCGCTAAGTGGAGCAGTAAGCAAAAACCATAAGTTTTTTCTCATTTAAACGTATTAGAATGACGTTCTGTAAAACTAAATTAGTTCAAGTTTCGATTTAAAAAAAAAAATTTTTTTTTATTAAAAAAACCTAAGAAAAAGGTTGGTTAAATTACAACCTTAAATAGTTTTTAATGAGTCTTACCTTTAAAAGTTGGTAAAAAAAAGTTTTCAAAAATAAGCTTTCATAAAACAGACTTAAAAAAGGGGATGTTTATTCTACTTTAAATCTTCTTTTTCGAACCAGTAAAAAGTTTAAAATCTAGTTTAAACTGGACTTTTATAAACAGCTAAAAAATTTTTAAAAATCAAAATTTGTTTCAAACTCATAAAGATTTTGATATCAATTAAACTCAAATTTATATAAATTTGTTAAAAGTATTTTTGATGAAAAGTAGAATAAAAGATAGAAATTTTTTTAAATAAAAAGATGATGAAAATTTTCAGGTCGTTAAATTTAAATATCCTAATTTGTTACTTTTTGAATGAATTTAAAAGCGTTTAAAAAGTTTTAATAAATCAAAAAAGACAATAAATTGATAAAAAGAATCTTTTCAGAAAGAGTAAATATCAAGCATGAATTAAAATAGCTAATATAGAATGGAGCTAATATTGAATGAACTTACTATTATTAAAAGATAAACTATAATAGAATGTTTAATTTAATATAAAAAAAATAAGTTTTTATAGAATGTGTTAGTGAGAACAAAAATTTTAGAATGTATTAACAAGTATAAATTGAATAAAGTAGAATGTATTAACTAGTATGGAACAAAGTTAAATATTATAGAATGTACTAATTAGCACTAATAAATTTAAATGTTATAACTTAAAGAAACTGGTGTGAATGGAAATTGAAAAATCAAGTGACTAGTATTAATAAGAAAAATTATTGTTAAATTAAGTCACTAGTGTTAGTAGAGCTAAGAATTATTTAATTGGATTATTAGTATGAACAAAGCTAGATATTTTAGAAATAAATAGTATGAGTAAAGCTAAATATTTTAGTAATGATTAGTATGAATAGAGTTTAATAATTCAGTAATGATTAGTGTAAATGAAGTTTAATATTTTAGCAATGATTGATATGAAAAAGAGTTTTAAGTTTTAGGAATGGTTAGAATGAATAGAGCTAAATATTTTAGAAATGATTAGTATCAAAAGAGATGAATATTTCAAAAATGGTTAGTATCAAAAGAGGTGAATATTTCAAGAATTACTAGTATGAAAAAAATTAAGTATTTTAGGAATGGTTAGTATTAGAAAAGGTAAGTATTTTAAGAATGGTTAGTATCAAAAAAGGTAAATATGTTAGAAATGGTAAGTATTAAAAGAGGTAAATATTTTAGGAATAATTATTATGAATACAACTATATTTCAGGAAATAAATTTAATCGTATAAAACAAACTAGTTATAAAATATATTAGAATAATTAATTGAGCTTACTTGTGTGAATTGTATTAACAAGTGAACTGTTTAAAATTAAGTTAATAAAAATCAATCAAGTTATTTGATTACTATAGAATAAGTGAATTATTAAAAAAGGGAACTAACTAAAAAAATAAATTTAATGTATCGATAACTAAAAACTGCTATTAATAACTTAAAAATCATAAATTATTTAAAAACTATTTATAAATTAATATTGAATAGATGGAAATAAAAAATTAATTAGAAATCAATAAATTAGTTTTGAGACATTAAATTATAAATCAATGAATTAGTTTTAAGACATTTAATTAATGAATTATTAAATGACAAAATTTTTTATTAATTGTAAAAACCAAAGTTTAAGAATTTTAACAAAAAAATATTAAAACTTTATAAGTCAAAAATTTAATCATGATTAAAACTTGTTATTTTCTTTCAAGACTAATAATCTGATTAAAAAAAAGCTATTAAATATGATTTTAAAGTTTTTTAAAAATACAAAATCAAAGCTGATTTTTATAATCTTGTTATTAATAAAAGTTTAAATATGAAAATTTATTTTAATTCGGTGTTTTTTATGAGTTGACATTAATTTTTTTTTTTTGAAACTAAGTGTTTTTAGTAATCCAAATTGGCTTATCTGTAGTTTATTTTTAGAAAATTTTTTTTTAAAGGTTTGTTTTCATAAAAAGGATAATTTTTACAGGTTTTAATCTGCTTTACTACCCAATTTTTCATTAATAGTTTCATTTAATTTATCAAATAAACTATTTGCAATATTTGAAACTTCATTTAAATTTATCTTATTATCTTGAATTATTTTAGAAGAATTTATTTTAATTGATGAATTTGTTTTTTCTAAATTTTTTGATAAATCATCTAATAAATTTTTACCGATACTTATTAATTTATTTGGTATTTTATTTAATTGAGTAATTTTAGTTTCAGAAGAATCAACTTGATTTGATAAATAAATAGCAATTAAAATGGTACAAATAACTAAGATTATAGATAGAAAAGTAATAACATAACAACATGATGATCCAGTTTTTTGCTGTTTATAAGGATTAGTAACATAATTTCCTGTAAAATATTGTTTTGATTTATCTTCTATTTTCTCAGGTGTTTGATTTTCTTGATTTATCATTTTAAATAATAAAATTTAATTTTTTTTCTAAAAAATTTCAAATAAGTTTAATAAAAAACTTCAACTTTATCAAAAACTTAAAAAAAAATTTTAAACTTTAACATTGAAAAATTGAAATGATTCGCTAAAATTTTTTTTTTTTTCTTTTTTTTGTCAAAAACAAATCTTTGTTTAATCAGCTTAATTTGTTTTTATAAGTAAATTTTTTTGTTTTAAATAAAAAAAGAATTTTCTATACAAAATTCAATCATAAAAATCATTAAAGACCAACATCTATTAAATGATGAAAAAAAAAATTTTTAACAACTATTTAACTTTAGAAATTTCACAAACACAACAAGAAGGTATAAAAAAGTTCTCTGTTGAAGTTGATTGACCATCAGGATTTAAAGCTAAAAGTTTTTTCTTAATATATTTTTGTTTACATTTACTTATATAACCAAATGGTAAAGATATTTGACTTGAACAAGCTTGATTAGGTGAACTAGAAAAAAAAAAATTAAATTAAATTTTCTCATTAAAAATCTTTTAAAACTTACGCGCATATATCTACTTTAATTATTTGTTTAAATGTTTTATCTTTTTCCCCTAAATTAACAATATATCTCCATTCTGATTTATCATTTAAAGCTGCTTTTGGTGTTATAAATAATTTTCTAGTTTTACATAATTCTTCTGGCTCTTCACTTAAATCAATTTGTTTTTTAACTCTTAAACCTTTTGTTTCAGAATTTTTTTTATCTTTACATGTTGATCTTTTAATTCTATAATTTGAATCAATTATTAATTCATCATTTGACAATTGATCATTAAAATCTTTTTGATCTATATCTGTTGTAAATGCTTTTATTGGTAACCATGCATCAGGTGAATAATTATTTAAAGTTGTTTGTTGTAATGATTTATTAATTGTATTTAATAATTGTTTATCTGATGTTATTTGATAATTATTTGATGGTAATTGTGTTATATATTGAATAAAAGGTACAATTGTTACAAGTGTTGTTTTAAATTGTTTGTTTTCATTCTTATACTTTGTATTAGAATTTCTATAAAAATTTTTTTGTTGATCATAGTTATAGTCAACTTTTTTAATTGTTTTATCTTCTTTTAATGAATTTAAATAATTTACTGGGCTTTTGTAATTAAAATTGTTATTTGTTGATGTACTGTCAATTTTTTTTTTTAAATAAGAGTTTTTACGATTATAATTATCTTTACTTATTTTAGGTCTTTTTCTATCATAAATATATCTATCAGTTGTTTGTATTTCAGGTGAACATGGCCTATCATCAATATCAAGCTCTGGTAAATTAGGATGAGAATCATTTTCACTTTCATCAAAAAATAATGATGAAAAATTAAATTTATTACTACTTGCTTCTCTTATTAATTTAAGTATACTTTCTCTAAATAAAAAAGAAAAAAAAGTTAAAAAATTTAAATTTATTAGTAAAAGAAAATTTCTTACGCAGGATAAGAGTTTGCATTATTACAAACTGTTTTACCTGTATCAAAACAATTTAATTGTGTAGGTATAATTTTTTTCTTTTTTATAGTTGGTTTATAATCTGTGAAATAATATGTATTTTGAGTAATTTGTTCATTATTATCATTTAAATCACTATTCATTTCAACATAATTTTTTTCATCATTAATTTTTGATATATACTTTGGCTGAATTTTATTAAAAGTTTTTGAAATTAATTGTTTAGGACTAAGTAAAGTTTTATGATCAATTAAAGAATCTGTATACGTTGATGTAGAAGTATTTAATAAAATTAAAAAATAAATTATATTTAGATAAACATTAATTACTGATAAATTTATAGAATTTAAGAATAGATGTTTCAAAAAATGGTTAAAAACCTTTTTTGAGAACATTTTTAACTTAATTTAAATGATAAGTAAATTGAAAAAAAGATAAAATTTTAATTTGAAAAATATCAAGTTTTTGAATTTTTAATAAAACACATTACAACAGTTTTAATTAAATTAGTTTAAATTAACAACATTTTAAGACATTTGATAACTTAGAAACTTTATCATTTAAAAATATTTTAACTTTTGATAAAAATTCATCTAAACTTGTTGAACTTTTTAATTTAAAGAAAAACTTTCACTTTATGAAATAATTTTGCAAAATGTTAAACACTTAATTAAAAAATAACAAAGTTCAATTATTAAAAAATAGTTTTTAATAATTTAAACAAAAGTAAATAAAAATTTCATCTTTAAACTACTACAATCATATTATTTTAATTTAAAAAAAAACTTTTTTAGAATCGAATAACATGTAAGCTTTTAAGTAGATTTTAACTGTTCACAATTTTATAAAAAAAAGGAATAAATTTTTTCATAAGTATTATCTGAAGTACATGATGCAGAAAATGTTAATTAAAAGCATCAGCTTTGTGGTCAAACAAGTTCCTCATTTTTTAAAAATAAAAGTTTAATATAGTTTTTCTTTAATAACTGTAAAAAAAAGAAAGATTTTATATTGTCCATTCAAAGTTTTTAATAAAGCACAGCTATACTCTTTACTGAAAAAGTTTAAACATTTTAAAGATGCATCTTTTTGTTATCATAAAACTTAAAATATACTTTTAAGTTTTTTAAGTATTTCTTGATCCATTTGACTAAAAAAAAAAAATCTAAATAAAAAGGTAAATAATCAAAAATTGATAAAATTTAAGATGAATTTTATAACTGATTGATTTATATTTACTATAAATCAATTTTTATTTTGAAAATAACTTTTTTTATTTTCTTAATATAAAAAACTACTTATTAAGAATTCTATTTTTTAGAAAATCTGTTTTGAAAGAAAATTTATTTTTTTAGAAAACTTATTTTTGACAAAATTTATTTTCGACAAAATTTTTGAAAAGACCATTTTTTCTAAAATTTACGGTTTTAAATTTTAAAACTAATTTAATTTTCAAAGTTAAGTTGAATTTAATTATTGTTTTTATGAAATTGACAATTTTCTTTAACAATTATCAAGGTAACTTAACTAAAATTTTTTTTTCAAAGTTTTCTTTTCATCCATTCAACCTTGTTAAAAAGTTTTGGTTTGTTAATTTATTAAAAAATAAATTGATAAAGGATGAAAATCATCTTTCTTTTTTACAGAAAACAAAATATAAGAAAAGCATTTTAAAAGATTAGTTTTTCTTTCAAAATATTATCTTTTTAACAGCTTATCTTAAAACAGTTTTAACAACTTTTTGATTTTTTTTTAAGCCTTTCTTAAAAGTTATCTTATTTTTTAAAAAGTTTTCCTAAAATTCATCTTATTTTATAGAACCTTTTTAAACAATCATCTTGTTCCTTTAAGTATTTTTATAAGTAATCATCTTGCTTTTTTATAACATTAAATTTTATTTAATAAGCTTTTTTTTTTGAAAACAATTTTCTTAAAAGCTTTTGTTTTTATTAACTTTATTTGACTCTTTTGAAGAAAAGGAAAATTTTTCTGTCTTAATTATTGCTTTTTGATAATTTACATAATACAATCAAACTATTTATAAATTTTCAAATTGTCATTCTCTTTTCTTTTTAGAAAAAAATTTTTCCAAATACCATCTTTTTAAGACAAATTGTCCAAATGGGGTTAATTTGAAGGTTATAATAAAACTGTCAATTGAATAATTTTTTTTTCAAAAACAACCTTGTAAAATCCTTATTAAACTATTTTTGACAATCTAGTTAAAATTTCTGTAGGTTGTTCTTTAAAACTTTTACTATTGTTAAAGCTACTTTTGTTATTGATTAAGTTATTGACTAATTTTATAAACATTTACAACTTTAAATTTATTTTTTTTTTAATGCTTGATTTTTCAAAACTTGCTATACTTAAATTTGAATTTCTTGTTACAATGTTATCTAAACTTGTTAAACTATTTGTATTTTTTAAATTTGATTTGTTTGACAAAATATTTGATAAGTTAGATGTTTTTGATTTACGATAAGAATATGAATTTCGCATCTGTTTTCTATAATTAACACTGTAATCTTCAGGAATTTGTCGTGTACAAATAACTTGACATATTTTCTCAATCCAATCATCTCGATCTTCTTCTGTATCTGCACTAAAAAGCCATTTACGCTCTGGTGTAAATAAAGTGAAACCATATTTATATACTTTTAAACCTAATGGAACACCTAAAGCAACATAATAGCCATCTTTTTTTTCTTGTAAATAAATTTCACCTTTAGCAAAAGCATTCTAATAAAAAGATTTTAAAAAAATAAAAATAAAAATGAAAAATATTAAAGTTTACCGTTGGCTCTACAAAATACATTAATAATCTACGATATAAAATAAACCATCTACGTTTATATTCATCACCTACTTTTGAACCAGTTTTATGTAAAAAACCTTCTTTAATAAAATCTTGAGGAAGTAAAGGTGTTAATTCTGCAATTAAAAAATTTGGATAAATAACTCTAAGATTTTGAAAACAAACTGCCCTGATTGCCATATACCAATCAACAATATCCTTTAATTAAAAAAAAGTATAAGTTTGTTTTCAAAAACTTTTTAACAACATACTTTTCCATTTTCAGCATAGACAAAAATATTACGCATTTTACCTTCTTTTGGGTAAGTTAGTTGAAGACTAAAAGTTTTTCCAAGTTTTTTAGAACAAAATGTTGCATTCAATTCTTCAACTTTAATAATAGCTTTTGGAGTTTTCTAAATAAAAATTATAATTTTTTTGCAAATTGAATTATTTAAAATGACTTACATCTTTAACAAAATATTTTAAAGTACAATCTACTTGTGATAAAATGAAACGTCTTTTATTAAACTTTGATTTTTCTTTACCTTTTTTGAATAAAAACCCTTCCATATAACCTTTATTATAAGTTGTATCTAATGAATACATAAATTCTTTACGTTCATATTTAGCTCTTATCCATTGTTCTTTTAAAACCCTTTTCTCAAATAACAAAAAGATTTTAGAAAATGAAAAATTATAAAAGAAAATTTTTTTATAAAAAATTTAAAAAAAATTACTCTTCATCAGTTGAAATAGGTCTTTTATAAAAAATTGGAACATATTTTTCATATAAAGATTTTGCATATAAATTTCCTGTATCTTCCATAAAAGAAACATTAGATTGATCCCAATTATCATGTGTTAAAGATTTTGTTCTTGAAATATGAGAACCTAATTTACGATGAATTTGTACACAAGATGCACAAATAAATACACCGATTGTGATAGATGCATAATTTGGTTCTTAATTAAAACAAAAGAAAAGTTTATTAAAAAAATTTATAAAAAAGCTATAAAATAGAAGAAGATTTTAAAAATAGAAAAAGATTGTAAAAAAGAAAAATAATTTTAAAAAAGAAAAATAATTTTAAAAAAGAAAAATAATTTTAAAAAAGAAAAATAATTGTAAAAAAGAAAAATAATTTTAAAAAAGAAAAATAATTTTAAAAAGGCTAACAAAAAGAAAATTATTTCTAAAACAAATTAAAATAATTTACCAGTTTGTTGACAATCTGCACAAATATTATTTCCAGGTAATTTTGATAATTCTTTTAATCTTTTTCTATTAATTTCACTCATTCTAATTTATTTTTTAAGAAAATTTAAACTTAAGAATTAAATAGGGTTAAAATTATTTATGATATTCTGGGCGTTTAAAAAAACTGAAATAATACTGAAAAAAACCGATCAGTTTTTTTTTTAGTTTAAATTAAAAATTTTTAGTCTCATTTAATGAAACTAAAATTAATCAATATTAATGTAACTTCCTGTTTCCTAAATAATTTTTTTAAATTAATTTAAAATCATTTTTATAAACATCCTTTTTAATTAACATATAAATGATTGTTTTTTTTTTGTTTTACAAAAGATGGTAAGATAAAAATTTTAAATGTTAATTTAATAGACTATCAAGAAAGATTTTTTCTGAATGAAAGTTAAAAAAATATTTCAAAAGAAGAAATTTAAAGAAAATAAAATTATCATAAAAGCTTAAAGAAATTAAAACATTTTTTCAATTTGAAGAGACTGAATTTTTTTTTAGAAAGTTTTGACAATTTGGAACACTTTTTTATGAAACTTTAAAATAACTATAAAATTTTAATTTGAAGTTTAAAAAAACGTATTTTTTTAATTAAGTAGAATAAGTTTAAATCTTGAAGAGCATAAAATACTTTCTCTTAAAAATTTCAACTTATAAATCATTTAGTCTTTAAAATTTAAAGCTTATTAACTTTTTGTCTATTTAATTATCAATAATTTAACAATAATTTAATTTTTATCTCTTATTAAAGAATACTCTGATTTTAAAAATTAAAAATATAATTCTTAATGAACTAATTATATATAATCTTTTATGTTAGAAAAATAGATGCTCTTTGATGTTCAAAGAATAGATGATTTTTTACTTTTTTAAAAAAAAGATGGTTTTAGATGTATGAAAAAAAAATGATTTCAGATATCTTAAGAATAGTTTTAAATGCTTAAAGAATAAATAAATTTAAAAGATAGATGATTTTTAATGTTTAAAGAATAGATGGTTTTCAATGTTTAAAGAATAGATGGTTTTCAATGTTTAAAGAATAGACGGTTTTTAAAAAATTTAAAGTTAATCAAATTCAATAGAGAGTTTTAAAAATTAATAAGAAAAAATTTTTAACTCAACTTTTAATTTATTTCTTAAAATCAATTAATGTGAAAAAATTAAAATAAAATTAATTTATTTGGTACAAATAAATAATTCAAAAAAAGTTTGAACTTTTTTTTATTTTGATTTTTTTAATTAGACATTTCAAAAAAGTTTAACATAAAAAAACATTTAGTTCAAAACATAATCTAATTTAAATTTATGTATTTTAAAATTTTTGAAGATAAAATTAATTAAGATAAATTTTTCAAATGAATTTCAATTAGAAAATTAAACTCTTTTTATTCAGAAAATACTTTTTTGTAAAGTAGATTAATTATTTAAATTAAAAATTTAGATAACTTAAATTAACTATAAAAGCGACACCTACTTTTTACTAAAAGAAAATTAAACTTATGAATTACCTTGTTTTTAGAAAATAAAAAAAATGTAAAGGCGTTTAATAATGTTTTATATATTTTAAGATTTAACTTAAAATTTAATTTAAATATATTTTATGTTTGTATATGAAATCTGATTTTATTGAATGTTTTTTAAATTCAAATTTAGTTTAAGCAAATATTGACAATGGATAAAGTTGATGAAGATTATAATAAAAATTTAGAAATAAGCAAAAAGAACATTTTAAAAGATTTTTTAGATATATTTATATTAAGTGAATTTGGTAAACCAATTTATTGCTATAAAAAAAGAGATGATCATATCACATTATTACCATTATGTCAAGCTTTAATTAATTATTTTAATGATACACAAAATGATATTTTAAAGTTTATTTTAACAAAATCAGGATTAAAAATATCATTCTCAGTTAAATCACCTTTAATTATTGTTGTAGTTAATTATCAAAATTCTGGCCTTGATGCTAATTTAATTATTAATCAAGTTCATGCACAAATTATTTCAACTATTACTAATAAAACTTTGAAATCTGTGTTTGAACAAAGTGCAACATATGATTTAAGAAGATTATTAGGCACAAGTGAAAAAATGATAGATAATTTAGTTAATAATGGTTTAATATCTAAACAAATTCAAAATTTATTCTTACTTAATTCAAATCAAAATAAATATGAAGTTTTTGGTTTTTTAACTTCTACAGCTCATTCATATTCAAATACTCAACGTCAAAACCTTTCAAATACAATAACAAATATAGATACAAATTTTTTTAAATTACAATCAAATCGTGTTATGATACCTGTTATTACTATGAATCAATCTTTGAGAGAAAATATAACAAATACCTTAATAAGCTCAATAGCATCTAACTCCAAAGATATATTATATAGTGTTTTAGTAAAATTTGATGAAAATTCAAATTCAAATGATACTTGTTTGAATGAAGCTGAATTAAATAATTTAGTTTTAACTGATGAACAAGAAAATTTAAATTTAAAATCAGAAAATGAAGAACACTTATTATTGAATACTCAAAAGTTAGAGCATTATCAAAAAATAACAGGTGATTGTTGTCTTGTTACAATAGCTAACCAAAATTTGAAACTGATTAAACTAAATGTTTTAGATGTACATTTATTAATTAACTTAATTTTAGTCTTAAAAAATCAACTTGATACTGTTGAAAGTTTATGGTTACCTATTTGTTTACCTAGGTTTAATAATAATGCATTTATGCATGCTCATGTATGTACATTTGATTTGAGCTTAGATGATTTAAAAAATAAATTTGGTCTAATATTATTGACTACTAGTAAAGAAGATTTTGATAAATGTCAAGCATCAAAAAATATAATATACGAAAGATTAAGTAAGCTAACATTAACATCATGTCCTTTAAGTGAAATAAATATTCCATTAGTTCATGCATTTTGGTATCAAAGTATAAGACCTCAAACAATTGTTTGGAAATCAAGATATTGTAAAAACAAATTTTTATGTGTAAATGATCATATAATGAATTATATGGTAAAGAGAATGATAGATTCTAATTTAAAAACTTTTTGGTTAAGAAGTGATCGACATTACATAGCATTATTAGGTTGTCATTCTCCTTCATACCAACTTTATATTCAATTTGATGTCATTATCACAAAATCAGCTGCTTTAAATGCTGCTCAAAATATTATTAAATGGTTCAAAAAAGAAGAGGAAAAAATTATTTTGAAAGATTATCAATAAAAATACTTTAAAACTGTAAAGTTAAATTTACATTCTATTTGAGCATGGATTTATTTATGAAGAAATGTTAATTTAATTACTTTTTTTAAACATATAAATTGATTCAAACCTAATTATAGTCAAAATGTTTATTTAAATGTTTGTGTTTTTAAAAAATATTCGTTAAAATAGCTTCTAAAAATAAGGTTTTTTAAATGCAAAGGCTAGTTTTAAATATCGAAAATGAAGCGATTATCGATTACAAACATTTTGCCGCCTTTTAAGCTTTTTTTTTAAATATGGACAATGAGAGTAAATATTACTAAAGTCAGGTCGATAGACTATAAATTACTAATCTAATTTTGTCTGATTAAAGTTTTAATTAATATATCAAAATTAAAATAAATAATTTAATTTTTTCTATCCGTTTTTAACTTGTGTTAATAATGGAATCTTTTTTTGCTGATAAACATAATGAAGCAGTTTTGAAGAAAATAAATTTGGCCTCTTTTGCTATTAATATTAATTTTGACGATTATAACTCATATTGTCGACGATCTACTCTTTATGAATCTTTAGGTTTATTTAAACTATCTTTAGATGATGCTGTTAAAGCTATTTCTATTGATAATCAAAGAGATGAAGGATATTTAATTCAAGCTAAAGCTTTGACTGGCTTAAAAAAATTTAACGAAGCAGAGAAATCATTAAATGAATGTTTATCAAAAGCAAATTGTAATCGAGAGCTTGTTTTGAATCAGTTAGAAAGTTTAAGATATTTAGGTGTTAAGGAAATTGGTTTTGATGATCAAATTTGTTTATTAGCATCTAGAAAATTTTCAACGCTGAATGAAGCAATAAACGGTGCTTTTTCAATGGATTTAGATGATTTAGAGCCAAATGACAACACAATCATTCAGAATAATCCTATAACTTATAATAATAATGATAATTGTCACATTCAACAAATGTCATATTCAGATAATCAAAGTTTAATAAGTAGTCAAAGTAATTTGATGCAAGTTGCTGAAGAAAATCCTTCATCAACTTTGATTGGAAATAATATTTTAAATGAGAATGAAGCCAATAATGAATGTTTTTCAAGTGATACGAGATGGGAATCAGAAGGTACTATAGTCAGTAAAAAACCACTATTGCCTCAATTTACGCCAGTCAAAGATCTCATATCAGATATTGAAAATGATTATTTTTGTAATGATTTTACATCTTCGCCATTCACTAGAAATTCTAATTCATCAATTAGCTTCGCAGAAACATTGACTACACCACAATTAAATAAAAAAGATTCTTCAGAGGTTGATCAACAGGTTTTAAAAAAACCTAAGGTAATAAAAAATTTAATGAAAGATTTAACCGAAAATTCAGAAAACTCACCTAATCAAATAGAAAGTTCAAATTATTCTTCTCCATCAAAATGTTTAGTCTCATCTCCATATTCTAATATTTTTTCATCTCCTAAATCTAACTATTATAGCTCACCTAAGCCAATTCAATCTCCATTTAAAATTGTAAATACTAATAATGATAATAATATTAATAACAATGTTAATAATTTGAAAAATATTCAAAACACAAATAATGTGATAGCAAATGAAAAATCTCAACTAGTTACAGAAAATCAAAATAAAACAAGTAAAACAAATTCCTCAAAAAAAATTTCACCATCTGTTGTTACACATCCAAAAGTAAAGCCTATTTCAACTGTACAATGTCCAATTGCAAATGACAAAGTTCAAATAACTATAGTTGATTTTAATAAAAAAAAACAAGATCCTGAAAAAAGTCATCAAGAAATCAGTATTAATAAATTAATCAATGATAATGCTTTAGCAAATAATCATAGTTTAATTAAAGTTAATAATTCAGTTTCAAATAAACAAGCAGCAATAAGTGAAATAAATTTAGTCAATAGTCAAGGTAAAAAAATAGGTTCTATTAAAGGGGATTTTGAAAATTTAACTGCTGAAAATCTTAACCAAATAACAGAGTCATTAAAAAATGGTAGATTAGCAAATTTTCAAACAAATGAAAAAGTAACATCAAAATTACTTGTTCAAAGAAGATTGATAAGTGAAAAAATGATACTAGACACTAAAATGTGTAAAATTAAAATAAATGAAAATAAAAAACGTCCTTTAAATAATGCTTAAAAAATTAATACTTAATGGCTCTTAAATTATGGTTTTGGATTTTATTTTTAAATTAAATTACCATTTTATTTTTACTTAAATATGATTACTAAATTATTTTTACCAAATTAAGGTTATAGAAGGCTTTTTAAATTTTTGTTCTAAATTTAAATTTTAGATATAAAAATTGAGTTTTTATTGAAAATTAAATTAATTTTTGTAAGCATATCTAGTTTGACTGCATCTTAGACAATTTATATTAAGATGAGTTTTTTGAAAAAAAAAGTTTAAACGTGGTTAATGAACCTCATAAATGTACAAAAAAACATCTTTTGGCAAATTGAATATTCAAAAATCCTGTCATTTATATTTATTTATTTGTTCAATAGTATTTAGCTTTAAGATTTTTAATTATTTTATAGTTTTTTATTTAAAAATTCTTATTTAATAAAATCGTTATGTTTTCAAGTTTGTTATAAATGTTTTTCTCTGTTTAATCCAATTTCAAATTAATTTCACTATTTTAATCTATTGATTTCATTTTTTAGACATTTAATTTTATAAAAAGTTTTGTTTGCAATAACTTCTCTATTTTCAATGATAATTAATATTAGTAATACTAATTACAAAACTTAGTTTTTTGTATTTTGTCTTTTTTGTTTCATACCTTAATTCACACAAGGAAAATAAATTTCATCACAATAGTTATTAAGTTTAAATAATTTGCCTTTATTAACTTGTAAAAAGGATTTATTTTTGTAAAGATCAATATTAAGTTAGTTTATGTTTTCATTAAAATTTATTAGGATCATTATAATGTAGTAATCTTAGGAAATGCAACTTTGATGTTCATAAAGGTTTAGATAGAGTTGAGAATAGATAAAAAGGTATAAATTCAGTTAAATAAACTTTGTTGTATTGAGTATTGAAAAGTGCTGACTGCTATAATGAAGTGAATGTGAATTTCAAGTTTAATTATTTTTTTTATTGTCATTTTTTAGATCGTTTTAAGACCTATAGATAAAACAGTTTAATTTTAAACTTAAAAAAAAAGTTAAAATTACTTGACACTTGTATTTAAAGAATATAGATTGCAAATGAAATCTATTGAATGGCAGAACTTATTTAGTTTTTGTATTCTAAGTTAACATTTATTAATATTATTTTATATTCTATTTTTATGTTTAATCTTCAATCTTGTTTATTTAACCTGTAAAAGTTTTTAATATAAAATAAGATTTAAATAGTTAATTAGTTAATCAAAAAGTTTGGAAAAAAATCTAAGAAATTATCTTTTGAATTCCTATTACACTTTTTTTTATATTTTATTGTTTAATTCTATAAGCTATTAAACTTTTTTATTTTGTTTTTATTTATAGAAAGGAAGTGATAAAGAGATCTAAAAAATTTAGAAAAATATTTTGAATTTAGCTTCGTTTTATAAATTTTTTATTTTAGGAACTTTTATAGTTGAATCAACTAATTAAGTAAATAAAAATTTATTAGTTTTTAATGAAGGTTTTGAATCTTTTGCACTTTATAAATTATTATTAATTTTATCATTATCAATTTGTTTAAAAACTAAATATAAGTTTGTTTTTAGCTGAATTATTGTCATCCCGTATTTAAATTATTATAGTTTGGCTTATAAATATTATTAGTTTTCTACAACTATAAATTATTTTTTATTTATATTAATTTTAAACTGTTTTATAAAATATTTAAAATTTTTAAGATAAATTTTATTTGTTTAACAATTATAAGTTTGAATAATTTATTAATTTATAATTAATTTTTATTACAATTAACTTGATTAGCTAAATATTAAATTATTATCATAATTAAAAAAATAAATCATCCTTTTAAATTGTATTTAAATAAAGCGCGTTATAAATAATTTTAATAAAAAAAAGAAAAATCTAAAAAAAAGAAAATTTTCTTTTTTGTAAAAGTTTTTTTGATTATACCGCCTTCTTTTAAAAAAGAAAACAAATAAATTTTACTCTTGTGAAAATTTTGTTTTAATTAAACAAAAGTATTTAAAAAACTTTTTTTGAGATTAGAGATAAAAAAATTTTGAAATTTATATAATCTGATATCATTCAAAAATTAAAATGTTGAAATATAAATTAATCAATCAATTAAATAACTTTCATTAGAATTTCTTTTAGATAATGAAATCTTATTTATTTTTTGCTTTAAACAAAACAAAATTAACGTTTTTTTGTTTTAACTTGTATCTATCGGCAATTTCAACAAAGCTATTTGCAAATCAGAAGGTATGTATAGACAAAAAAAAAATAAATTAGTTTATCAACTTTAATTTTCTATTAAATTTTTTTTTCTTTAAAAAGGTTAAATTTTAAATTAAGAAAAAAAAAATGACTTCTCGGACTTTAAATTATATTTTGATTGCTTGTTCATTAGTGTTTTTTGCCTTATTTGTTACAACAGTTTTTGTTTATGCTAATTTACAAAAATTCGTTAACCAACAAATTGTAGAAGTAAGATCAAAATTTTTTTCTCTTTTTTAAGTTTAGATTTTTTTTTAATTAAAATTTTTTCTTATTTAAATTAAATTGTTTTCTTATTTAAATTAATTGTGTAATATAGCAATCACCATTAACAAAAGGTTCAGATACACTTGAAAAATGGTCCAAACCTTCTGATGATACATTATTTTTGTTTAGTTTTTATTTTTTTAACATCACAAATCCAGAAGAAGTACTTAAAGGTGAAAAACCAATTTTAAGTGAAACAGGACCTTATCGTTTTAATGAAAAAAGAATTTACGACATTATAAGTTGGGATGAAGATGAAGAACTTTTAAATTTCAAATATAAAAAGAATTTTTTTTATGACAGTGAAAATTTTCAAAATATTGATGACAAAATAACTACATTAAATGTACCTTTAATTGTGAGTAATAAATTTCAATTTAAATTTTTATTTTTTTTTTTTTTTCAATTATAGACTACTTATAACATTGTTAAAATGATGAAATTATCTCCATTAATCAAATGGAGTATAATTACATTATTAAATAGACTTCCACTTATAACAACACAAAAAGCAACAGATTTATTATTTGGTGGATATAAAGATAATCTAACGACATTTATTGCAGAAATTGAACAAATATTAAAACTTTTTAAAATTAACATTAAATTACCTCCATCTATTTCTTCTAGTGGTCAATTTGCTTTAATGGCTAATGTAAGAATATTTTTTTTAAACGCTAAAAATAATTTTTAATCAAAATTTATTATTAGAGAAATGATACTGATTATGGTTTATGGACAATATTTACAGGAAAAAATCATTTAGATAAATTAGGAAAAATGCTTTATTTAGATGGAAAAGAGTAAGTTATTAATTGAGTTTTTATTTTTTTTGAAAAAACTTAATTAATTTTTTTTAGTAACATTCCTTGTTGGGCAAGTAAATGTAATAGATTGATGGGTAGTGATGGTCTTTTGTATTCACCTTTTGTCAAAAACAATGATGTTCTATCAGTTTTTGAATTAGAATTGAATAGAACTATTGATTTAGTTTATGAAAAAGATTCTTCCTATGAAGGTTTACCTGCTAAAAAATTTGTTTTATCTGATATGACTTATGCATCACCAATCGAATTTCCAGAAAATAAATGTTTTTATCCAACTAAAGATGAGTTTAATGATATGAGTGGTATTTTATATACACAACATTGCAATTTAGAAGTACCATTAGCGTTTTCTAACCCTCATTTTTATCAAGCTGATAAATATTTCCTCAATCAATTTGAAGGTTTGAATCCAGTTAAAAGTATCCATGAATCTTTTGTATTTGTTAGTACAGATCTTGGAATTACTTTAAAAGGAAGACAAGCTGTTCAATTAAACATAGATACAAATTCTGTGCCATCAAAACGTGGTTTACAACGATTTATTTTCCCTATTTTTTGGATAGATGAAAGTGGTTTTGCTAGTAAAACTTTAGTAGACCACATAAATGATAAACTTTATTTTAAAGTAGAAAAAATAAAAGTTTATCTTGTTTTTGGTTCATTCTTTTTATTTGTGTTGTTTATAACGCCTTTAAACTATGTAATCATCGAGGTAAGTTTTATTAATCGAAAAAAAAACGAAAAGCTTATTTGTTTTATTTGATTAGCTTATCTTCAAATGGAGAAGAAATGGTAATGATACAGAAAGTATAATATCAAATGAAACTGATCAAAATAACAGTGAGAATGAAGCTACTGAAGATTTAGATTTATCAGATGACGAAAAAAAAATACCAGATATAAAAAATAATGATTCAGCAATTAGTGTTTAAAAATTTTTTAACAAAATTATAATGTATATTTAGAATAGAATTTTTATAAGTCAGAAAGAAAATTATTTTCTTTTATTTTTATATTTTTTTATTCGACTAATTTATTAACAAGTTTTTTGACTTTTAAATGGACTTAGTATTATTTTTTTAATAAAACAAAAACAGTTTAAACTTTATTTTTTGAAAAAAACTTTTTATAATTCTTATTTATTGTTGTTCATAATAGATTTTTTTTGTTGATTTATATGAAATAAAATTAAAAAATCTGTTTTTTTTTTGATAAATTTTAGTCTAAAATTTTTTAATCTCTGTGTTAATGAACTACTTTTTCAAAGTTTTAAATAAGAAAATTTAATTTTTAGCCATAAAACTAATTGTTTTTAACGTTCAAAAGTTAATTTATCAAGTTTTCATGAACTACATTTTTTAAGTTTAATTTAATAACTAAAAATGCACTTAATTAGATAAATTAATTTAAAAAGCTCTGTTAAAATAATGAAGTTAACTGATTAAAAAGAGTTATGAAAAATTCAAAATAAATTAATTTATTTGTTAAAATTGATAGTTTATAAAAAAATCTGTAAAGATTAAACAGTTTTGTACAATTTTTTTTGTTTTTCAAAAATAAACCTGTTGAAATATGATTTTCAAAAAATTATCAAATTAAATATTTAAGTCTATAGTTATCTTATCTATTGCTTAACAAAATTTTTTAATGACAAGTTACTTATGTTTGTTTACTGATGAATAAAATTTTTTAAATTTTCTTTCTATTTAAGTTTTTTTCAAATTAAATACAAATTTTTGAAATAATGAAGTTTTTTGTTTTCTTTTGTTTATCTGGTTATTAAATTCATGTTAACAGATTAATCAAATTAAGAAATTTTCTTTATTTCAAAAATTGATTTGTTTATTTGAAAAGTAAAACTTTCTTAAACTGAATTCAATTTTTTAGTTAATTTTAACTTTCAACATCTTATTTTTACTACTAAAATGTACAAATAGCGTCTACTCAATTTTTTTTCAACGCTCATTTTTATGGGCTTATTTATTTTTAATTTTTTAAAAACAAAGTTTGTTATTGCATGTTCATCTTTTTATAAAATAATCTAAAATTGATCAGTATGGGATGGGTAACACATATTTTAAGTTTTTTAGTTGTTCTAATTGGTATTGGAATGACAATTTTCACTAATTATCCTGCTCCTCCGTTTTCACCAATTTTATTTCAATGGAAAGATAAAGGAAACTTTTATAAATATAAAGAGTATAATATATTTTATAAAGGTAATTTTCTTCTTAATTTAGTTTTAGTTTTTAAATTTTAATTTATTTTAGATGAAATAATGGATGAAAACTCTACAAAACCTTCAATATTATGTTTACATGGTTTTCCTACATCAAGTTTTGATTATTATCAAATGTTTCCTCATTTAAGAAGAACTTTTGATAGAGTAATTTTGATAGATTTCTTAGGTTTAGGATTTAGTGATAAACCGGTAAGTTTAAATTTAATTAGATAAAAATTTGAAACAAAAAACTTTTTTCTATTAACTTTTTTTTTATGTTTAGCGTTTTCATATTTATACTTTAATGGAGCAAACTTTAATAGTGGAAAAAATTTTACAACATCTAAAAATTAAAAATATACATCTCTTATCACATGATATTGGAGATAGTGTTGCTCAAGAATTAATTGCTAGACAAAAGTAAGTTTATTTTTCTTTTATATTTCGTGCTTAAAAATTTTTTTTTTTTTTAGTGAAGGTAAATCAGTTGTCAACATTAAGTCAGTTAATATGCTTAATGGTGGAATATTCCCCAGCGTTTATCGGCCTATATTTATTCAAAAGGTAACTATTCAAAGTAATAGCTGGAATTCTAGTTTTCATATTTTTATTTTTTTTTTTTAGATTTTAACGTATCCAATTATTGGTACAATTTTAAGTCGTTTTCATACTTATTATACATACCGATATATTTTAGATTATATTTTTGGAGAAAAAAAGTTAACGATTGCTGAAATGCATGATTTTTGGCATATTGCTATGTATAATGATGGTTTTAGAGTTTTTGGGCATTTATTAAATTATATGAGTGAACGAAAAACATATGAAAATAGATGGGTTAATGCATTAAAAATAACAAATATACCTTTACAATTTATATATGGACCTGCTGATCCAATTAATATAAAATCTGATTTTATAAATCATTATAAGAATAATATTCCAAATCCTAATTTAAAAGTATTAAATGATAAAATTGGTCATTATCCTAATTTAGAATCACCAAAAGAAGTTATGGATTCAATAATTAAGTTTTTAAGTGAAAAGAAATTTAATGAGGATATCAATTACACTTAAAATTAATGAAAAAAAGAATTTTGTAATTAGTTGTATAAAATTTATAGTTTTTATTTTTTATAAAATAAATTAAAAGAAAAATTGTTAGCAAATAAAAAATTATAAAACTTGACATTGAAACTTTAGTTGAAAATCAGCTTAAGATGAAAATTCATTAAGAATTCTAAACTAATTTTCTCAACTTTTGTTTTCTAAAAATTTTTTTTTCTAAAATTTTTTTTACTAAAAAACTAAATAGTACACAAACAGATTAATTTTTTTTTTTAATTAAATTTAATTATGTTACATAATTTAAATACAGAATAGTGTTTGCTTTTCCCGCCTTGAATTTTATTAAATTATTTCAATAAAATTAACAAAAGTTTGTTTACTTTTACTTTTTTTGTAAATTGAGCTTCAAATAATTCATGTTAAAAAATTTCTACAGCTAATCTTTAGTAAATTTTTAAGAAAAAAAAATCTTAGTTTTTCAAACAAAGCTCTTAATTAACCTTTGAATGTACTAAAATATTTAATTTTCTCAAAGATAGAGTTTTAGAGAAGTGTTAAAACTAAATTATTATACTAGTTTCTGCTCATGACAAATGACAACTATAAAGCAAGTAAAAAAAAAAGCTTTTATTTGTTTTTTTTTCAGTAGAGTAATTTTCAAACAGTGTAATAAAAATTTGAATTTTATTAACAGATTTTAGAAAATCTGTATAAACTCATTTATATATTCTAATGAGTATAAATTTAAAGACTTTACCTTAATGAATTGGTCTCATTTATTTAAAAAAAAATTAAGAAGAGTATTTTTATTTGGTTAGTTTTTTTAATTAAATAAATTTTATTATAATCAAATTTTTGATAATCATATTTGTTGACATACTTGAGTTATTATATTTAGAAAGTTTTCTGTTGAAATGTCTTTGTTTTAATTTTTTTCTTTTTTTTCAATTTTCTAGTTAAATTTGATTAGCTATTTAAGAAAATGTCTAATCAATCTATTAGTTCAACATCTGAAACACCAGAAAATGGACCTTCTACTACTTCAACAGGAACTAGTACAAGTAATTTAAATCTATTATCTTCTGACAATGTAGTTACAACTACTTCAACTGCCATTCAAACAGGATCTTCAAGTAATGGATGTTTTAATTGTTTAGACGATCCAATACAAAATGTAACTCCAAGAAAGATTTCTCAGAGTAGTGGTGCAAAGCCTTTTCCAATAAGAGGTTTGTTAATTTTAATCAATTGATAACTTATATCTAAATTTTATTTTTTTAAGGTGATAGAACTACATCTTATGTGAATAGGCCTCATATCATTGCTATGGTTGGTCTTCCTGCTAGAGGAAAAACTTATATAGCAAAAAAATTGACTAGATATCTAAACTGGATAGGTATCAAAAGTAAAGTTTTTAATGTTGGTGAATATAGAAGACAAGCAACTGAAGCATATAAAAATCATGATTTTTTTAGACCAGATAATAAAGAAGCATTAGCAATTAGAAGGTAATTAGAATACTTTTTAAATGAATATTTTAAACGTTTATTTTATTTTTAGCAAATGCGCAAAGACAGCTTTAGAAGACATGTGTAGCTGGTTAAATGATGATTGTGGAGAAGTAGCTGTTTATGATGCTACTAATTCTACTTTTGATCGTAGACAATTAATATATGATACTGTAGTAGAAAAATATGGCTATAAACTATTTTTTGTCGAAAGTATTTGTGATGCTCCAGAAATCATTGAAGCTAATATAAGAGAAGTTAAAGTTCATTCTCCTGATTACCGTGATATGAATAAAGACAATGCCTTAACAGATTTTATGCAAAGAATTGAACATTACAAACAATCTTATCAATCTCTTGATGAAAAAAAAGAAAACGATTATTCGTTTATAAAAATTTTTAATGCAGGTAATACTTGAGAGTTTTTTTTTAAATTTATAGCTACAAATAAAGTTTATTTTTACAGGTGAAAAAGTATTAGTTCATAGACATGAAGGTCATATACAAAGTAGAGTTGTTTATTATTTAATGAACACACATATTGTTCCACGTAGTATTTATTTAACTAGACATGGAGAAAGTATGTTTAACTTATGTGGAAGAATTGGGGGTGATAGTGAATTATCTAAACGTGGTTTTGAATATTCCAAATGTTTAGCTCAATACATACATAAACAAAAAATACCTCGTTTACGTGTTTGGACTTCTCAATTTAGAAGAACAATTCAAACTGCTGAAGGCATAAAAGCTCCACAAGAACGTTGGAAAGCATTGAATGAAATCGATGCAGGTATTTGTGAAGAAATGACTTATGAAGAAATTCAACAAACTTATCCTGAAGAGTTTGCATTACGTGATCAAGACAAATTTCATTATCGTTATCCAAAAGGAGAGGTATGGTTTTAATTTTCTTTTCATATGAATATTTTACTTAGTTTTTTTATTTAAAGTCATATGAAGATCTTGTAGCTCGTTTAGAACCCGTTATTATGGAATTAGAAAGACAAGAAAACGTACTTGTTGTAGCTCATCAAGCGGTTTTAAGATGCTTATTAGCTTATTTCTTGGACAAAGACGCAGGTAAGATTTTTAATTTATTTTTTATTTATTTATTTTTATTTAAATTATTTGTGCCTTTTAGTAGTCTGATTGTAGTTTGTTTCTATGCTTTGCTTAAATTATTTATAATATTTTTTTGTTAACTTTTATTAAACAAATTTATTCTAAGCTTGCAATATTTTAGTTAGTCTAACAATGTTTTACTTTTTGGGTTGTACAGTTGAAAATTTTTGTGTTTTTTTTAGTTTATGTGACGTTTTAACCTTCTAAAATTATAACATTTGCAACAAAATAGTTTAAATGATACTACCTTAAAACAAAAATTAAAAGAAAATTTTTCAGTTGAAAATTGTCCAAATTATTTTTTAAAATTCAAATTTAGATTAAGTTTTAATTTTAGATTAGTTTTATGATTTATGAATTAACTGTACAATCTAAATAAGAAAATTTTTTTTAGATAAGTTTCTTAATAAATTAATCAAAAGAAAACTTTTTTGCAAAACTTTTTTTTTCTTTTTTTTTTTTTTGGACAATTCAATTTATTTTCTTCATTTTTTTTTGTTTTTTTTTTTTTTTTGCTGGTTGAACCTTGGACTATGAAATCCTGTTTACTTTGTTCAAACCTCTCGTGTTTTTTTTATGGATAAATTTATTTATTTATTTTTTAAAACTTCCTTTCTATTGTTTTGAATTTTATTGTTTAATTCAGATGAACTAGTTCAAATGAAAATTCCATTACATACAGTAACAAAATTAACAAGATGCGCCTTTGGCAACCATATTCAACAAATACCCCTTCCAGTTAGCGCTGTCAATGATCAAGATTTTGTTTGAATTATTCTTTTTTATTCAAAATTTTGAATTTAATTTAAAAAATTATAAACTTATTGTATTAATTCATTTTTTGAAGATTAGTCATTGTTATTTTTACTAATTTTATAGTTACATTTTTCCTTTAATAGTCTTCCTTTTTTATTATAAAATTTTAGATTTCATTACTAAAAAGTTTTTTAAAATGTTTTTTAAGGTTTGAAATACAATCCATTGATTCATTTTTAAAAAGTTATCATTTTCATTAAAAATTTTCACAAATTTTTTTTCTCACTTTTTGTAATATAACCAGTAGTAAATGTATTTAAATGTTTATTTAGATGTAATTTATAGTTATATACTTAAATGTATATTTTAGATTACTTCAAATCTGAAAATTAAAAATTAATAAAAAGTTAATTTTAAAAACTTTCATAAGTTTCCTTAAATTGTTTTAACTAAAAAATTTTCTTTTTTTTATTTAATAGATAGTTTATGTTATCTCAAAGTACCTCTACATACAGTTATACGTTTAACTCCAGTTGCTTATGGTTGTGATTATGAAGAAATTGTTTTACCGGTAGGAGCTGTTAACACTCACCGAGACAAACCTCAGGTAAGAAATCGTTTAATAAAGCTAAAAAATTAAATTGTTTATAATTTTTATTTGAATATAAATTATTTAGTGTTCTATTTTTTAGTTTTTTATTTTGTAAAGTTTTAAATGTTTTAGCTTTTTTTATTTTTTTAATTAAATCTATGCTTTGTTTATATTTTTTACTAATTCTCTTTATTTCTTAAACTAAATTATTTTATTCTTTTCAATGTTTCTTTCATGTTAACTTTCTTATTTATCTGGCTTATTTTTCCTTATTTGTCAAAATTTTGTGATCAAAATTCAACAAACATGTTTCTTTATTTTTTTTAAAATTAATTCAACTTTGAAATCAAATTTTACAAAAATTGTACTTTACGTTTTTAAAACAGAAAATTAATCCACCAAGTCTACCATCTAATATACGTGCATTTCAAATGCCACAAAGAAGTCGTTCTCTTAAATCAAGTCATGAGCTTGAAAAACAAAATGAATTTAGTAAAATTCATATTTTTTTCAATAAAATTAATTTAAAACCTAATGATTTAAAAGATGATGATGAAGAGACAGATGAATTAACAGAAATAAATCAAACAAATGTTACTTTAATAGAATCAAGACAAACACTTTCTTTGGATAGTGCAACTATTAAAAAATAAAATTTTTCTTTTAGTTTTCAAAATTTTTATATCTTGGTAGCAGATTTTTATTCAAATTTTTTTTGTTACACAATCAATTTAAGTCTTTTCATAATTTTCTGTCTAAATTTTTTCTGAATTTAAAATATGCTTTTTTGTTGTTTTCAGCATCAAATTTCAAAAAAAAAAGAAATAATAACTTTAAAACATTTCAAAAATCTGTTAAGCTTTTTAACTAACATTTTTATTTACAAACAAAAATTTCCTAAAATATTGATAAGTAAACTTTATTTCACAAATAAAGAATTAATTTTTCTTAAATTTTTAATTAATAAACTTATTTTAATAATTAGAATTGCAGCGAAGAACGTACTAGTGAAGAAGCTTTAATAACTGTTCCAGTACATCCATTATAATTTGGTACTTAATTTTGGTTTTTAAATATTTTAACTTATTTTTTTGGTTTCTCTTATTTTTTTTTTTAAAAAAAAATTTTTTGCCTTAATTTAAATAGAAAAATTATTTTTTTACTTACCTAAAACTCAATTTTTATTTGGTAATATTGAAACTATCTTTTATTTTAAAGATAAATTTAGTTTTATTCTCAAAAAGCTTATATCTGTATTTTAAGTTTATTATGAAAAATTAAAAGTTTTAAAAAACGATTTTTTTGTTTTTTTATTTGCAAGTATTTATTAGCTAAAGTTTTTAAGTTATAAAAATTAAGTAATTTTTATTTTTGTGAAAACTCATCAAAATTTAAGAAAATTTTATAAAAGTAAATAAACTAAAATATTCAGCTTCATTAATATCTAAAAGCAATTTTATAAAAACTATTTCCAAATGTATAAACTACTAAATTAAACTATTTAGCTCATAAAATTATTATTGTTGATAGATGTTGGGTTAAATTCATTCATTAAATTATTATATAAATTTGAAGTACTCGTTAAATTGTTTGTTGTGTTTTTCCAATCAATTGGTTCATTTTCAACTTGTACTAACCAGTTTTCTGGTGGTGGAGATTTTATACTAACTAGTTGTTCAGGAGATTTAACATCTGTATGTCTTACTGGTCTTGATTCTATCATTGGTGGGCTTTCTCTTCCATTTTCTGAGTTTTGATTAGGTCTTTGTACTTTTTTTTCATTTGTACATGAATTTTCTTCATTATTTTTAGGTTTTATCCATACTTTTGAAGGTTGTACAGAATCTGTTTTACTTGTACCTAAGTTTGAGATTGAATTTTTTTTGTTTTTTGGTGGTACTGAAACAGCACGTATTGAACTAGTACTTTTTGATGGTGTTGATTTTGGTTTTTTTTCAAGTTGTTTTTTTTTATGCTGATCATAAGGTAAAAATGCTGAATTAGAACTTCTCATTTGTTGCAATTGACTCAATGTTTTTGGGCCAATTGAAGCATGCCAATTATTTCCAGAGGCTTTCTTATAGACTTCTTCTAAACTTGAACGTCCCAAAATTGGATTACCAAATTCAGATCTACTTCTAAATTCGTTAGCTTTTAAATTTCTTTCTAAAACTTCTTTATACCACACTTCCCCTTTATTTTTAATTAGAGAATCAATTTCATCTACATTGTTTCTTGATTGAGCATTTTCTTTTTTTTCAGTTTTCGGTTTAAACCAACCTTTTCCAGAAATGTAAACGTATGTTGAAAATGGTTTAAACTTAGCTTTATACTCAGTTTTTTTTGGAATCTTTTTCGAGTCATTCATTTCAGTAGTTTGCTCTCTATTAGATATAACTACTTTTTTTTCATTCATTAATTGATCATGGCTTAAATTGTTTAGTTTTTCTAATAACAATTTTTCATCATTTTGACTCATGTATAAAGAAGTACTATTGTTATTTTTGTCTTTTGAAGAAGAATCTTTTTGCCCAATTTTTTCACAATACATAAAATTTCGATCATGTTTTTTTATTTTATCATTTTGATTAGCAAAGTCATTTATATTTGTTAAAGTTACAGATTTATTAACTTGAGATTCAATTTTACTTGAAGTTTGACTTGAAATTGAACTAGAAATTTTTTTTGCTAATTCAGAGTCGACAAGCGCCATTGCAGTTAATGGTCTATACTCTTGTTCTATGTTAACTGAAGCTAAATTTGTAGCTGATCCAGTTGTTCTTGCGTAATCAATTGGCTCAATAACTATACTAGTACTACCATTGCTATTTTGAATAGCATGAGCTTGTTGATTTGCAGCACTTTCTTTACTTGTTAAGCCAGCAGCATGAGTAAATTCACAACGTTTTTTCAAAGTTTTATCTTCACAAAGTTGATTTTTAGGCCAAGCAAATGATTTCTTATACTCGGTAGATGCATTTGGTATTTCATCAACAGTAGATATTTGATTGTTGAAAAAAATATCCGTTTTTTTAAATCTTCTAGATGGATCTGCTGATCTACTACGCAATCTTTTTTCTTCAAAAATTTTCATTTGATTTATCATTTTCACTTTTAAAAAAAAACCAACCGATTTGAAAAGTTAATTCAATAAAATTTTTTCAATATTTTATAATTTAAAGCTTTAAAACATCATAAATATAGATGAAGATAACTGATAGTTTAACTAAAATAAAAAACTTTTGTTATACTTATATCAAATAAAACTTAAAAAAAAAAAGAAAATTTTTCAGATGATAAATTATCTGTTTATTAAGCAAAAAAAAATTTTTAAAAAGAAAATTTTCTTTTAAAAAATGCTAATTAGCTAATTATTACTATTGGTATAATAAATGAAACAAATAATGAAACTTTAAATTTGAACTATTTCGAACTGTAGCAGAACAAATAAGTTTATTTAAATGCGCATTCATTTTCTATTTTACTCTTTTAAAACTAAATTAAAGTTCGAAAAATTTTTAAACCAAAAAACATTTAAGCGTAAAATGAATAAAAAATAAATTATTTTTTTAAATCTAATTTAAATTTAAGGTTAGGTGTTTTTTAAATTTATTCACTAGCTTAAAATCTATTTTTAATTTATTTTAATTGGTAATTTTGTGAAATAAAATTTATAAAATAGAAGATTTAAAAATATACTTTACCGAAATTAAAAACGAACTAAAATTTCAAAGTAAATAAACTTAAATTTGTTTAACTAAAAATTAAATTTGATTCTCTTTGTTTCTCTATCAAAAAAAATTAACTTCAACAAAATAAAAATTAAAAAAAAAAAATTGTTTTTGTGAAAGTTCGAAAAAAAAACGATCGAAACGCCACCATTTATATCAATTTAATGTTCCTTATGCTATCAAAATTTCTCTTCGTCCGCTTCTTTGTATATCAAATAAAGCTATGTTGTCGTGGCGAAGTAAAATATGATTAAGAAAATTATTATTTAAGAAACTTAATTTATATTTTTCAAAAATTTTTCACAGGAACTTGAATCACGTTTTAAAGTTTTAAGAAAAAAAAACTTTATTCAAATTTTTTTTTTTTTAAGTTTTAGGGTGTGAAGTCTTATTTCTAAGCAAAAAAGTATCTTTTTTTACTAGAGAAAGTTTTATTTAAAAGTTTTCAAAAAACATAAAAAATTTTTTTGAAACAGAGAGTAGAATACAAAATTAGACTTTAGAAATTAAATTTCAATTATTTAAACTTTTGTTAAACTTTGAAATAAAAAGTTTGTTTTATTGAATAGTTTGTTGAAAGTTTAAAAAAAACATTTATTGTGAAAATAAATTATTTAAGGAAATATTTTATCAGAAAGTAAAAGTCTTTAATTTTAGTTGAAATTGATTTATAAATAAACAAAATTGGTATTAAAAATATCTAAATTTATCAAAACCTAAGCTAATAATTTATTTTTTTAGTCTGAAAATATTTTTATAAAGACATTTATGAATCAATTTTTTAAATTAATTATAATAATTAAAATCAATAAAAAAATTTATTTTTATCAAGATATATACATTTTTAAATTAAACAAACCAAATGATTTCTAATAATATTTTTTATAGATATTCTAATTTATATTTTCAAAGTTAAATTTATTTTAGTTCAAACTATTAATTTAATATTAGTTTTAATTTAAAAATGCGTTTTAAGCGTCCAAAAAGCCAAAATCCATTCTAAATTTTAAAATAAAGTAGATGCCATCTATTTTCTTTTAGACAAACTTATTTTTGAAAGTTCGGTCAAAAAAGTTTTTAGAGTTTAATTAAATTTTTTTATAATTTAGTTTTATTAAGAAACTAAATTTTTTTCAGAAACTTCTTTTATTAAAAACTTCATAGCAAAAAAAAATTAATCTTACCATGTTCTTAAAATTAAAAATTTACTTCTCAAAATATTTGTTTTAGAAACCTGTAAAATTTAATAAAAAAATGCAAATAAGTTAAAAGAAAAAAAAATGATGGTTTATTTAAATAATGAAAGATTAATAACAATTTCAGCTTTCATTAATTATAAAATCAAATTATAAAACAAGATAAAAGTAAAAAAATCAAAACATATCAATATTGATAAATAAAAAAATAAATTAAAAATAAATAATACTATTTTATATTAGTTTGAATTATTTCAATAAGAATTACAATTAGAATCTAATTCAATTTCAGGTCCTAATTTATTTGCTAGCCAAAGTAAAACACCATTTGTCCAGCCAAAACCATCTTGTACAACATATTCACCTCCAGTACCTGGTTCACCTAATTTATCTACATTATATTTTTCAAAAAACTTATTATACTTTTTAAAACCACAATAATTTGTTTGAAGCCATTTTTTTGATAAATAAATTGCTAAGCTTTTATATTTAGAAGTTTGACTAAAAGTTTCTTCATGATAACGTAAAAGTGTTTCAATAATAAACATTTGATATGGAGCCCATGCATTAGGTGAATCCCATTGCTCTTGTGAATTAATATTTGACATTGGTATTCCATTTTTTTTAAATAATAGTTCTTGCCAATCATTTAATAAATATTCTGAAATATCAAGTTCAGAATTTAGAGAATCTAAAATTTCATCAATATTTTCAGTAAGTTTATTTATCATATGATCATTCATTTGTTTTATTTCATCACTTATTAATTTTTCTTGTAAGATCGTTTTTGTATTTTCATGTTTTTTAACATCATTAGTATGCCAATCTTCATTTAAAAACCATAATGGACTCAAATCACTAAGGTAAAATGGATAAGTTTCTTTTCCATTAACATCAATTTGGTTTTTGTTATTAATGATAATTTTTGTACTTGATGTATGTTTACCACTAGTAATGTTAAAATCGGACCATTGTTTTTTATCATTATCAAAAAGAATTTTTCTCATTGATTTGAAACGATTTCTAGCTACTTTACCATACCAAAAGCATTTTGTATAAAATTCTGCTCTTTCTGTTGCCCATTTACAACTATATTTTTGTAATTGTCTTTCATTATAATACATTAAAGCATTTAAATCTACAGGTATAATTTGATTAGTTGATATTGGTCTTAAATCTCTCTCAGAAAACTTTTTTGATAATTCTTCTAAGTTTAACCATCTAGATGAAAAATCCCAACCAGATTCTGCTGCTGAAGCTAAATTCATGAAAAAATCTTTTTTTTTTTCATCATCAAATACTTCAGCAAACTCAGTATCTTCAAAATAACTTTCAGGTCTAGCTTCTTCGGTATTTGCTTTATATAAATTTAAACGATGCTTATAGCCTTTTAAATTTATTTCTGTAGAACGATGTTTCATAAAAAAGTCATATTCTCTATCTAAAGCTCTTAAAGATTCAAAAATGAATTTATTATCAGAAGTATGTTCGTAGTAAGCTGATATCATTTTCATTAAAAAAGGTGGTTGACTTCGATTTAAATAATATGTTCTTGAGCCATTTGGCATATAATTTAATTTATTAATTATGTCAACAAAGTTTTGAATAAAGTTAGCAGCTGTATCAATCATTTGAGATGCTAAAAGACCTTCAACAACCCAATAAGAATCCCAATAATAAAATTCAGTGAATCTACTTCCTGGAATGACAAATGGATTTTTCACTGGAATGAAAGTGCTGACAGATTCTTCTGTCAATTTACTTTCATTATATTGTCTAACTAAATCTAACCATCTTTTATTACATTCTGTTACTAACTCTAGTAACTGTTCGTTTCTTTGTTTTAAAATAACATTAGGATCATCAACCCAATCATCAGGTTTGACAATATCAAGCTCATATGCTACATCATAAAAGTTTTCTTTTACCCATTCTTTAAGTTGAATATTACTTATATTTGCAGGTAATTCTTCAAAACTTTCTATTATCTATTGAAGTATAAAATAGTAAATTTTTAGAAAAACAAAAGAAAAAAAGACTTATTCTTAATCTCAAAAACATTATTTTATCTTCATTAGCTTTTGTTTAAACAGGTGTATTAATTTGTATGCTACTTATTTATATAAATTATTCATTAATTAACCAATTAACACTAACTTTTATTTAGTTTAAGCTTTTTCAATGCTAATCTTACTTGTTTGTTAAAAACACCTGTTAAAATTTTTTGTAAAACATTAAACCTAAAAAATCTTCAAAATTATAGCAAGTTTTTTTATCGTACTTCATCAAATAGGTAATTAACCTAACTTACTATTTAAAACTATTTAATTTTAAGTAAAAACTAACCTTGAGAAAATAGTTTTGGAGTTTTTATTTTAAAACTATGTACTTGATTAATAAAAACACTTAAAAAATTAAAGAAACCCTAATCAATTAAGAATTATTTTTTTCTGATTAATTTTTAAGTTTTTTTTATAAATAAAAAAACTATACCTTTTCAGGTGAGTATCTTGTTGCCATATCAACAAATACTTTACTATCATCAAAGATACGTTTCATTTGAATTGTTTCAAATAATTTTCCTTTACATTGTATTGTATTACAATTTTCTTCTGTATATATCTGAAGAATAAATTAGTTTAAAACAAAAAATTTTCATAAAGATTAAAAAAATACCTGATTAATCAATAAAAAAATTGATTGAAACAAAAGAAAAATATTTAAATTTTTAATTTTGAAATACATTTTTAAACACTTTAAAACTGTTAATCATTTGAAATGAGAAAATTTTTTTCTCTAAACAAATTTTATTATAAGAAGCGTTTTATGGTTTACCACAATTGAAGTTTAAATAATAAATTAATGAAATAAGCGAAATATTATGAAGCATAAAAAAGAAGGTAAATAATACACTTAAGGTGATTTACGCACTTTTTGAAATATATACATAAATGATAAAGTAGTGTTGATTGATGATAAACAATTAATACATTAATAATAAGAAAAAAATTTTTTTTGAATAACTCAACTTTCTTTTAGAACGTTTTTAATTTTTTTTTTGTCATTCATCTAATCAATTTAAAGTATGACTTTGAACAAAAACTTTAATATGAATTCTAATGAAACTTTTTTTTTATTTAAATATGCAAAATATTTTTTTAATAATTTTGAACCAAGTATTGAAAATTTTAATACAAACGTTTTTTGAACTTTGTCAATAGTTGTAAAACATTTATAGTTTAAAAAACTAAATAAAAAAACTTTAATTAAATTAAAAAAAATTGAATGAAATTTAACTTAATTTAATACATTTAAAAGAAAAATTTTATTTTATTTGAATGTTTAAATCAAAACTAAATTGAATACTGTTCGATTTTTTTAAAAAAACAAGTTTACAAAAATAAATTTTAATAAACTTCCTAGTTTAGTGATTTTAAAAAAAAACAGATGTTAAAACAAACTGATAAAAATGTAACTAGAATATTGTTCTTTATTAATTTTTATATTTCAAAGTTTAAGGTTTTTTATAAGTTTTTTTCAATAAAAGTTCTCATCATATATCTTTTTATTAAGATTTTTTTTTAGAACTTTTTTTTAGATTTTTTTTTTCGAAATTTTTTATTTGAAAAACTTTTGATTTTTTTAAAAGTTTTTTTCAAAGTTCATTAGACAAAAAAAAGTTTTCAAAGTTTTTTTCAATTTCTATTAATAAAACTTCGAAATTTTTAAAATTTCTTATCAATGAAGTTTTTCGATTTAAATTTATTTTTTTTGAATAAGCAAATTTTTATTAGTAATTAAGATTTAATTTAAAAATTACACTTAATATTTATTCAAAAACTAAAAAATTGAAACTCAGTTATTTTCAATTTTAAATCCTTAAAACATCATTTAATCATCTATTTTATTTATATCAATTATGTTTTTGTTAAAAGGATAATCTTTCAAATTTTAACTAAAAAACTTTTTTTTTTATTTTGAAATTGCTCTTAAATTTGAAATTTTTATTATTTTCACAATGAAATAATTAGATAAAATTAGAATTTCAAATATTAATAATGTAAAATGAAAATTTCTTGAAGCAAAGTTAAAAAATTAAAAAAAATGAAATTAAGTTGAAACTAAATTTTTTTCTGAAAAAATAAACAAAAATACCTGAAAATTATAATAAAAAACTAATTAAAAAAGATACTTTAAAAGCTTAATGAAAGTTAACAAAAAAATTAAAATAAAATTTTAATTAAATTTAAATGGAATTTTTTTTTAGATCATAGCTATGTAATTTTTTTTTAATTTATGACTAATTAAAAATTGTAACTAAAGAAATCAATTAAAATAGTTTCAAAACATTATTTAAATTTTTGCAAGAATATTACCCTTGAATGAGTAGTTTGTTAAATTAAAAAAAAAATAGAAGTTTTTTAAGAAATTTAAAACTTACAATTGAAAACGTGATATTAATTATATTGTAGGTGACAAACTGATAATGATTTAATAAACTAATATAAAAAATTGTTTAATTTTTAAAAAATTTCATTAAACAAACCATAAATTAAAAGCTTTTTAAGCTAATTTTACTCAATTAAACTCCTGTTTTAAATAAATTTTTCAGTTAAAAGCCATAAAGTCTATCCATGTTTAATCATTTTATTGAAAACACATAACTCAAAATTATTTACTTTATAAGTTTGAAAGTTTATTTCATAGTTTAAACAAAATTTAATTTAAAATGTTTATTTAATAATAAAACATAATTAAAAAAAAAACTTTATTAGCTACTTAAATGGTTCATAATTTTATTTGGATAAAGTTTTGTCTTTTTTTTAGCTTTTTTTGTAATAAGTTTTTTATTTTATCCAAAAGTCATCTATTGATAATATTCTTAACTTCATTTAATTAAAATAAATATTTAGTAACAATTGTTTTTAAAAAAAAACTTTTGAAAACTTCAAACAAATTTTTTCTTTTTCAGAATCTTTTTTACCAAATTTTTTTGATTCTTTTTTTTTAAATTTCTTGTTTCTAAAATACAATAAAACAATTTCATTTTAAAAATAATTTAAATGATTTTTTTAAATGAATATGGGTTATTTTAACTAATTTAATCCCTAAAGAATTCAAGCTTGATGAATTAATTCTTTAATAAATAAAACCACTTTCATTTATAAAGATCAAAAAATAATTAAGATTTATAGAAAAAAAACTTCAAAAGAATTAAAAAAATTAATCTAGAAAATTCTTTTGGAAGGTAAAGTTCTTTAATTTAGATGAAATAAATGAAAAAAAAACAAAGTTTTAAATAATTTTTTTACTTAAAATCATACACTTCTTAAATATTTGTCTATTTTTTTCAAACAGTTTTTTAGTTCATAAACCTTTCTAATACTTTGTGAAAAAAAGTATTTTTAGGAAGTAATTTATTTAAATTTTCTCAAATAGATAAATTGATTAAAAATGATTTTTAAATAAAAATTTAATCTTAAAATTGATTAAATTTCAGAGATAATTTTTATTATGATTAAATTTTTGAAGATTTTTTTATGAATAAATTTAAGAGTTAGAAATAATTTTGAATAAATTTAAAATAGATAATTTTAGTTTTGAATAAATTTCAAAGATTATAGATTCTTATGAGATATATTTTTTGATAATTAAGAGATGATATTTATTATAATTAATTTAGAATTAATTTAATTAAATAAATAATTCCTATCAGGAACAGTTCTTATTATTTAAAATTCAGAGACAATTCTTATAAATATTAATTTAAAGAATCTCTAGAAATTTACTATTTTTTTAAACTTTTCTTTCAATTTAAGGTTATAAAGTTAAAAAAAAGTTTTAAAGTTCAATAAAAAATTTTAAAAGATCTTTGTCAAATTTCAAAAGATTCTTTTTATGTGTTGAAGGTTTATATTTTGATTAAAATTTTCCAAAGATTTAATTAAGAATAATTTTTTAAAACTAATCAAGTTTTTCTTTAAATAGAAAATTAAGAATTAAATTGATAAAAGCTAATAAATTTAAAAAAAAAGTTGTCTATAATCATGAAAAACTTTTAGTAAAATAAAACTTCAACACTTAAATTAATTTAATTAAGCTTTTTTAAAAATTAAACAAAAATTTGTTTTTTTTCTTCTAACAAGTACTGAATCATCATTTTCAATTTTTTATAAATGATTAATTAAAACTGATTTATTAATACTAACAAGTAGGTTCTAATAAAACATGATTAGGTTTACAAAATTTTTTAAAATTTAAAAAAACTTTAAGCATCTATTAATATTTAAAAATTTTTTTTTAAAAAAATTAAAAAGTACTATGAAAATTGTGTTTATTTTAATTTTATGAAAAACAATTCAATTTTTTCATTTGACTAAAGATAATTTTTTTAAAAAAAAACTTTTCTTATTTAATTATTTAGAATTTATCATTTGAGCTTATTAGATTATTTTAAAAAAACACTTTTGTTTTTAGAATAAACCTTTACTAATAATTAATCAAATTATCTTTTTTAAGCTTTTCATAAAAAAAATTAATTTTTTTTTTGACATTTTCAGTTAAGACATCTTAAATTTTTTTTTGTTTGAAAATTTCTTAAGAAATTGAATCGAATTTTAAACACGATATTTAAGAATGTCTGTTGTTTTTTAACTTATTAAATTCAATTGTTGAAACTAATTGGTGAAACTAATTGATAAAACTAATTAGAAAAAACTAATTGTAAAATCTAAATGTAAAAAAAATAATTGTTATGATTAATTGTAAAAAAACAAGTTATAAAAAAACAAATTTATCTTCATTTTAATCATAATGTAACTTACTAATTAGGAAATATTTTGAATTCACTTAAAAGTTTAAGTCCATTTAACAATAGATGGCAGATTTTAAAAAAATTTTAGTTTGAAATACTTAATATTTTGAAAAATTGATCAATTTAATAGTTTAAAAATAAATAAAAATGATTATAATTTAAATTGAGATTTTATTTTTTAAAAAAAAAATTATAAATATCAATTTTTGTGCTTTTGGCAAAATTATTTCAAAGAAATTTCTATAAAATTAAATTAAATTTTTTTTTTATAAAATAAAACAACAAATAATTAACAATATTTACTCTTAAATGAACAAAAAATAGATATTTGAATGAAAATCTATTTAAAATTTATGTTCTTTTTTAAAATTAAAAGATTAGTGCATTTAAATTAAAATTTTTCTTAAATTGTAAATAAAATTTTAGGAATAAAATTAATTTCTAATTTTTTGAAATATTTTTTTCTTTTTTTTTAAGTTTTTTTTTTTGTTTTTAATCTAGTTTTCAAGTATGTTTTAAGTTGATTAACAAACAAAATTAAAATATAAACAATATTTACATCGAAAAAAATAAAAGTTTAATTAATTCATTAAGTTTAAATAAAAAAAACTTTGAAGTTGATTACGAACAAAATCTTTGTTTTAAAAATTTTTCTAATTAACTTTTGTTCTGATTAGGCATTAAATAATAAACACAAATATTTAGATAAACTATACATTTAAAACTTTGCATAAGAAAATTTACTTTCATTTGTTTAACTTATCTTTTATCAAATCTAGATATATATTTTTAATTAGTTCATAAACAAAAATGGAAAAATTTTCTTTAATAAGAATATTTCTTTCTAAAACTTTTATCTAATTATATTTTAAAAGTTTTAAAGTTTTTAAAATTTTTCGTTTTCTTTATTAATTTCTAAAAATCTTTCTTTTATTTAATTTTTAAAAACCTTTAATTTTCTTTACTTTTTAAGAATTTTTTTTTTCTATACTTTTTAATTATCTTTCTTTCTATACTTTTTAAGAAACTTCTTTTTTAATTTTCTTAAAAATCTTTCTTTCTAAATTTTCTTAAAAATCTTTTTTACTAAATTTTCTTAAAAATCTTTCTTACTAAATTTTTTTAAAAATCTTTCTAAAAATCCTAAATAAAATCTTTTTGAACTTTACTGAAATCAATTATTTTCTAAAATCTTTTTTTAAAATTATTTTTTTTATTAAAACTTTTCTTCAAAAAACTATTCCTAATATTTGTTTAAAATCTAGAGACTATTTTTAAAATTATCAATCCTTTTGTTTAAACTTTAATCCTTGATTTTATGCTTTTAAATCTTTTAAGAAACTTTTTCTCAATTTTTTTCTCTGCATAAAATTTAGTAGTAATTGACTAAATAATTTTTTTTTTTTTTTTGAATGATTATAGTGATTATCAATCGTTATTTCATGTAAACCATCACAAATTTAAATAAGTTAAATTATTTTGGCTTCAAAAAATTCTGAAAAAAAAATTTAATTAATAAATTTCATTTTTAAAAGATTAACTAGTCTTTATTTTATAATCTCAAATAAATTATTTTTTCACGTTTTAATTTCACTATAATAAAACTTTTATTAAACAAATTTTCTTACCATTCCACTTTCTATGTGTTGAAGTATTTTTTGTGAAGTTGATTGAGGTTTTTTAGGTTTTTTAGTACTAAATTTTTGAAAAAGTTTAGAACCACTACTTCCTCCAGAACTTGGTAAAATTGAATTTTGGCCTAAAAATACAGATACTGATGAACGTCTATTACGTTTAGTATTTAACCCAGTTAAAGGAAAATCAAGAGTCATTCCTAAACCAGGATATTTTTTAGTATCCTGTAAAAATAAAAAAGATTAAATCAATAAAATTTTCCAATTTCTAGTTATTTTGATAAAAAATTTTTATTTTTAGTTTTACCTAGAAAACTAAATTATTAAACCTAAACTCTAACTAATAATTAAAGAATTTTTAAATAAGACTTAAGTATATCTTTTAAAAAGTATTTTTCTTTTATTTGAATTTTGATTAACCAATTGAAAATCAATTTTTTGTTTTTTCATAAAAATTGATCCAATAAATTTCATTTTAAAATTTGATTAAGTTTATATAATTTTAAAAATTAATCTTTTATAACCTAGATATTGATGCAGATAAATTTTCATTATAAAGAAATCTATGATCAAGCTAAGATTTTTAAATAATCTTTGTATAATAAAGGATTATTTCTAAAAATAATTTGTTTAACAATTCATAAGCATTGAATTTTTTTTTTTTTCAAAAATTTAGAATAAAAGTTTCATTAATCAAAAATTTAATTTTTTTTACTTTTTTTTCTTTAAAGCCTATTGGCAATTTTTTTGAGAATCAAAATTTAAAGTTATATGAAACTTGTTTTTTTTTTGTTTATTTGAATGTGACAAAAAGTTTTAAAAAAAAATTTAAAAAAATTATTTTAACTACCTTTAAGCTACAAATTTGCCAATAAATTTCAATTTAAAAAATAAAAAACTTTAAAAAAAAAAAAATTTTTTTAAAGAAAAATATTTCACAAAAAGAGGAAAAATTTTTATAAATAAATTTTGATTAAATTAAGCATTAAATTAATCTTTTTAAAAATTTAATTTTAAAAGAAAAAAATTTGGTTCATCAAAAAAAGTTTTCGCAAAATTTATTTTTTTTAATAAAAAATAAATTAACAAAGAATATTAAAAATTTTCTAGAACAAAATTTAGAAAAAAAATAATTAATTTAAAACAATAAAAAAATTTAATAAAAAAATTTGAATAAAAAAACTATCAATAAGCTTAAATAAGACCTAAAGCAAGAAAAAAATGAAATCTTTTAATAACTTTGTATAAATTTTTAAGCTTAATTTAAAAGTTTTTAATTAAAAGTAATTTAGAAAAAAGTGAGAAAAGGATTTTAGATTTTTGTTTTTTTATTAATTTAAGAATTTTGTTTTTTCGTTTTGATTTTTTTTTTTGTTTTTTTTATTTTTTTTTTTTTTTATTTTTTTTTTTCTAACTTTTTTTTTGTTTTTAGGATTTGATTTTTAAAATTTTAAAATAATTAGATTTTGATTTTTTAGGTTTTAAATAATAGGTTATGGTTTTTTAGGTTTTGGTTATTTGAATCTTAGTTTTTCAAATCTTGGTTTTTCAAATTTTAATTCATTTAGATTTAGGTTTATTTAGGTTTTATCATTCTTTTAAACTTTTTTTTAATTTTTTCTCTTTTGATAATTTCAGAGTTTTGTAATTTTGGCTTTTTTCTTAACAAATTTTTTGGTAAATGAATTGTGTTAAATTTTTTAGTTAAAAGAATTTATAAACTTTTCATTTATAAAAAAGTTTATGATTCATGAAATATTTATTTAAACTTACAGTAATTTTTTCAGTTGTCGACATAATTAAATCATCTGCTGCTCTTGTCACTTTATTAGCCATATTTTTTAAATCATTAGGATTAATAGAAGAATGACGACGTTTATTCATGCTAAAACCTAAATCAAGATTACTTGATGAATTTTTACGATCTTTACGATTAGCTTGAAATTCAGCAAGATCCTCTGGTGAAATAGATGAAAAACGTCTACCAGATAAATTAGAAGAACTAGCTGCTTTTGCAATACTCATATTTTCAGTTGTTGTAGGTGAACTAATAAAAAAGAAAATTTTTTTTTTTTAAAAATTTTATCATAAAGTTTAATTTAACCTAAAAAATTAATCTGAAAAATATGAAACTTTTTTTAATAAAAATTCTTAATGACAAACTAAATCTAATTTTAATTAAAATTTTTAATATAACTTCTACTTTATTAGAAATATTTTGGTTATTTTTGATGAAAAGCTGAGTCTAATTTTTTGTATAAACATTCTTTTGTCAAATTTTTTTCAACTATCAAAAAAACAAAAAAAAAATTATTTTTTAGAATAACTAACATAATATAAAGAAACCCTTGAAATAAGTTTTTTTTTTTTATAAAAAAAATGAATTGTAAACTTAAATTTACTTACCTAGGAGCTATTTCAATTTTAGGAACATTTATTGCATTATCTGAATGCCTTCTTGATTTCATACCATTATTATTTACGCTTAAAAGATTATTTTGACTTGAATCTGTATTTTCATTTGTTTTTAAAGTAGTTGGACGACTAATTGCTAAATTTAAATTAGAACTTTTTGAACTTCCTTTTCTTAATGTTGTTGGTGCTGTATTGATTTTAACTAAAGGCATTGTAGTTGTCATTGTATTATTATTATTATCTGTTTTGTTCAATTTTATGTTTGAAACTTTATAGCTCAGCTCATCTAACTTATCATTTATTGGGTTTTTAATTACTGATGATTGTTGATTTGAATTTAATAGATTTTTATTACTATTTGTGCTTTTATTTTGTAGTTGATTATTATAAGTATTAATGAGTTGAGTTATATTAGGACTCAAATTTCCATTTGATGTCAAATCAGGTGGTATATTTGGTAAACGCTGAGCATTACTAAAGAGAAGAGAAAAAAATTAATAATTTACTTTACAAAGAATAAAAAGATCTATTTGACAAAAACTAATTAATTTTTTTAGAGAGATAAAATTAAATAAAACTTCAAAACTGAAATAACAAAAAAAAAATTTTTATCTTATAGTTAAAAGATCAAGTATTAGAAAATTTTGTCAAACAAAATTCAGCTAATTAAATTCAATAAAGTTTTAATTTGAGCATAAAAATTTTATTTGCTGTTAACTGAAACTTATTTCTTTTTTTTTTTAGATTCCAAACCTAAAATTTTAGTTTAATGTTTTTTTTTTTTAAGTTTAATGCCATTAATGTTTTATAAAATTAATCTTAGGTATTTTATATATTGAATACAATTAAAAAAGCATCAGAAACACTGAAATTAATAAAAACATATTTTAAGAGATAAAAAGAATTATTCTAACAAAGCCATAAAAAGCTCAATAGCTTAATATCATATATTGATAATTCTAAAAAATTAATTTTAAAAAAAATAGAAAACTCGTTCAACTGATAATATCAATCATTAGATATTTGTTTTATGAACTCATATTTTTAGCCAAAAAAAATTTATATTTTTATTATAAAAAATGATAGTAAATCAAAATAATTAAACATAAAAAAACTTAAAAATTCAAATAAAATTTTATAAAAAAAATTGCAACAAAATAATTAATCTTAAAAATGACGCATCAATGAAATAAATTTTTTACTTTCAAAATTTTATGAGTTAAATATTTTGATCATGTTTTAGGTAAAGAATGAAAAAATAATAGTCTTTAGTTACATTTTAAAGAATTTTATTTTTTAGAAAAAAGAAAATAAAATTTTTAAGATCAGACCGGAAGTAGATTATAAAATTTTTATAGAACAAAAATTTTTAATCAAAAAGTATCTAAAATTTTTAATTTTACGCAAGAAAAAATAAAAGTTTGAAATGGTTAAAGAAACAAATTAAATGTTTAAAGAAATTTTAATTTATCCATAATTACTTTATGGTTAAACTAAAAGTAAAAAAAAATTTAAAAAAATAAAAAAATTAAAGTCCAAGTTATCTTTAGCATTAATCGATTATTAATGTAAATTTAAAAAAGAGAGATGACATGACAATTTTTTTAAATAAATTTAATTTAAAATTTTTTTTTTGATTTTTTTTTTGAACACATTGTTTTAAAAAGAAACTATTTTGTTTAAAATTAATTCATTGTTAAGTTTCTTTGAAAAAAAATTTTCAACGATTAAAATTTTTATATTAGTTGACAATTTGAAACATGACATAATTTAAATATTTAAAATTTTTTAGAACGAATTGGTCAGTTTATTAAAATTTTTGATTGATAATTATTTGCTAAAATCTTTTATTAATGTTTTAACATAAAAAAAAGTATTATTTTCATGAAATTTTAGATTAATTTAGAGAGAGAAAAAAAAATTGACAAAATGAATTAGTTAAAACAAAAATCTTTATAAATAACAAGATTATCAAAAATTTAAAAATGAAAAAACTTCAATTTTCAATAAAGAAATTAAATATTTGAAATTTGTAAAAGAATAAGATTCGACGCACTATTTTTATCTTTATTAAAAAAGTTTATATAAAGTCTATTCTAGATCAAAAAAAGACAGGTGCGATTTTGAATGACCTATTTAAAGAATAAAATTTTTTTTTTGGTTGAAAAATAGTCTTTCATTTTTGTTGCAAATTTATAGCTTTTAAAGAAAACAAAAAAAACTAAAAACAAAAATAAAGTTTCAAACATTTTACTTTAGTATTTACTTTAGTATTTATTAAGGTAATGAGGACGTCAAAGACAGTTAAGAGAAGAACATCCTTTTATATAGACTTTTTCTTCTTTTCTAAAAAAAATAGTCAATAGGAACTAACTTGCGCAAATCTAATAAATGTAATTTCGGGTTAAAAAAATGAATATCATTATAAATTACTCAAAAAAATTTTTCAATTAAACTTTTTAGTTTATTACTCAGACTATTTTTTTCTTTTTTAATTACCAAATTCATTGACCATAAGTTAAAACTTTTTTTGTTTAAAACTGTTTTTTAAGACCTTGATAAGTTAGAAGTTATTAAAAAACTACATACTACTTTTTATCTGATTAAATTAAGCTAAAATTTGTCGTTTGACTTTTTAAATATTTTGATGAAAATTTAACGACAAGTGAACTTTAAAAGTAATTTAATTTCAATATTAACCATAATAAATTTTGAGAAACTTTTTGAACATAAATTATCTTAATAAGATTTTTTTGTCAATAGATATTTATGTAGATTACATTTTGATACTTTTAATTTAAAGAAAAAAATTGAATAATAGTTTTATGAAACTTAAACTATCTTTGAAACTTACAAAATAAAGTTGTCAAAAATGTACTTAAACTAATCAAATATTTTTTTACGATAAAATATTTTTGTATCAAAAATTTCTTGATTAAAAGTTTATCAAAGAATTTTTTTAAGAAAACTTTTAACTTTTTTTTAAAAAATAACTTTTAGCTTTAAAAAACTTTTAACTTTAGAAAAAAACTTCTGACTTTAGAAAATTTTTAATTTAAAAACTCTTTGTAACTTAAAAAGTCATTTCATAAAAAGTTTGTATTCCAAAAAATATTTTCTTATTTTAGAAAATCTTTTTCACAAAACTTTATAAATAAGGAAATCTTCTTTATCTAACTACAAATGAAAAAAATCTTTTTTTTCTCTAACAAAATTTAATTTGAAAAAACTTTATATTTTTAAATGATTTTTTTATGAAAAACATTTTTAAACTTATATTTCTAATTCACGTAAATATTATTTAACAAAAAATTTTATTTTAATAAAAAAAATATTTAAAGTGAACAAAAAAGTTTACAATGAAAACTTTATCAAGGTTTAATAGAAAAATATTGAGCAATAAAAGTACAACAAAATAATTTGATCATCTATAAAATTTGTTAAAAACAATTTCGTTAAAAAGTTGAAATAATTTGAAATTAATATATGTAAATGATAAAATTGAAAAATTTTAAAAAATAAATGTTAAAAACATAAAAAGCAAAAAATAAAAGTTTGACAAATTTTTAATTTATAAAAGAAATTTCATCACTAAAACCTTTTCCCCATAAAAAAATAACTTGATTATAGGAAAAAAAGGGTTTTCTTTTTCTTTAAAAAGTAAAATTAGTTGAAAAAACTTTTATCTTAATTTATGAAACTTGATTTCTATAAATTTTACAAACTAAGGTACGCTTTTTTGAGATTAATTTTATAAAATTAAAAACAACTTTTCTTGAAAATCTGTTTTATTATTATAAAAGAGAAGATAATATTTGGGAATAAATTAATCAAGAAAATGTAAAGAAAGTTGAAATAAGTTTCAAAAAAATTAGATTTTTATAAAATGAATTATCAATAGAAAATTCAATTTGAGAAAAAAAAAATGAATAAGAAAAAAACTTTTATTTGACGGTCTTAGAAATGAAGAAAAAAGTAGATAAATAATTTTTTTTTGTTCAAATCAGGTGAGCAAGTTGGTTTTTAAAAAAAATTTAAAAAAATTAAAAAAATTTTCATTTTAAAATGATAACATAGAATCTATAGATAGAAAATTTATCATCATAATAAGTTTAAAAAAGAAATTATTTAAAGTTGTTAAATAAAAATGTCTATTGGTTAAAATACCTATTTTTAAAACCCAAATGATCTTATATATTCAAATTAATCAAAATAATGGCTTATGGTTGAATAATTTTGAAATGTTTTTGTTTGAAAACTATTTTAAATCAAAAGAAAAATCAACAACTCAAAAAATTTCATAAATTTATAGATTGGAAACTAGAATAGAGAATTATTATGAAAACTAAATTATAAAAATCAAAAAGGTAAAAGATAAATTTTCTTTAAAAGAAATTTTAAGATGAAAAATGAGATTAAATTTCATTCAATAAATTAAGAGCAATAAAATTTTAAAAGATTAAACAAGTGTAAAAAATAGAATTTAATCTTCAAACATTATTTTAAATTCAACACATTGTGAAAATCTTTAAATAAGACATTCTTAAATATTTTGTGGAAAATCTTTTTTTAAAATCTCTTTTTAAAAACTTTTACATTAAAATTTAACATTTAAAATGATTCATTTAGTAAAAGTTTTTTTAATTCTAACTTAACTTTCACTGTGAGTAATCTGTAAATTTTTTAACAAACTTTTCTTAAACTAATTAACTTAAATTTTTCTTTAAGTAATCAGCTTTTAATTTTATTTAACAAGCTTTTGTTGAGATAATGAGTTTAAAATTTTTCTTAAGATAATAGTTTTTGAATTTTGTTTTTATAAAACTTAAAAATCATAAAACAATAGAATTCAAATTTTTAAATAAAAAACTTAATTTAAATAAAATTCAAAAAAGCTGATGAAAGTTTTATGAATAATTTTACTAAATTGATTTATTGACAATCATTTTATAATTATAATTTACTCAACAAAAAAAAATTTTTAAACTTAGGTAAATTAAAAACTATAGCCAACAAAAGTTTAAAATAGATGCAAATTGTTTTCTATGAAAAATTTTTATTCCATTTAGATTTGATTAAACTAACCGTAAACATTAAAAAAAAATATTTTGCATATTAATTTTAAAAGAAAAAGTAGATTACCTAAAAAAAATTTTAAAAATGATAGATGTATTTTAGTAGTTAAATTTGAATGAAAAATTACTAAAACTTAATATAATTGAGGAAAATTAATTAAAAATCGATTTTTCATTGTAAATATTTGGCTAATTTAAAATGAAAATTAAAAGTTATTGAAAAATAATATAAAGAAGAATTCTTTAAAATACAAGGTTCTATAAAAAACGAAATTCATCAAAATGCAAAGTATATAAACAAACAAAAATCATAAAAAAAAAGAAAAAATTAAACAAAAAATTTAAAAAAAAAATTTTTTAAAAAAAATTGATTAAGTTTTTTGTAAATAATATTTAGCTATAGGTTATTTAGATTGAATTTTAAAAATTCAAAAAAAAAATGTAAAATATAATTTGAAAAATAAATTTAGTTCAAACTTTTAATTAAAACGATTAATTAAAATTTAAATAAAAAAATTAATCATTGTTTTAATTTGAATAATTATTTTAAAAATAATTGTATTAGATTTTTTTAGTTCAACTAGATTTTTAGCTAATTAAAAAATGATAAATAATTTTCAGTTGATTTCAAAAAAATTTAGTCAAAAATTTGAAAAAAAAATTTTTCCAAAAATCTGTAGAATTGAAATTTTAGTTGAATTTTTGTTTGAACAAAATTTTATTTTATGAAGTTTAAATTTCTAATAAAAATATATAATTGAAAAACAAATTTTAAAATATTTTTACCTGTCTATTGAAATTTTTGATCGTTGACTAGATGTAACCAATGTTAACATAGCTTGTAAAGTTTCTGAAACACTTTGAAACTAAATTTTTGTAAAAAAAACACAAAATTTAATTCAATTATAAAAAACTAAATAAAATTTAATAAAAAAAAACAAAATAAAGTTTAATAACATAAAACTGAAATTTTAAAAAAAAAAATTAAAAACATGAAACTAAATAAAATTAGAGAAATTAAATAAAAAACATTAAATAAGAACTGAATTACCAAAAGTTAAAACATTTTCAAAAATTAAAACATAATAAAGTAAAACTATAAAAAGAAGAAAAAAATTAAAAGCTTAAAAAATAAAAAAAAAATCTTACAACTTAGAAATCAAAATTTAAAAATAATTAAAACTTTACCTGTTCTAAAGTTAGTTCCTGATTGACAGCTGCTGGTATTAAATCAGGAAGAATTTTTGTTGCAATAAAATCTAATGATAAACCACAGTTATCACATTCAAGAATTTTCTTATAAAGATCTTTTAAAAAGAAAAAATTGATAAATTTCAAAATAAGCATTAAAAATTAATATTTACTTATGATAGACATTAATAATTCAGGATCATAAAGATCACAACGAGCTAATAAAGGAAATATATCTTCTGATAAATCTGTTTCATCTAGTTGATTGAACATATTTTGTATACAACCAATTATTTGTTCTTGAATCTAATTAAAAATAAATAAAAATAAATAGAAATAAATTTTTAAATTGAAAAAAATAAAATCTTACCTCAAATGAAGGATTAATATCAAATAAAAGTTTAAGTCTTTGAATCAACATTTTTTTCAAGTTTGATTCGTTGTAATAGTTAATAAAAACTGACAAAGATGTTAATGCAACAGACTAAATAAAAATAAAAGTTTTAATTAAATTAAATTTATAAAAATTTTTCTTCTAAAATTGAAAAAAAATTTTTTCAACACTGAGATTAAAACTCTATTCAAATGTTATAAAAAATTTAAAATTTTGTTCAATTTAAATTTATAAGAATTTTTAAGTATAAACTAAAACTAACAAAAAAGCTGTGTTTATTAAAGAACTAATTGAAAATTTTAGTTTATAGTAATTAAAGATTAACAAAATAATGTCTAAAATTAATAAAATCTTTCATTGAGTATTTGAAAATATAAAAAAATTAAAAGCAATTTTTGAAATTTTTGATTCAAATTTAAATTAGTTTTTAAACCAGTAATTTATAATTTTCGCTTAAATAAGACATTAAAACGCCTCTTCCGTAAAAACTACTTTAACCTTTAATTTGAAAGTATTTTTTTTTTGTAATTGATTTTTGTTTTTAACTAGTAAGCTTGTTTAAAAGTTAAACTATTTTTAATCATGAAACAAATTTCATGAAAATCCTTATAATTAAAAAATATTAAAATTTCAAAATTCTTTTTAACCTAAAATCTTTTCAAAAAGAATTTTGATTGTTTAATAAAAACTAAAACAAACAAGATTATTTTTTTAGCATAATATTTGTAATTAAATAAGAATTACAAATGAAATTTATAAATAATAAGTAAAATATACCTGAATTTCTGAATTAGAATTGAACGCATTAAGAATAATTGGCAGTATATCGTTTTTCAAATCATTCTCATTTGATTTTTCAAGAAACAATTCTATATTTTCCAAAATTGTGACAAGAGCCTAAAAAAAAAGAAATTGTCATTTAAATTTTTAGATAAAACCTATTTTTATAATGTAAATAGAATCATTATAAATAAAAATATAATCAAAATTATGATTTTTAATGTAAAAAAAAAACCAATAAAAAAATATTTACCTGGTTAGTTTTAGCCATTGAAAACATAGGTCTTATATATGGGTATAATGCTTCTTTAAATTCTTCTTTAGTAGATTCAGAAACTAAATGTAAAACTGGATCTAATGCACTACTTAATATTTCATTATTGTTAAAATCATTAGATATATTAGGTATTAAATGTTGAAACCATAATTTCTAGAAAAAAATTTTTAAAAAAGAATTTCTTTAAATAATAGATCTTAAAATTTGTTTAAAAAAAAATTTGTTTAAACATTAAACTTCAATAAAAGAAAATGAATTTAAAAAAAAAATAACTTTAACAGACTTTATAAAAAACATTAATTTATAGTTCTATTAAACCTTGAAAATAACTTTCTAAAAAATAAAAAAATATTTAAGTTCATAGAAATATCTTAAGCACGTATAGAAGTTCATTAATTTAAAAAATGAACTTAAATAAGTTTTTAAAGACTCAATAACAAACTTGAATAAGTTTAAACTTTTGTTATACTAAAAATTTTAAATAAGTTTGAAACTATGTAGAATCTCAAAAAAACCAAAACTTAAACACTATCAAATATCAAAAAATTTTAAATAAAAATCTAATTTCTAGAAAACTTCTTAGAATTTTAATTAGCTTTTAAATTTTTTTAAATTTTAATTAAAGTTACAAATCAAAAAAGTTAAAAAGTTTTGATTTGTATAAATATGGAATTAAATTAAAAAAACTTTTGAAAAACAAAAAAAAATCAAAAATAAATTTGATATTTAAGAAACTATTGCTGAAAATACTGAAAAGTAATTTTAAAAATAAAAGGTAAGAAAAATTTCATTGAAAAGTAAAATTTAAAAAAAAATCGATTTCAATTTACTAAAAAAACATCTATAAATATCTAATAAATTTAAAAAGATAAAATTATCAAAAATTAATAAAACTGAATAAAAAAAACTTGAAAAAGACATTCTATAAATTGCGACAGTATTTAAATAAATTAAATTCTTAAATTAAGCATGTGTCAATAAAAAGTTTTTTTTTCTGTAAATTTTTGATTAAAACCCTAAATTTAACTAAATCACGTTTTTTTTTTATGTAAAAATTGCTTAAGTAAATTTAAGTACCAATTATAAAATAAAATTAGTTTTTAATGATAAAACTAGAAATTAAGTTTTCAATGAAAGTTATTAATAAAAGAATAAAGGGTTATAATTTTGTCATTTAAATTCATAGAAATTTGTAAAAAAAAACCTTAATTAGAACTTTCATTGGTTTAAAACACAAAAAAAAATAACTCTAATTAGAATTTTCATTGGTTTAAAATGAAGAAAATATATTTTTTCTTTTAAATTTTTAAATTAATTTTATCTGTTGTAAAACACTTTAAAAATCAAAAGTTTTGTAATAATCAGATTATTTGAATTGTATTTAAATTGAATAATTTTTTTAATTCAAATGATTAAATTTTAATTATTTTCAACCTATAAAATTATAAACAAAAAAAAATTTATTCAAACATTTTCAAGCAAAAACATTTTCAAGTTAAAACATAATCAGTAAAAACATATTCAGTAAAAAGAATATTCAGTAAAAAGAATATTCAAATAAAAACATTCAAGTAAAAACATTTTTTAAATTGTTTTGACTGGTTTTTAATTTTTTTGAATTATTTTTAGTTGTTTTTTTTTAATTTTTAGTTGTTTTTTAAATTATCTTTTGTTGTCTTTTATGAATTTTTTTGACTTTTTAATTTGAAGTTAAATTAAAATTTTAATTGAAATTTTAATAAAATTAAAATTTTAATAAACAGTTTTTTACAAATTTTTATAATCAAATATAAGGAAAGTTAAATCAAAAATTAATAAAACTAAAATTAAATTTGATTTTAGATTATAAAAATTACCTTTGGGACTAAATGCATCATTGCAGGTAAGCCTTGATAAAATTTGTTTTTTTGCTGAACATCTCTAATTATGTTCATGTCCAAAAATTGAAGTGCCTGTATACCTGAGTCATCAAAATATTTATTCTGTAAAAAGAAAAAAAAAATCAAAAGTTTGTTTATTGTCCTATTACTAAATGTGACTTGAATAAAAAAATAAATGTCATTTCAACTTATAAGCTTAATAAACTTACAGCAAGTAGTTCTTGAATACTAGGTCTACGTCTAAAATCACGCTCTAATAGATTTTGAATTGGTTGACTAAGTTGATTTAAACAAGGTTTTAATTTTTCTATTGTTGCTGATAACTAAGTAAGTTAAAAAAAAAAGTAAAAATATTAAAACTATTGAAGTTAAATAAATACTTACATTTTCTAATTTTTGTACATATACAGATGTATTCAAATCACAATTTAAAGGACTTAAACCTTCATTAAATAAACTTAATATGACAAGACCAAGTGAAAAGATATCAGATTTTGGAGTAGCACATTTATTTAATTCACATTCAGGTGCACTAAAATTTAAATCTGGTTGTGTAATTTTAGGAAGTTTATTGATAAATGAAATAGTTGACACAGGACTCTAAAAATAAAATAATTTTTATTAATAAGTAAAAAATTAAAAAATAATTAAAACAAACCATATAATCATTAAAATTGCATTTTTCAGCAAATTCAAGACCAGCTAATTTCCATGTACCTTTTTTGTTGATTAAAATCGATTGTGGGCATATATTTCGATGTATCGATTTTAGATCATTGTGTAAATGCATTAATGCTTCAGCAAGCTTTCAAAAAAAAAATTCAGCATTAAAAAAATTTAGAAATGAATTTTTTAAAAAGTCAAATTAAACTATTTAGTAATTAAAAAAGTTGAAAACACATTTGAATGAGTATCAAAAAAGTTTTTTTAAATACTTGAAAATTTTTTTATCAGACACAAAAAAATATATTCGCTATCAGAAAAATATTAAATGCTTTCTTGTATAAAGTAGAAAGTAAAAATAATGAAAATAAATTAAAGAATTATTTGCTAAAATATTCTTAAAGTAAAAAGCTTTTAAAACTGCAATTAAACATTGAAAATATTCGAGAACATGAAAAAGTTCTAAGCTTTTAGTATTGATAATTTCAATTTGATATAGTTTAATTTAAATTTTATAATTAAACAGTTTATAACAAAAGTTTTCATTTACCTGTGTGAAACCATATTTCACTTCATATTCAAGAAAAGAATAATCTTTTAATATTGAAGGTACATTTTTACCAAGACGTCTTTGTAAATATCCTGTTAAAAGAAAAAACTTTAAATTTAAAACATTTTAAAACATTTTAAATTATTTACCTGTAATATTTGCAAGAGAACCAAATAAAGGTTCTACGGCAAATGCTAATGTATCTTCGGTTTCTTCTAATTTATGAACAATTTGTAAAAACTTTGACGTAACATTAAGATTTAAAGTGTGAACATTATTTTGATTAGCAGGAGTAAATGGACAATTATGTTGAACTTGAAATAAATTAGCGTATCCTTTACGCAAAACTTCAACAACAAGTTCTTTTCTTTTAGGTTTTTGTGGTCTTTCTGCTGTGCGTTTGTCAAAAAAAAATACAGTGAATTCCTAAAAAAAAATCAAAAAATATTAAAAAAGCCAAAAAAAGTTTAAAAAAAGAGATAATCAATCAAAAAAATTAATTAGAAAAAAAAAAATTTTAAATTCTATTAAATGATTAAAAAATTGACATATTTTTATTTGAAGTTTTAAAAGATGTAACAAGTCGTTTATTCAAATACTTGAAAAAAAAAAAATTGTTTTCCAATTAAACAAAAAACTTAAAAAATTCTTTTTTTAACAAAAGAATTTAATTTTTTGATTAAAAGAAACATAAAAAAAATTATTTTCGAATAAACGATACAATTAAATTTTACATGTAAAAAGTTTTTTTTAAAAAAGAAATTAAAAAGTTTTTTTTAAACTATTTAATTAAACAATTTTAAAATGAAAAATTAAACAAAAAAAATACGAATAAAACTTTTCAATGAAATACATTTAAAACTTAATAATAAAGTTCAATTAAAACTTTTTTTAATAAAATACAATTGAAAATGCTATTAGAAAACTTATTCAAAACTGTTAATTAAAATTCTTTGCTAAAATTTGATATAACAACATAGAATAATGCAACTAAATTTTAATTCTGTTAAATATCTGTTTTGATACAGATAAAAAATTAATTTGAAAAAAATGAATCTTGTTTTAAGAAAATATAAAAAAGTAAAGAATCTTTTGATGAATAAATAGTATTCATAATACTAAAAAATGATAAAAATATTGAAGAATAAAATGAATTAAATAATAAGCTAAAAAGACTAGATTTTTTTATAAGGATGAGATATTTTATAAGAACTAGATATATTAAAAGAACTAGATCTATTAAAAGAAATAGATATTTTATAAGAATAAGTTGTATTATAAGTATTAGATATTTTATAAGAGTAAGATGTGCTATAAGAATTAGATATACAATAAAAATAAAGTATATTAAAAAAATAGAATATTTTATTCTTATAAAACATACTGAATGAAGACATATGATAATAAAAATGAGTTGTTTTCAAGAAAAAGATGTCTTAAAGAGAAAATTTTTAAAAACAGAAAATTTTTTAAATAAGAATTATTAAAGATAAAGAAAATTAGAAATAATGAAGAAAAAAGAGAAAGAAATATAAAAGAAAAAAAACATAAAAACTATACCTGCACTAACTTGAAAATAAAATTTTATAATTTATTAGCTTTTAAAATTTATGGATATTAAAAATTTTCTTTTAATTTCATGCCAAATAATTCTATTTGCATCGTAAACTACTTAATAAAATTTGTAATAATCAATAAAAATATTAAGCTAAATTTATTTTTTAATAAATCATTTATTAACTTTAAAATTGTTTCGTCAATTTTTATATTAAACTTTGAAAATAATGTTACTAAATTTTAGCTTAAAACTATAAAATTAATATAAACATTTTATTATTAAAATTTTAGTTGATTTAAGATCATTAAATTTTATAGAAATTAATAAGAAAATCATAATTCTAGAGGCTATTTAAAATTTAGTCCATTTTTAGGAAATATCTATTTAAAAAAGTTTTCTTTTCATTAGCTTTATAGCTTAAAGTAAAAATCAAAAGTTAAATTTAAAAAAAAAAAATTCATTTTTTAGCTTTTTTTTGGCTAATTTTTTAAATTAAATGAAAAGAAGCTTTTTTAATGATAAAGTTTTAGAGAAAGTTTTGATAAAGATAGTTCTTTTTTAGACCAACTCATTAACTCAATTAGCTTAAAAATTAAAAAATATACTTGAAAAATCTCAATATCCGGTTTTAAGTTTAATCAAGGATAATAAAAAAATAAAACTAATTTTGAATTTATTATTCAGTGTTTACCTTAAAAAAATAAAGAAAGTAAACTTAAAAAACTGATATTTTTATTTAAAATGTTTTTGTTTAAATAGAAGATAAAAAATTTCTAGAATCACGTTTCATTTTATTTAGAAGTTAGAAAAAAAAGTCACGAAGTTAGAAATGTTTAATATAAAGTTATACGAAAAAAAAGAATTTTCTAATTGCGGTTTAAAACTAACATAATATCTTTTTGTAAAAACTTAATATAACATTTAGTTTTAAATTTATATTTGTTGAATTTTTTTTTTTACTAGATAAAAAAAGTAAAATTTATGAGAAACCTGTTTCCGCTTTTGAAACTAGATTAATTTAAAAAGAAAATTTTGGCTAAAAAATAGTTTTGACTAAAAAAAGTTTTTTTTAACTAAAAAAAGTTTTAACTAAATTTTGATGCTTTTAAACTCAATAATTTTATGACAGTTTTTAACAAAAAAATTAATTCTTCTTTGGTTTTTAAAAAAAATAATTCAAATTTTTTTAAGTTTTAATCTTTATTTGAAATTATTTTATAAAACAAAATGATAAATAGGTATCAAATCAAATGACAAGCTTTGAAGAAAAAAAAAGCTTCAAAACATTAACTTTCAGTTATATATTGTTTAAATGAGAACTATCAAAACTCATTTAACATTGTTTTAAAAAATAGGTATTTTTAAAAACAAACTCAACTGCTAAAATCTTAATAGAAATTTTGAAATTGTTTTTTCTTGTTGATTTTAAAAATAAACTCTTTAAAATTATAAGATGAAATTTTTAAAAGCTTATTAAAAATGATTTAAATTAGGAAAGTTTGAGAAAAAACAGGTAAATTCTTGAACATTTTAAAAATGAGATAAAAATTCTTTAAATAAATATTGAACAAATTTACCTTATAAATATTTTCATGTTATGAATAATTTTTTTATAGATACGTTTATCTTATGATTAGTTTTGAGCTTAAAAAAAGTTTTGAGCTTAAAGTTTATGTTTAGTTTAAATTTAGTTTTCATTTTATGCTTAGTTCTATATTTAAGTATTTGAAAAACTTCACCTTATGAAAATATTTAAGTTTATTAAAAGAGCTTTACTCTATTTTTTATTACAAATAAAAATTTAAATCTTAAAATACTTATTAGGATTTAAAATAAATCAAGCTATATAATTTGAGGAAACATTTTCAAAAATATTTTTTTCAGTTTTTAAATCAATTCAAATTACATAATTATTTTAAACAAAGATTTTTATCAATTTGTTTTAAAATCGATTTTGGAAATTGATTTTATTTAAATAAATATGTAAATTATGTAAAATAATCAAGTTACAATAAAAAAAAACTTTTCCTAAATATAAAACCGAAATCATTTAAATTTTTGTTTTGCTATTGAAAAATTGTGAAAAAAAAAATCATTTTGTATAAAAGTATTCTTTTTATAGGTATAGTTAAATTAGTTAAAATACTTTTAAAGTCAAAAAAAGCATGATTATTTTTACTTAAACCTAATATTCTAAAAAAAACACTTCATAACTTAATTTATTTTGATTATTGATAAAAACACCAAATCGATATTTAAAAACGCTAAGTTGATAAAAAAAAATGAATAAAAATAATGATTTCTCTAATGTATCAATTGAAAGTATTTTTTTAAATGAAAAGAATGTTCTTTTAAGTAAAAAAAACAAAAATTAATTTTAAATTAAAGAAAGAAACATTAAATTTGCAATTAGTTTATAAAGAAAATAAATTTTTGAAAAAAATACTTTAAAGTATAACAAAGAAGTTAAAAAAAAATCTTTTTTAATTTATGGAAAGCCTTAAATTTAATGCCAAGAAAATTTTATTTTTTAAAAAAAATCTGAATTAAGCGACAAAAAAAAGTTTTTACAAATTCAAAATTATTATTGAAAGTTAAAAGCCAAGAAACAAGACAAAATTATATCTAAACATCTATTTAAATATTTTAAAATGAAAGTTAAGGTTTAAAAAAGAATTTTTTTGAGCTGTAAATAAAAGAAAAAAAATATTTTTTAGCTGGTTTTGATACATTTAAAGAAATTTTTAACGCCTTCTAAATGATAAATTCAAGTTAAAAAGATTTTAGTAAATAATTGAGTTTGTTTTAGTTTATTATAAAACCAAAAACTATCACTAAAAACTTTTATAGAAACTCAACAACTATTTAGAATTATTAATTGAAAAAAAAACTATGATTAACTTGTAAATTAGAAAATTTTTTTTAAACAAAACTTGGAATGCTAAAGTATTTTGAAATAAAAGATTAAAATGATAAGTTTAAGCTAACTGTAAATAAAAATTTCAAATCAAAATATGTCAAAAGTAGTTAAAATTTGAGAAAAAAAATTGTATTTTGAAATAGATTTTTTTAATAAAAGAGAATTTAAAAACTTACATTATTATCTACTATTCTAGTAGCTTCATACATATTCCATGCTAATTCTGGACCCATTGTTCCAATATATTTAGTTATATGAAAATATTTAACAATTGGATTTGTATATATAACTGATAAAAAATTATTTTCTTGAATTATTGGTTGATTTACTTTTTGATTTACAGTTTGATTAGTATTTTGTTGTTGATCATTTAAACTACCTTGTTGTTGTTGTGATAAAAAAATTTGCTGCTGATAATGTTGATTTTGCTGATGATTCTGTTGTTGGTTTTGTATTATATTTTGAGGATTTTGATTATGTACAATTTGAGAATTTTGAATTTGTTGAATATGTTGATTATGCATTGGATTCTGTTGTTGTTGTAACAAAATAGGTGAAATTGAAGAAATATTTTGTCCAGAATAAATTGATTGTTGAGCTATTTGATTTATAGAATTAGATGATTGTGCAATTTGAGAATTTTGCGTCATTTGAAAATTCATATTTGGTTGTACAGCTTGATGTTGGTTATTAATTTGTTGAAAAATATTATTAGATGCTAATTCAAGATTATATTGTTGTTGGATTGAATGCGCTGTTGGCAATTGTTGAGTTTGTTGATTTATATTATTATAGTTTATTTGATTTTGAATTGGAATATTAATTTGCTGATTTGATTGGTTAGGTAAGCTATTTATATCACAGTGCAATCGCACTGTATTAGATAAATTATTTGAAGATAAATGAACAGGAGAAGGTTGTCTATTATTTGAAATATTATTTTGATTATATATATTAGGTGTCATAGGAAGTTGAATAGAATTCTGAGGAGTATTTGTTGGAAAATTCATTGCAGATGTTTGACTATTTATATTGTTATTGATTAATTGATTACTATTTAAGCCTGGTGATGTTCTTAAAATTTGTTGCAAATTATTATCATTATTTAAAACAGTTGAATTAGATAATTGTTTTTGATGATCATTTTGAGATTGTTGTAGTTGTTGTTGTTGAAATATTTGTTGTTGTAATTGTTGCTGATGCAATTGTTGTTGTTGACTATTTGTCATATTATTCAAATTACCAAGGTAGTTTTTTGAATACATTTTTTAATTTTATATAAAGATGAAAAAATTATAAAATTGTCCACAGCTTAAGTAAAACCGATCAATTAAACTAATTGAGTAAAAAAAAAAATTAATATGAATTCGTTGAGCTGATTTAAAAAAAAATATGTTCAGTAATTAATAAAACCCTAGCTGTTTAAAAAAAAATCTGGGTTTTAACATACTTGTCAAACTTTGAAAATAAAAACATTAAAATTTGATATACTCATTTAATTGAACTTCAAATAAAAAAAATGAAATTTTTAAAAATTAAAAGTAAGATAGGTCATAAAAACTTCAAAGCAAACAATAGCCTACTTGTCATTATGAAAAAAAAGAATCGAATTCTAGATGGGTTTGATGTTGTGGAAAAGTGTTATTTTGAATTTTTTAAACACAAATTTTTATCAAGTATTCCACATGATTTTAAAACCTTGATCAAAAAAAAAGGCAATTTATCGATTTTATTTATTTTAAAATATTTCAAATTGTAATGAAATTTTTTTCAATTTCAACCAAATTCTTTAATTTTTTAATTACCTAAGCTTTAATTCATAGATTTTTTTTTACATGAGCAAGCTTTTACGTTTTCAAAAAAAATTAATATAGGCTTCAATTAAATTTTAAGTTTGAAATTTGTTTTTTTGTAACTTTTTTTAAATTTTTTTGCTAAAAATTTCTAATCTTCAAATTAGAAATAAAAAGTTGCAAAAAAAAAAAAACAAAAGTTTTCATTGATTTTCAGGTTCTCGCCTAAATGATGAATTTATTGATAAAATAAAAAAACGTGTTATACTGATAAAAAATTTTTTTTTTTCAAAACGGAAGTATCAAGAAAAATCAAATAAATTTGAGTTTAAATAAAATTTTTGACAATGGACATTCCACATAATTTTGAATTTTTTTTTTGTAATATAAAAGATGGTAAAAAAAGTTGACATTAAAAAGAGTTTTTCAATTAATAAAATAAACAGCAAACCATAATTTAAACTAAAATTTTTACATTAGTACTTTTGAAAGCTAAATAAAAAGTTTATAAAATAGAAAGTTCAATATAAAAAGTCTGATATAAAAATGTTTAGCATGAAAAGCTTAATCAAAATTAATATAAAAAGTTCAAATAAAGCTTAATAGTTTAATTTATAGAAAGTTTTTTGAAAAATTTTGAGTAAAAAAATAATTTGAGGTAAATAAAATGAATAAAAATTTTATACAATTAGTCTAAATGAAAACATTTTTATCTTGTTAATTACTAAAATAACATGATAAATCAATAATAATTATAGTTTAATCAACACAATAAAGAAAAGAGTTAAGTTCACATTAATTAAACAAATAAAAAGGTTAATTATCATAGAAAAAGATAAATAATTAAAAAAGAAGAACAACCTAAAAAAACTTTGTAATAGATTTTTAGGTAAAAAAATTATCTTTTAAATAATATAAAAGTTAAAAATAAATTTTCATCTATTTAATTTCTATTAAGATAAAAAAATTTAAAGTCAAAAATGACCTCAAAATTAATTAAACTAGAAAAGAAAAAAATTTAAATGATATCAATTTTTATTTAAAAAATTTTTCTTGTTCATCAGTATTTCCTGAGAGATTTCTTTAAAAAAAACCTCAAGTGTATAATTGAAGATTAGTATTAAGAATATTAAAACTTATACACTTTAGAACTTTTAAATTGGTTTTGCTTAAAAAAATAAACTTATTAAAAAGAACTCAAGTTTATAAAAAAAGAACTAAATTATAATAAAAAAAACTTATTAGGAAATAAAAATTATGAAAAAAAGAATTTTTTTTTTAAAAAACAAATAAAACGTGTTAAAACAAAACGAGATTCATTAAAAATTAAATGGAGTTTTTAAAATAACAAAATTAAATTTTTAAGAAATTAAATAAAACATTGAAAAAATTTTTAAAAACAAAATAAAACTTTTAAAAAGTTAAAATAAATTAAGAAAAAAAGTAAATTATAGAAAAAAGTAAAGTGATTTTAAAAAACGGAATTAAAAAAGTAAATTTAAAAAAAAATAGAAAAAACCAAAGTGAATTAAAAAAATTAAAATAAAAAACAAGCTAAGAACTTATAAAAAAAGAAGTGCTAAAAACTTAATGAAAAAAGAAAAGGTAAGAATTTTTTGATAAATATTTTCTAGTTTTATGAAAAAAGAAACAAAATTCTTCAGTCTTTAAAAAAAAAAGAAAAAAAATTGTTCAAAATAAACAAAAAATTAAAAATTTAAAAATTTAAATGCTCAAATTGTAAAGAAAGAATTAATTGTTTATACATTAAAAGTTAGTAAATAAGTTTAGTAGTTTTAACAAAGCTTTTACAAAAAAATTAACTTTATCAACCTTGAAACTTAAACTATAAAAAAAACAAAGAAATAGTTTTATTAAGCTAAAAAAAGAAACATTTCTTTAAAGTGAAATTGATAAATTTAATGAACCAACATTATTAAAAGTTTTTGATTAAATAGAAAAGATGAGAAAAATGAAGCTATAAAAAGAAAATTGCTGAGTAAAAAAAATTTATTTAAGATTACAAAAATTTAATTCATTTAAAAATATAAAACTTAAATCTAAAAAAGTATTTTTGCAAAAAAATTATAAAACCAAAGAAAAATTTAAAAAAATAATTATCAGGTAATACCTTTCAAAAAATTTTTGCTGAAACAAATAGTTTTTCTAAATTATATTCGCTATTAAATTTTGAATTAATTTTGTAGATTTAAAAAAAATTGAATCAAATTTTAATAACTCATTCATAATTTTCTACTGTTTAAAATGTTACCTTCTTATTTATAATTAAAAAAATGATTGTCTACACGCTTATAAAGAAAAATGGATCAAATATTTGAAACTATAAAATGATTCAAAATCTATTTAATAAAAAAAATTGATTTGAAACATTATCAACTCATTTAAAACTATTAGAAATTAATTAAAAGAATCTAAAAAAAGAATCCAAAAAATTTTATGAAAAAAATGGCAAAAAACATGGAAACTAAATAAAAAAATAAAAAAGTAAACAAAAATATAAATGAAATAAATTTCTAAAATTTATATAAAAAAATGATTGAAACTAAAAAAGCGAATGAAGATAATTAATTAAAAATATTTAAACCTTTTATCAACAAAAAACTTTAAACCAACATTTTTTCATTAGGTTTTTTTAAAAACTACTAAAAATTTATTAGAGAGAGTTAATTTAAATTAATGAGTTTTGTTTTAAAAGAATTTTCTAGGTTAATAAGATAAATAAAATTTATATCTAAAACTGATAAATATGAAAAGACAAAGATTATTAAATTAAATTTTTTTTCAAAATTTTTAAGTAATTTGAAATAGTATGAAATTTAGCAGAAGTGTTTGATTGTATCTAGAAAAAAAAGTTACTTTTTCATAAAATTTTTTTCTTGAGAACCGGAAGTTGATAAAATAAAGTTTTTTATAAAAAAAATTAGATGACTAAAATAATATGAAAAACTATTAATAAATTATAAAATCAAATATTCAAATAGTAAAAAATATTGAAACTCTGAAAACATAAAAAAAAAATTTTCTCTCTAATTGTAACTATTTTGAAATTTTAAAAAGTCTAAGATGCTTATCATGAAAAAATTGATATTTGCAAAATAAAAAATACCTTAAATTTTGTAAGAAATGACAAAAATAATTTATGTATAAATCCGATTTTAAATTTCTTTTTTTTACATTTTTTCTTAATTTTAAGCAGATGGTTTTCAAAATTTTAAATAACAAGACTAAATTTTTAGAAAAAAAAACAAAATTATTTTTTAAAAGTCTTCACTATGAATTTAATTTATTCAAATGAATTTTACTTAATTAAAAATTATTTTTTAATATCAAAACTATATAAGTTTTATTAGTTTTTTTTTAATTTTGAATTAAATATGAATTACTTTTTGACCAAATCATTCAAAAAAATTAATTTATACTTTTCTAAAACAGGTTTCCAAACTGTAAACGCATTTATGATAATTTTTTTTTAATAAATGTTTCATATTAAATAAACAGAAAAAAAACATAGACATGTCTACTTCTAAATGTCATAATCAGGTTACAAAATCAAATTTTTTTTAGGTTTTCAATTTTTTATAAAATTTTTTTTTATCAATAAACATAAAATTTATTTGTTTTAGAGAAAACATAATCAAAAATTTAAATTATTAATTTAGAGAAAGTTGCTTATTTTGAAAGGAAAAAATTTCAAAATGAAACTAAATTCAAAAAAAAAGAAAAATTTCAAAAAAAAAAGTAAATTAAAATTTTAAAAATAACTTTAGAGAATTAACTTGCTAAAAAAATCAATAAGCATGTAAATGTCATTTAAATTGAATCAAAAAATAAAATCTTTTTAAGTTTCATACTACATAAAAAAGTCTTTAATCTACAAGTCCTTTAAAAAAGCTTTGTTTGAAAAAAAATTTTAAAAAATAAAGAATTGATAAGTAAATCTTATCAAGTTAAATATTAATCAATAAAATTAAAAATTTAAGTTTGATAATTTATTCAAACTTGCTACTCCAAAAATACTTGACTTGTTTAGAAAAGCAAAAAAATATCTATTTAAATGAGTTTTTTCTCTTTACACATTTTTTTGATAATAAATTTTATAACTTATTTTATTAGAATGATTTTTGAACAAAACTTTTTCAAGAATCTTTTAAAAATAATCCAAACATCTTAAAAAAAATAATCCAAACATCTTTAAAATGATCTGAATTTTCATCAAAAGTAATAATTCTCAGTATAATCATAAAAAATAAATTTAATATTAAAAAGATCATTAAAAAAAATTAATTTCAACTTTATCCAAATTTAAATCATTTAAATTAACTTTATTTAAATCTTTAGAGCTTTATTCATTTAAATGTTTAAAGTTTACTTAATTTAAATCTTCAGAGTTTATATCATTTAAATTTTTAAAATTTACTTAGTTCAAATGTTTAAAGTTTATTTCATTTAAATTTTCAAAATTTAGTTTATTTAAATGTTTAGATTTTACTTAATTTAAAGTTGGAATTTACTTAAAATTCATTTAAATTTAAAAAATTCAATATTTACTTAAACTTTACTTAAATTTATAATTTAAATATCAAAATATAAACTTTGAAAAAGTTTTAAATTTAAATATCATAAGAAAATCAATTTAAATTTATTAGAAAAAAAATTAATCCTTGAATTTTTTAAAAGTTAAATTAAAAATTATTCTTAATATTTCATCGATATACTCTTTTTAAAAGTTTGATCAAAGATAACTTTTAAGACTATCTTTAAAGAATATCTTTTAAGGATAATCTTTTAAACATCCTTATAAGTGTTAAAAAATATCCTTAAATAGTATTGTCTTAAGATATATAAATTACTATATCAATAATTCTAAAATCATAAGAAAGTAAAAATCAAAATTAACCAAAAACTATAAATAGAAAATTATTAAAAGATTTAAAAATAGAAAACCTATAAAAAATAAAACCAAAAGCCACAAACTAGTTAAAACCAAATGATTAAAATGTAAATATTCCATTTTTTATAATAAAAAAATTAAACTTTGGTCAGAAATCTAAAATTAAATATCAACTAAAATACAAACCAAGAAAATAATTAATTTAAATACGAAAAAAATTTTATACTCGAACATTAATAAGAATGTAAACTTAGATACAAAAAAAAACTTGAATGCCAATGTCTCAAGAAAATAAAAAAAAAAACTGTGAAATACAGGGGAAAAATAGCAACAAAAAAATTTAAATCAGGAAGAAAGAAATTATATTGAAAACAAAAAAAATGAATCTTAAATATCATAAAAAGGTGTTTTAATATTATTTATAAAGTATAATGATTACAAAAAAATTTAATTTTAATAGCTGAAAAAAAGATAAAACTTGAGCATTATCTTTAAACAAAGATATTAATATAGCTATAAATTGGACTTAATTATAAAATAAATTTGAAAAGATGAGCATCACTCATTTAAAAATAATATGAAAAGATAATTAAATTTGAAAGTTAATTAATTATGAAATTTATGAAAGAAACAAATTAACTATAAAAATTAAGATAAAAACAATGAATAAACAAAGGAATGAAAAGACTGTTAAAAATTAGTTTAAACAAAAGAAAAAAATGAATTTTCTAAAAATAATCAATCTGTCTTAGTTTGATAAAAAAATTATAGATGTTTTGATTTAAAAAAAAAGTTTTTGAAAAGAAAAAAAATGAATTTTAAAAAATTGCAAAATATAAAAAGATAAATTCAGGTACAAAAAAAAATGCAAATAAATTATGAAAAAAATCATCATTATTAATGCATAAAAACGAGATTTAAAAAAAAACTCAATACAAAAACAGGACATGTTTTTCTTAAGAAGATTGCTATAAATTTTAAATATCTTTATGTGGTCTAGTCATTTTAGTTAAGCGCATGTGGTAAAAAAAATATTTACGTTTTAGAAAAAAAAGGAAAGGTAGAGAAATAACATATGAATTCATCAATTTGAAAGAATTAGTAAATCTTCAACAAAAAAACAAAAGCTTATAACATATTTTTTTAAGTAGAATAATAAATGTTTGCTATATTTAATACTACTAGATAGTTTAATTTTTTTTTTAATACACATGGTAATGAAAAAATAACTTGATTTACTTTTAGTTATGAAACAACAAAACTAGTTTTTAGATTTTATCATGAAAAAAGATTGTAGAGAAAACAAAAAAAGATAAACAAGAAAACAGGTGTAAAATAGATTAGTTGATACAAGATTAATTTTTAAATTAGAATCTAAAAATAAATCTAAAATTAATCAGTAAATGAAGTATCATTATTTAAAAATAGATAAAAAAAGTCAATTAAAAAAATTGAATCAAACTATTTTTCCAATAAATAAATTAGATGATTTAACAATGTTAAATGATTAAAAATAAAGAGATATTTTAGTAAAAAATATAATTTTAAACAACAAAAAAAAGACATCATTTTCTTTGTAGAAAAAACTTATTTAAATTTTAAAAAATTTAATTATTTTATTGCCTAATAGTTTAAAGTAGAATTAGGTTTTGAAAATATTTTAATTAAAATATTCAAACTAATGATAAAATAATCTAATTTGAATTTTTTTAAACTCAAATTTTGAAAAAACATTTTTTACAGAAATATCTTTTCATAACAAAAAATTTAACAGAGAATCTTTTTAAAAAAGCAAAAATTTTTTAAAAGAGAATCAAAAGCAAAACTTTTTATAAAAGAAAACCTTTTTTTTTTGTATAACAGAAAACATATTTTTGTATAACAGAAAACTTTACTCTTGAATAAGAGAGAACTTTACTCTTGTATAAAATAAAACTTTACTCTTGTAAAAAACTTTTTTTGTGTAATAGAAAACTTAAATAACAGGGAACCTTTTTTCATAAAAAATAACATAACAAGGATGAAAAAATGTATTAACAAGTTTTTTTTTTTGCAAATATGTCTAATATAAATTTAACCAAAGTTTATAAATAATTAAGACTTTTTTTAGTAAGATAATGATTATCTTATTTTAGATTTTGTAACTTGTTTTACAACAAAAAATTCATAAAACTAATAAAACTTTAATTTATTAAACTGAAAGAAAAAATTAATTAATCAAACTTTAAAGATGACGTTGTAGAAAATTTAAAAAAAAAATTTTGAAATATATCACTGAATTCACCTTGAAAATTTAAAGAAAAATTACATTTTAACAAAATTTTTTTTTCTGAAAAAAAAATATTCTTATTCTATTAATCATTTTCACAATTAATTTTTTCATAATTAGCTATTCTAGAAACCTTAATGATAAATTTTGAAAGTTTTTTAATAGTTCTATATTCAAGCATAAAATTTATATTCATTTATATCACTAAAGTTAAAAAACTTTGTTTATAAAATAAATCACTTTATTCAGATAAAAAAAACTTAAAGATTCTAGAATAACTAATTGTATTTAAAAATTAATATAAATTAGTTTTAATGAAATATTTCAATTATTTTTACCATTTTTTTTGAAGTGAATCTAAGTATAACTTCTAATTAAAATTTCTAAAAATATTTTCAAATTTATAAATACTTTTAAGCGAAATTTCCAAATAAATTTTTGATTGGAAATTTAAATTAAATTTTTAAATAAATTTTTAAATTAGATTTTCGAAAAAGAATTTTCTAAAAAAAATGAACTAAAAAAAACCAAAATTTCAATAATAAAGCCTATTAAAAAATTTAACTAAAAATGTTTACTAAAAAAATTAGCCAAAAATGTTTATTAATAAAAATCAAAAATAAATTTTCTAAAATAACAACTTTTTTTAACTAAAATTAACTAAAATAATTTAAATAAAGTTTCCTAAAATAAGACTTTTTTGAAATAAGATTTTCTCAAATAAAACTTCAATAAACTTGAATAAAACTTGAGTAAAACAAAACTTTTCTAAAATAAAACTTAAATAAAACAAAATTTCTATAAATTAAAATTTCTATGAATTTTATTTGAAATTAAAAAATGTTTAAACCAAAGTAGAAATCGTAATAACAAAATTAAATTGAATACCTTTTTTTTCGTAACAATATGATTTTAAAAACAGCCGAATCTAAATGTTTTAAATCAGAAAAAAAAAACTATTTATTTTAAGGTCTAGTAAATTTTTAAAATTGTTTAACTATTGAGACTCTTCATAAAAAAAGTTTTTAAATATTTAAGTAGAATTTGAATAGTAAGGATGTAACTATAAAAAAGAAAATTATAACGGCCAAATAAAAAATTTAACACTTAATAGTGTTGTTTTGCTGAAACTAGCAAAAACAAGAAAAAAAAACTTAAAATTTAGATAAACTAGCTTTATGAATTTAAATAGTCAAAGCAACGAAAAAAATTACCATAAATAAAATAATTATTTTTTTTCAAGTTTATATATCGATTTTAATAATAAAAATTTTAAGTATATTAAAGAAAAATGATCTAAAAAAAAAACTAATTAATAAACCTTAATATAAGATGATGGAAAGTTTAAAAATAAAATTCGAAAAAAAATAATTTTAAATTTAGTCTCAAATAAAATTTCAAAAATAGCTCTGAATTTTAATAATCAAAACATTTAATTTAAATATTTATTCTAAATGAAATATTTAGTTTTACGTTAAGTAAAACAATAAATTTAATATAAAACATAATATTTGATATGAAATTAACCTTAATGTACAACAGGATACGAACCATAATTTTAAAAATAAAATTTTATTAACCTTAAATTTTTAACTTTTAATATAAAAAACAAAATAACATTTGGTCATAATATAAACCCTTAATAATGGACATTTTATAAATTTTTAATATTAGACATATTATAAACTTATAATAATGAATCAAACATAAGTCCTTTAACATTGGGAATAATGTAAACTCTAATGTTAGAAATAATTTAAATTCTCTAACATTCGAAATAATGTTAACTTTCTAACATTGGGAAAAAATTTTAAACTCTCTTACATTGAAAATAATATAAGCCTTTTATGATTAAAGAATATATAAGCTCTTTAATATTAAAAAAAAACATTCTACAACAGAAACAATATTAATTTTCTATTAGACAAAACATAACTTTTCATACTAAATATAATTTAAAAAATATTATTGATCATAAACAAGTTTGAACCATAATATCAAGTATAAAGTTGAACTTGGAATTAGCTTAAGTATTAAATTTAGTGAAAATCAAAAATTGATTTCAATACAATATTAAAACCAATTTGAGCTGCAATACCCAAACTAACATAAACTGCAATACTAAAATTAATATAAACAGCAATATTTGAAGAATTAATATAAAGTACAAAACAAAAATTAAATATAAATTGATGCATTAACTGTAATACTAAAATTAGAGTGAACAATATTTGTATTAATAAGAACAATAATTTTAAACTTAACCAAAATATTAAGCTAATCATAAAACATAATTTAATATTAACCACAATAATGAATAAAATATTATGAAAGTAAAATATTATAAAAGTAAAATATTAAATCTCATATAGTTTTTTTAAAACTAAAACGTAGAAGTAAAAAAATTAACAGTGGAAAAATTTCAAGCAAACAAATTAAATTAACCATATTTTAAATTAGTATAATTTGTAAATTAATGTCTTTTTTTTTAAAACTTGTTTACACTAATCTTATTTAAAGTTGTGACTTTAATTAAAGCTAAGTTTAAACAAAGATTTAAGTAATAAAAAGTTTAATTATAGGTTAAAATTCATTATATTTAATGGTATATAAATAGTTTATTAACACAAGTTTGAAATTTTTCATTTAATAAAAACATGGAAAACTAAAAAGAAAAAAAAACTAAGAATCAAAATAAACTTAAAAAAAAATTAAAAAGAAAAAAAAACTAAAAAGAAAAAACTAAAGAAAAAAAAAATCAAAATAAACTTTAAATAAATTCTTAAGTTGAATAGGTTTTGAGAAAAAATTTAAAAAAAAAACTTATAGAACATTTTAATCAAAAACTATAAGAATGAAATTTTTGATGAAGCAAGTATTTTGTTGAAAAACTTGAGACTAAAAAACATGAAAATGTTTATTTTTAAATGATACTCAATTTAAACTTTTTGTTTAAACTTGTAAACTTTAAACAAAAGGTATCTAATAAAATCGATATAGAGAAAGAAAATATTTTTCTTAATTAAAATTTTAATTTAAATTAATGAAAAATATATTTTTAGAATTTATGACTTTAAAAAATAAGACAGTGTTTTTTAAGAGAAAATATTTTGAAATTAAAAGCTTACTTTTTTTACTTTGTAACTTTGTTATGTGAGCCAATTTTTATTTTTTGAAAAATTTAATTTTTTGCAAAAATTTAACGTCAAATCATCTTAATTTAAAATAACAAAGTTTTAATATAAAGGATAAAATTCCAATTTATTTACTAAATTATAGTCAATTTTTTAAAGACTTTAAGGTTAAGCACGAAATAATAAAATGTCATAAATAAACTGCACAAACAAAACTGAATAAATTATTTTGATTTTAAACTTTAATTCTCTTAATTTTAATTTTTCAAATTTTATCTTTCTTAATTTTGCACTTCTTATTTTGATTTTTAAATAAATTTAATATTTTGATTTTTTATAAATTCACTGTCTTTGATTCTTTTATAAATTCAGTGTTTTTGATTCTCTTGAAAATTCACTGTCTTCAACTCTCTTACAAATTCAGTGTTTTTGATTCTCTTAAAAATTCAGTGTTCTTGATTTCCTTATAAATTTAGTATTTTTGATTTTTTAATAATATTAGTATTCTTAATTTTCTAATAACGTTTGTTGATTCTTAATTTTCTTATAACATTAGTTGATTCTTTATTTTCTTTTAAAATTAGTTGATTTTTTATTTTCTAATAAAGTTTGTTGATTCTTTATTTTCTTATAGAATTATTTGCTTTTTTATTTTCTTAAAGAATCATTTGCTTCTTTATAACATTAGTTGATTTTTTAGTTTCTTATAGAATTAGTTTTTATAACTTTAGCTAATTCTTAATTTCAATTCTTTATCAAATTTTGTACTCTTAAATTTATTTTTTAAATTTCAAGATAATTTTTTTATTTTCTCAAAATTATAATTTTCTATTTTTTTATATTTCAGTTTACTTCAATTTATACTTTTCTTTGAAATAATTTTCAAAAATTATCTTCTAGTTTCACAAATTTCAATTTCTTTTAAATTCTTAAAAAAATAATTTTCATAAAACTTTACACTTGTTAACAAATAATTCATAGTTATAAAATGGTAAAGAGATTTTTTTAAAGTTTTATAAAATAGTTTTATAAGAGTTAAAATTCATAAGCTTCACTAAAAAATAAAAAAAAAACTTTATAAGAATCCCTAAAGAACAATATTCATGAGTTTAACTAGAAAATAATATTCATAAGTATCACCGAATAAAATTAAAGTGAGTTTTTTTAATAAAAAATATTTCAAAGTAACACTAGATAAAAGTATTTATAGTTTTAAATAAAAAGAGAAAAATTTTTAAAATAGATGATTTTAAAATAAACATAAAATTGAACTAAAAAATCTTTTTAATTGATAATTTTAAATAAGCTTTTTCTAATATAGATAATTATTAAACTATTTAATACAAATAAATCTTCAATAAACTATTTTAAAATAAACTATTAATATTTAGAGATCAAATTTTAAATAAATTATTAAATTGATATTTTAAATAAACTATGAAATTTAATATGAAATAAACTATTGAACTAAACATAAAATAAACTATTCAAATTAGTATTAAATGATATTATTGAAGTTTTGAATATAGTATTGAATAAACATTTGAATATAATTTTAATTATACTTTTCTATTACTTTTAGATATACTTTCTAAATTAAAAATAAATCATCTCTAAATATCATTTCAATATCAACTTAAAAAATTATTTTATAGTAACTTCAGAATTTATTTTATAGTAACTTCATCTTAAAGCAACTTTAGAACTTATATCAAATAATTCTAACAAATATTTCTTCAAATAACTTTACAATGAACTATTTAAATCAAATTACTTTCATAATCAGTTTGACATCATTTTTATGAATAAAATCTTAATTTTAGAAAATTGATTTAACTAGCACCTTTTAAAATAAACTCTTTAATGATTGATGTGGTAAAACAGTTTTTATAATAATAATCTATTTACATATTAAGATTTTTATTTTCAATAAACACTCATTTAAATTAATTCAAACTTTTAAACAAAATAATCTGTCAAAAATTTTAAACTTATCATAATTTAAAAATGATAAATTTAATTTCAATGATTTTAACGTGCATAGTACAATAACAAAAAAGCAAATGTAAAAAAATTCTATTTTTTTGTTTTCTAGAAAAAAAAATTAAATTGTGGGCTGTCTTAATTTAAACTTAAATTATATAGCATATAAATTTTATCTAAAAAAGTAGGATTGTACTTCTATTTTAATATAATGAATAATTTTTATACTTAACCATAATTTCAAAATAGTTTAATAGAGTAATAATGAATTTAATTGATAATTTAGTTTTGAATTAAGAATTTTTGTTTTACTAAAATAAGCTAAATAAAAGAAATTAAATTTTAGAGAAAAAAATATAAAAGGTAAAAATATAAAAAATTATTGTTTTATGAAAAGAAATAATATTAAAATTGAATAAAAGAAGAAAATAAAAAGTTCTTAAAATAAAAAATTAATATTTAGAAAAAGAAAAAAATTTAGAAAAAGAGAAATTTAGAAAAAGAAAGAGTATTAAGAAAAAAGATTTAGAAAAAAGAAAAATTAGAAAAAAAAAATTAGAAAAATATTTAAAGAAGAAGTATAATGAAAATTCTATTAAAAAAAACTAAAAAAAAAATTAATCGCATATTAAAACAAAAAATAAAGTTACAATCTAATTAATAATTCTTATAAAGAAAAATTTTGAGTTAAATTAATAGAAAATAAATTGAGTAATAATTGGAATTTTAAAATAACCTGATTTACATAAAACTTTCATATAAAAAAACAATTTTTCTTTTAAGAATTTGATTTATTGAAATGACTTTTAGGTTAAACTATTAATTAGATTTAGGCAGTATTAACAAAAGAAAAATTATTTTAATAAACATTTTTTTCACTAATTTTTTAAACCTTTCAAGTGTTTTAATAAAAAAATTACCATTTTATCTAAATTTTTCAAAAAAAAAAGTTAAAAGTGTTTTTTTTTTAAAGAAATTCGCATTTTTGAAAAATGGGTATTTAAATGATTAAACTTTTAGTTTTTTAATTGAATTTTTTAAATGTTTTCAAAGATTGGAGATTTTCATTTAACTTTTTTTTTTATCGAAAATTAATAAAATTTTAGTTTATTTTAATTGTGAATTGTTTTAATTAAATTTCTTATGTTTAATTAAAAAGTACTTCTTATATTAAGTTTTTCTTCTTAAAATGAGAAAGAAATTTTTTGTAAAAGATTTTTTTACTCTAAAATGCGATAAAAATTTAAATCATAAGATTTTTACTTTTAGAAAATCAAAACATAAAATTTTTTTTAAATAAAAATATTCGAATCATATGATTTTCTCTGTAAAAGTTTTTTTAAATCATGAGATTTTCTCTGTAAAAGTTTTTTTAAATCATGAGATTTTCACTTGTAAAGAATATTAAATTTAGAAAATTTTTGTTTATACTGGACATTAATATTAAAAAAAAAACTTCTACATTTTTTGAATATTCATTTTATCAAATTTTTCTATAACTTGTACTGAATATTTATTTAAGTTTTATTCAAAAGATTTGTTTAAGAAAAAATTCAATAAACAAGTAGTTTTTAGAAAAATTTATTTTAGAAAAATTTATTTTAGAAAATTTCATAGTAACACTTGTTAAATATCAATATTTTAAAAAAAAAATTCGTGTTTAAAGTAAAATTTTAAATTGAATTTTATAGAATTTTCATATCTTTTAAACATAATGAACAAAAAATATCTGCATAATTATAAATGTTGAAAAATATTAAAAATTCATAAAGATGTTTTAAGATTTATAAAGATTCTTAAACTAATAAAAATATTTTCTTAAGTTTAAAAATTGTTTATTTAAAAGCATTATGAATTTAATTATTTTTGAGAAGAGAAATTCTTCTAAATTAATATAAAAATTTACTTATAAAAAAATAAATCTATTCAATAAGCTTTAATTCACAAAGGTGAAATAAAAAAAAAAATTTTTTTATACATTTTTTCAGATAAAAACGATTAAATTAACTTTTTTTTTTCTTTTTATAGAAAATTTCTTTTAATCAAGTTGATAGAAATTCATTTTTTAATAATTTACAGTTAAAACAAAACTGTTATTGAAATTTTGTTTAAGTAAAAAAAGAAAATCTTTGTATTAAATTTTTTTTTTTAAAAAAAAAACTTATTTTTCACAAAGTTAATTAAGTTTTAAGTGAAAATGAAATAAAAATGATAAAAAAACCTTTTAAAACAAAATTTCAAATAAGTCAAATTAAAAACATAAAAAGTTTAAAGATTAACAGATTTTAAAAACTTAAGAAGATTAAAAAATAAATTTTAATAAAAAAGAATTTTAAATTTTTAAAAGAGAACATTAAATTTTAAAAAGAAAACGTTAAAAAAAGAATTAAATTTCTTAATTAAAACAAATTAAGGAATTTTATTGAAAAGTTTAAAATTTTAGAAAAAGAATAGATTTTTCATTTAGAAATTTAAATTTTCTATTTATATTTTCTATTCAGACAAAAGTTTTTCTTTCTTTTTTTTTTGAAAAAGAGTTAGATTTTCTATTTGAATGAAAATGAAATTTTTCTTTCAATTTAAAAAGAGTTTCTAATTAGAAAAAATTAAATTTTATAATTGGAATATTCTTGATCAATAAAAAAGATTTTGAAAAGAAAAGTTTATCTGTAACAAAGATTATCTATAATAAAGATTATCTATAATAAAGATTATCTATAATAAAGATTATCTATTAAGTAAGTTATCAATGAAAAGAAAATCTATAAAGAAGAAATATTAATTTAAGAAATAAGTTTATTGAAAAATATTAATTTTGAATAAGTTGAAAGAGTTATCTTTAAATTAAACTCTTTAAATTTTGAAAATATCTTAATCGTTTTGAATTAAAAAAAAAATTCAATTACAGATAGAAACTTGTGAATTGAGACTAAATTAAGAGTTTTTTTTATTTATAAATTTAGTTAAATATTAATAATTTAAAAAAACGGAAATAATTTTTATGAAAAAGAAGATAAAAGTAAAACTTAATTATGATGAAATAGATTTTAATTGAACTAATTTTTTTTTCATCTTAATAAGTTTTTTATAAAAAATTAATTCAATAAAATATTGACTCAAGAAACTTTTAAAAAAAAACTGAAAAAAAATTAAATTGAAACTAAATCGAATAGCATAAAACTTTAATTATAAAAACCAATATGTTTTAAAAAGAAAAAATTCACATGTGTGTAGTTAAAAAATGTTCTTTCAAAAAAAAGACACTAAATTAATCTTTTAGGTTTGATACTTTTAAAAAAGTCTCAAAAAAATTAATTTTTAATTTTAAAATGTTTTAAAAATTTATCATAATAGGATTATAGAAAAAAATCTGTAAATTAACTAATTAAATAAAGTTATAAATTTAATTAATTTTTTTTCACGAATTAAATTAGTTTTAATTAAATTATATTGTTAAATTTAATTGTTCTTTTATAAAAAAATAAATTAAAATTTTAACAAATTAGAATTAAAACAAATTAGAATGAAAACAAATTAAAATTAAAAAAAATTTAGAAAAAAAAAAACAAAATTTAGAAAAAAAAAAAATTCATTTAAAATTTCAAAAAAACTTAAATTTAAATGGAATTGAAACATAATTAAAACAAATAGTAAGAATAATTATAAATTAAACGAATGATTAAAATATCTATTTAGTTTTTTGACAACTAATATTTCAAGTTAGTGTTTAATACTTTTCTAAAATTTCTGTCTAGTATTTTTAGTTATTATGTTTATCTGATATATCTATTAAGGTTTTCTATTTTTTATAATTTTCTAATAGTAGTATGGTTTTCTATTTTTTATAATTTTTTAATAGTAGTATGGTTTTCTATTTTTTTAATAGTAGTTTAGTTTTCTATTATTCTAATAGAGTAATATAGCTTTCTATTTTTCTAAATTTAGTATTGTTTTCTTTTTTAATATTTTTGTAATAGTAATTTAGTTTTCTAATAATTTTTGTTGGTATATTTTTCTAATAATTCTATAATTTTCAAGTATTTTTAGTTAAACTTATTAAAATTGATCAATATTCTTAATTAGTGTTTTTACAATTATTTGACATTAAGTATTTTTATAATAAAAAAAAATTCTAAAAAAGGTTTTTCATATAAGCTGATATAATTATTTAAGACTAAACAATAAGCTTTTATTACTAATTAGAACTAAACAAAAATTTTCTATTTCAAGTTAAAGCTTTTTAAATAAGTTAACATGTTTTTTTTTGTATTTTTACAATAAAATAATTAGTATTGTGTTGGAATTAACAATAAATTATTAGAATCCGTATTTTAACAATTAATTAGTATTTTACAATTAGTTTTATAAATAAAATTTCTACAAGTAAATTATTCTTGACAAATAATCTATACATAACTTTTAATATATTTAGGCTCTAGGTATTAATTAAATCGGTACATCAATATGTTGTTCATTTTATGTTGAATTAAAAACTTAAAATTATAGAAAAATAAATTGATTAAAATTATAGAAAAATGATTTGATTAAAAGTTTTTAGTGAAAATGATAAATCAATTTGATGAAAAATGATAAATTAATATGGTAAAAAAAAATGACAAACTAATTTGATGAAAAATTATTTAGAAAGATGAAACAGTTTTAATTTCAAGAAAAAACAATTTTATTAAGAAAAAAAGTTTTATTAGAAAACCCGATTAAATATTAATCAAACAAAAATTCAGTTTAAGAAAAAAAAGTTTAAAAGACAAAACTTGTTGCAAGATTACAAAATTGATAAAAAATTTTATTTAATAAAAAGAGAACTAATTACAAAAGTTGAGTTAAAAAAAAAAAATTCAAAATATGGTTATGTAGTAAAAACAAGTGATTCAATTATCTTAAAATAAAAAATTACTTACAATGAAATTGTTTCATTTAAATATATTTACAATTAAATATTAGAGAGCTGATAATTTCAATCAATTAAAAAAAAAATTTTTCTTCAATTATAATAGAAACATTTGATTTAGTAAAACTGATTAAATTAGTTTCAGCAACTAATTTTAACAACTAAATTAAAAAACTGTTTTAAGCAACTGATTCAAATTTATTTAAAAAATTAGTCTAAAAAACTATTTACTGAACTAATAGATTGGTTTTAAATGAAGTTTTATAAGCAACTGAAACAAATCAATAAATTAATTTTTACTCAGATACTCAACTACACTCTAAAGTCTAGTAATTATATTCATAAAAAATAATTATATATCAAAGTTAAAAAAATAATTAAAATTCTTCCTTAATTAACTTAAATAAACTTAAAGTTAAAAAAATTAATTAAAACTCTACGTCAAATAACAAAATTGAAAAATTGAATTAAAATACTCTTTTAATCAATTTATTTAATCTACTCAGTTAGACAACTATATTAGATTAAGTCATTTAAACAATTGATTGTAAAGATCCTGTAGACGTTGTACGTACTAACTTATAATTATTAAATTCATTTATATTACGTAAAAGATTAAAGTTTGAAAAAAAATTAACCATAATAAAGTTTTTATAAAAATAAACAATAAACCAAACAAAAACAAATAAAAATGGTAAAAGTATTAAAGTTGATGCAAAAGCAGCTCTTCTACCTAGAAATAAATTAATTTTAATAAAACTTCAAAATTTTAATAAAAATAAATTTAAAAAATTTAAAAACAACTTTACCTGGTATACCATTTGGGAAACCAATTTCCCAGAATTTAACCCAACCAAGTATTATAATTTCTATTAAAAATAAAAAAACACCATATACATTTGAAAATTTCCAAGCAATTTCAATGAAAAAATTTATTTTCTCATGTTTTTTTAAACTATTAAGATGTTCTTCTAAAAACTTATCTCTTTCAGAAATAGTTTTTAATGTTAATTCATTCAGACTTTTTTTTTCACTCTCTTTTAATAATGGTTTTAAAAGATTATGTTGTTTAGTTCCATTATTAATTAATTTAGGTTGGTTATTTTTTATGTTTAGATTTGAATGTAAACTTAAATTTGAATGATTTAAATTAGAATGGTTCAAATTTAAAGATTCTGTTTTAGACAATAAATTTCTATAACTTGAATTTAACATTTTATGATCATTTGAATAATTAACTAAATTTAAATAGTTTAAATCTTGATCTTTTTTATTTAGTTGTTGACTTTTTATCAATTCATCTTGTTGTATTAAATTATTAAATTCGTCTACAACAATACAAACTTTAGATTTTTTATCATCTGTATTTTCAAAAACAGTTATTTTATCACTTAATTCTTTAAGATTATTTGTTAATTTTAAAAACTCATCATTTAAACATTGAAAATCATTATCATTTAACCAATTATAACTATTACTTATAGATTCAATAAATGGTAACAGACAAGTTGAAATCATTAAAGCTAAAATATTGACTGAAACTAAAAGTGTTGTGAATAATGAAAATAAAATTATGAGAAACTCTGGTAAAATAGTTACATTATGATTTACAGTTGCAGCAACATTTGATTGAGATGAAAACATTGTATCATTTGAAAAATTATTTTCATTTTCATAATCAGTATTAAATTGTACTTCTACCATTGCTACCATTGCAAAACCTGCTAATAAAGCAGAAGTTCTAGCTGATGCTTTTAATTTTGATTTATTTAATTGTAAATTAATTAATTTTTCTTCAAAATCAATATTTTTACTAATTTGTAAAAACTTCTCGTAATTACTTTTAAATTTTTCTACAACATTTAAACTTTCATCACGTACTGATTGATTATCAATTAAATTATATGTTGATGGTGTTTGATCAGATGCAAAAGAAGCTGGCTGATATTTTAGTTTAGGCCTATTCAAATTTTCTAAGTTTAATTTATAATTATTCACTTGAATTTTTTCACTATTTTGATTTTGTATAGCTTGTCCAGGAATTTCAAATTCATATTTTGATGGTAAACTATTTTGAGCAATTAATCTTCCTCTACCAATTATTCGTTCACCAGCAGATCTTGTAGAATCATTTCTTGTTACAAAATTTTTTTTTTCTAATTGAGTTTTTAAATTCAAATTTTCAGTAGACATATTTTTTAGAACTTTTTGATTAATTGAAAACTTCTTCAAAAAACTTTTTAATAAATAAAATCAAATATAAATTAATATCTAATTAGATCTTATTATCCAATTAATTTTCAATTAAATTTAAATATTCATTAAAAAAGCAAAGATAATTAAAAAAAATTTTTTTCTAATAAAGACTACAAACTGTCTGAACAAAACGTGTTTTATTACTTTTTGAAAATGTAAGTTATTTTTATAAACTTTAGAGAATCAATAGAAAATTTATCGTAATCAATTTAAAAACAATGGAGTCTAATTAAAGATAAGTTTTGAATAAAACTAATTTCATAATAAACATTTGATTTAAATTTTAATTGAAAAAGTTTAATCAAATTAAGAAATTAAATGAAAGATTTAAAATTAAACTTTTTATTAAAATTGTAATTAAAACCTTTACAGTTTTTAGGAAAAAAAATCAAAAGTCTTTTTACTGTTTGATTACATTGTTTTTTAATTCTTGCTAATTAAAATCTTTATCTTCTATTTAATTAAACAATTCATCTTTAACCTGAATTATTCAGTGTAATTTTTGAAAGTTTTTTTTTTGGTTTTGTACAAAGTTTATTTAACTTTGTTTAGATAGATTTTGACAAAAAGAAAACTTTAGAACGTATTTTCTGATTAGATATTTATCTATAAAGTAAAACTCAGTTTGTCAAGAATTTTTTTATCAATCAGTTCATAATTAACTTGTATTTTGAATACATAAATTAGCTTGTATAAAAGAAGTGTGAAGAAAAAAAAGTTTAAATTAACATTAAAAGAAATTTAAAACTTATTTTATTTTTAAAAAAATCATTCTACACCTAGAAAAGTTGAAAAAAATAAAATTAGGTCTTTGATGCATTGTAAATAATATTGACAGACATTTATTTAACTTACAAAAACTGCTGTTTTTATTTCTTATTAATGTTTTTTTGAATTCTAACCGGAAGTTATTTTTTTAAAACTTTATTTTTAGATTTAAAAGAAAAATTTAAATTGCTTATAGAAAATCTTTAGTTACTTGAAACTTTCTATCACCTTATTTACAAACTTCAATTTTTTTAATGTTGACATAAATTTAATTCAATTAATTGGCTTTTAAATTTTCTTTAATTTTTGTTTTCATATTGAAATACTATTTAATAAACTTATTTAAAATTTTAATTAATTTTGTCTTTTGGAATTCTTATTAATTAATTTTTCTAATACTTTTTATAGGAATTATTTTTTTGATTTGTCACAAAAAAACATTTAAAGATCATTTAACACAAAAAATTTATAAAATATTCAACTTCAGAAAAAAATTTAATTTTGATTAACAAACTCAAAAATTTAAGAAAAAAATAATAGAAAATAATTTTCAAAATTAAAAAAAGAAAAATATAAAATAAAAAGAAAAATATAAAATAAAAAGAAAAATACAAAATAAAAAGAAAAATTCAATAAACTAATAAAAAACACAAAAAATAAAAAAAATAAAAAACAAAAAAAGAAGTATTTAGAAAAAATTTTAGAAAAATCAAATAGAAAAATTTATTTAAATAAACTTATAATAGAAAATCTAAGTGAAAAATATAAATAGAAATTTTTTATTAAAATTTTTAAAAAAGAAAATAAAGAAGTAGTTGATTAAAAAACTCAAATTTTTTTTATTTGAAAAATACTTATTGATAATATCTATTGTGTTTTCTTTTTTTAAAATAATCTATTTGAAAACATTGTAATGAAATTTTTTTAATTTTTATCAAAATATCATTTAATGAAATTAAATTTTTTTAATAAAAATTTTTATGAAAAAAAATTTTTATAAAAAAATTGTTTTATTGTCTTAAATTTTAGATTAAAATTTTTCTATTCAAAAGATTTAAAAATTTTTCAAAAAAATAGAAAAAAATTTGTTTACTTAAACTTATCTGAGATTACTAATTCGTGATAGTGAATTTAAAAAAAAAACAAACAAAGCAAATTTAATATGATTAATACTTTTATTAATTAATTGATTTTTTTTATCTAAAAATTGATTATTTATAAAGATTTGTTTTTAAAAAACTTTTTGACAATTCTTTTAAGTTATTTCAATTGTATGATTAAGGTTATTTTTTAAATTATTTTTAACTTGAGTCATCAAAAGTTTTTTTAAAACTATTTGACTTGTAGTTTAATAATTTCAAAAACTTATTTCATTTATTAAGATTTACTATGTTTTAACAAACATTAATTAAGTTATTAAATCTCATTATTGTATTTCTTAAATATCGATCTAGTTTTTATAACTTTATATTTTTAAAACAGTAATAATCAATTTTTAAATGATTAGCTAGTTTAAATTAAGTTAAATTAAGAAAAAAATTAATTTATTTTAAAATTTGCGCTTAAAATAAGTTAAATGCGCATTCTCTAGAAAAAAAAACTATGAGCTCCATGCTAAACAAAAACATAAACAAAGTCCTTTAAATCGTGTTCGTTCTGAATGATGTTCTAATGTTTACATTATTTTTTTAATTTTTTTAGATATTTTAAATGTTTTTATCTTAAACCTTCAGTAATTAATTATAAAAAAAAATATTCCTTAATTTTTTTCTTCTTTTAAAAAGTTTTTTAATGTGCCTAATTATTTAATTTTTATTTCAATTGCGTCTAATTTAATTTAACTATATAGTGTTTTTTTTTTTCTAAAAAAAAAATGTTAGAACTTCTATTTTAATTGATAGTTTAATGCAATTTAAATAAAAAAATGTTGTATGTTTTTTGGGTAGATTCTGGAGTCATGATGACTTTTGAGATGAACATCGCACTTGAAAGGTAAATTATTAAAAAGAATATTCTAATTATTAACTTTTTTTCATTAAAAGTGTTTTAGTTCTCAAAAGAAAAATTCATGAAAAATGCAGCATTCCAATACAAAAACAAGTACTCCTTATAAATGGAGGTGAATTATTAGACAACGATTTGAAAGTATGCAATTATAATGGTACAGGAACAGATACAAGTCCTATTTATTTGTTTAATTTAGGAGCTCTTGAAGCCCAATTGCCTCAAACTTCTGCAATTAATTCACAACAATCTTCCCCTAATCAACATTTTTTAAGTTCATCTCCTTCATCTAGTTATCAATTACTTAATCCTAAAATATCAAATGCACCATCATCTCAATTTTTTATAAACTTAAATACTCAACAAATTCAACAAGAACAACAAATTAAATTAATGAAAAATAAAGTATCAGATTCTTTATTAATGGAACCAAGTTATTCAACAATTGTTGCAAGAACAGAAATTTCTAAAAAAATAAGAGATTTAACAACACAACAATTAGTAAATTGTGAACAACTTATACGTGATCAACATTTACAACATCAAGGCTGGAGAGCAGCAGTTGCTAATTTAGAAGATTTAGCATTTGTATTTGATAAAAATGTTGAAAATACAAGTAAAATATATAAAGCTTATTTAGAGAAAAAAGAAGAATTTACAGATTTATTAAACAAAATAAAAATTGACTTAGAGCTACTTGATAAAATACCTATTTTAGAGATGTTAAAAGAAAATTTTGAGTTTGAAGAATTGAAAGATAAAAAATCAAAAGATAAATTAACTTTATTAGATTGGATTAATTCAAATGATAATCAATATACATTAAATAATTTATTGAATAATTGTTTTATTGTTATGGATCATTTTAATGAAGAAAACTTCAAAGAATTGAATAATCGAATAGAAGAAGTTAAATTAAGCTTAAATAATGAAGAGAATAAAAAAATAAGAAAAATAGAAGATAGATTATATCAATTAGATGAATTATTAGTTAAAGCAAAAAAAATTGTAAATGATCAAAATGGTTTAACAAATGCATTTATACAAAATCAAAATTCTGCAGGTAATATACATGATCAATCTATTTTTAATGATTTATGCACATCACATCAAACACAATTAAAATTAATTTTACAAAATTTTGTTGATTTGAGTAACATCAAAATGAGATATTTGAAAGCTAAACATGAGCTTATTTTTTCTTTACATGCAAAATTAAAAAATATTATACGTTTAGAAGAAGAATTATCAATAACTAACTCAACATTAATGTTTTGCACTGAAAATTTACGTAAATTATTAAGAAATTTTGATATTCTGAAACAAGTTCATTTAACGCCAAAAGTTTATTTTTATTTTATTAATGAATTATTAAGAAGAAACACTTTTACAAAACGTTTTAATATTTGGTTTAATAATTTAAACTCAAATTGTAACGAAATATATTTGAAAGAATCAAATTCAAGACAATTGTTTCAAAAACAAGTGTCTAATCATTTTTTAAATATTCTTTTTAAAGGTTTAAATGACGATTTTCCTCAATTTTTTTTTAAAGATCAATTAAATTTTGATAAAAATTTGAAAGAAATAAGTTCAGAAGATCTGAATTTAATAAAAGATTCTTTACCTGAGATAAAAGATTTTATTGAAAAGTTGAATGATAAAGATTATTTTGAGTATTTAAATGATTTAAAAATTAATGAAGAATTAATTGATGAAAATATGATTTTCAAAATGTTGTGTATGAATTGTTTTCAAAATCAACAATTGAATTCTAATGAAATAAAAGAATTAACAGAACATCAAGAGTTATTAAAACAAGAAAAATTAGTTAAAAATAATCAACTATCTAATAAAGAAAAATCTTTAAAACAAAAGAGATCTTCTGAAAAATTAAAATCTAAAAATAAAATAAAATCAGAGTATAAAATTGAATCACAAGATAATTCAAATGAAATAGAAAGTTCTTCAAATGATGATTTAGGAAGTTTTGAAAAACTTTTCAATGAAATAGATACAATTAATGATTCAAATAATTTTGAAAATACTCAATTAGTTAAACAAGATTCAACTGAATTAGCTTCAGAAGCATTAGAAGATGTTGATAAATTAGAAAATAAATCAAAAAAATTTGATTTATTGAAACAGAAAATTAAATCTAAATTAAAAGAACAAAAAGAAGAATTAATGAAAAAACAGAAACAAGAAATAATAGATTTAAATAAAAATTTTGAAGAAAAATTAAAATTAAAACTAAATCAATTAGAGCAAAAATTAAAAAGTGATCATAAATTAGAAATGGATACAATAAGAAGTAGATTTAAATTAGCATGTGCAATTGATCGTTCTGTTATGGAAAGTAGCTTAAAAGTTGATTCTAAAAAAAATTTTTCAGAGAAAAATTAAAATTATCAATTCATTTTTAAATCTTAATCTTTTTTTATGTTCAAAATGTAAATATAAAAACAAATTTTTGTAAAATTTTTTTTTTGACTTCATATTTTTAGACCAAAACAGGTTTATCTTTCTTAAAATTCATATTTGATTTATATAATTTACTTAATTATATATGTTTTTAAAATGAATTTAACAATTTATATTAAAATCAATTTTTTTGGTAATAAAAGTCTTTTTTGAACTTTTTAAAACTTTTTAATTTATTTTGTTTTCTAATTTTAGAACTTTTAACATAATAGCTCTTTTAGATAATTTGTAGATTTAAAAAAATATAATGTGACATTAACAGCCTTCTTATTTAAGCTTAATCGATTTTCTATTTTATTTAAAAAAAATTTACTATCGAAAATCTCTTATTAAAAAACTCTCACTATTATAAATCTTTTATTATGAGAAATGTTTTACTTTGAAAACTATTTCTTTATAAAAACTATTTTTCTATTCAAAATATTCTTCAAATACTTCAAAAAAAATTTTTTAAAAATAACAACTTTTATAGAATTAAACTCAATAAAATTTTTTTCTATTTTTCTTATTTGCTGTTTTAGAAAAATAGTTTCATTGGTGAATTTTTATTGATAAGTTAATTTTCTAAAACTTATTTAGCTTGATGTTATAAACTTTTCTATTTAAAGAAACTTTTAAGAGAAAAAATAATTTCCATCAAAATATTTAGCGCTTAATTTATATTTCAAATTAATTTAAATTTTTTTTTTTTAACTTTATTCCCAAAAAAGAAATTCAAATCAATTTTTTTTTTATGAATGTTTTTCTCTAAAGAATTAAGTTTTTATAAATGTTAATACTAAAGGTTTAAATATTTAATTGATAGATGTAAAAGTTTAAATATTTTTTTGTCTTTGTGAATGTATATTTGAGAATTTATAAAAAAAAAATGACATAACATTGAATTTTTATACATTTTGTTTCATTCTTAAAAATTAATTTTATTTGTGTTAACTTTTGACAAAATTAAATTCATCAATAAAAAAAAAAAAATTGAAATATCAAGATACTAGACAATACAAACTTAGAAATTTTTTTAGTGTTGATTGAATAACTTTTGAAGTACATTAAATTCTGATCATGTCAAATTTTGAACCTTAATAATACGGCGTTTGGTTGGCTGTTTTTAAATGGAAAAAAAAGTAAAATTAAGTTGCTTTTCTAAAGTCTAAGTAAAGGAGTAATTTTAAGAAATTTCGTTTGAAATGACTAATTCAAATGTTTTTTAAAAACTTATTAAAAATTTAGATTAATAATAACTCAACGAGAAAATAGAAATACTTTTTAACTCGTTTAAAGTTTTAGCTAATTTTAAATTTTTATAAAATTCTATCTTAGCTATTATGGTGTCAAAAATGAGTTCGAGTTTGGTAAACAATAAATTATTTGGAATTTTTTTCTACATTGGTAGCATAAGTTTAGAAAACATTTTGAGCTTAAAATTATTAATTTATTGATAATAAATATCTTAAACATAAATAAAATATTAAATGAAAATCTTTCAAAATGTAGCATCATTTTGATTAATTTATTTCAGTTTTAAATTAGTTTCAAATTAATTTTTAATTGGATTAGAATTTTAAACTAAAGTTATTTCAAGAAAATGTAATATGACTTCATCTTTTTCATTCATTTGAGAAATTTAATTTTGAAAAAAGTTAATGTACCATCTAACTTTAAAATAAAAAAGTTAGTTAGCGCGTTATTTTAAAATTTAAACGAATAAACATAAAACTTTTGATGCATTAATTAATTTAAAAATTAAAGGGCGTTTTCATTTAAAAAACATTATTACAAAAGAAATAATGTTAAAATAAATGATTTATTCAAAAGATTAAATTCAAATAGAACAAAATTATTTTATAAAAAGTTTTAATGCTTAAAAACAGCAGATGTCGTTAAAACTTAAATCATGCGCAATAAGTATTTGTTTTGGTTATTTTTTCCTGTTCTTATCTTTTTTCTTTTATTTATTTGTATTTACCTTTAATTTTTTCTTTTATTAAATTAAGCATGATCAGAATAAATTATTAAAAGGTCACTACAATCCTGTTTATTTAGGTATTCAGATTTTATTCTTTATTTTTTAAATTAAACGTTTTTTAATAAAAAAAATTTTTTTTAACGGTGTTTATTGATTAAGCCAAAATTTGGTACAAATTAGTTTTTTTAAGCCTTATCTTAGTTAAAGTTATTGATTTGAATATATTTTTTTTGTGTAATTTAACTTTATTTTTTGTTAAAAAGAATAAATTCATTTTTTTATTGAAACATTTGTTTTGATTTAAAATTATTTATAAAAATTGTTGATTTCAAGATAAAATAATTTCGACTAAATCAAAATCTCAATTGACTAAATTTTTTAAGTTTTGTTTTAAACTTTGGTACTAAAAGTTTTTTTTATTTAAAAAGTTCTTATAATTAATCTTAATTGACCTATGGTCAAGTTTTTTCATAAGCAGTTTAAATTTGTTCAATACTTTTGCTTAAGAATTTTAAGTAAAATCTTATTTTTTTAATTTGTAAGAAAACGTCAATTTTTAACAGAGGCGTTAAACTAAATTATTTTACATTTTAATCTCAATTTATCTATTGCCAGCTATCGATAAATTAAAACTCTAATTTCAATAACTCTAAATGTATTCAAACTATAAACTAGTTTTTTTTCAAAGGTAATTAGTGAAATGTGCCAATAAGTCTAATTAAAATTTTCTATAAGTTTTTATTTAAAAAAAAAAATTTAAAAATGAAAAAACTATTTGGTAACATAAAACATAAAGATTCTTCATCGCCTTCATTAAATGATCCAGTTGACTTAGTAAGTAATAAAAAATTAGCAAATTTTTTGAAAAATTGAAATTTTTTTTTTTTTGAAGACTGAAAGATCATCTAATTCATTAGACTGTAAAACTAAATATAAAGATAAAATGAAAAAATACAAAGATTACAAAGTAAGTTTTTTTTAATTTTGTAAAAACATTTTTTCAATATTTTCTTTGTTTCTAGCCTCAGACTTCTTCTGCTCAAAGTTTACCAATGGGTTTACCATTTGCTTCTAATTTACAACATTCAGAACAAATACATCATAATAAATATGCATCAGAAGATGAAAGTTCAAGTATGACTTCAGGATCTGGTTTAGGTGCTAATTTACAAAATTACAATACAATTAATTTAATAAACGCAATGAATAGTGGGGAATCATCTGCTAGTCCTTCAAAACGTCATAATAAATCAAATACATTAAATTCAACCCAAAATTCAAATATTAGTCAAAATGCTGTATTACCAAGTGTTAATTCTACAGTAAATTTTTTTGAAACTAATAATTTTGTTCGTAAAGAAGAATTTGACAAACTATTAGCTGAATTTAAATTAAAAAAAGAAGCTCATCAAAAAATAAGTGAAGAATTAGATAGTTTAAAAAATCAATATCAAAATGAGTTTTCAATTTTTAATCAAAGTTTACAAGAAGAACGTGAACGTCATGATGTATTTAAAAATATTTTTATTGTTTTAAAGAAAACTAATTTTTTTTTTATTTAGCGTCTTGAAGAACAAATGAATGATTTAATTGAACTTCATCAAAATGAAGTTGAAAACTTAAAACAAATTATTAGTGATATGGAAGAAAAAGTTCAATACCAAAGTGAAGATAGATTACGAGATATGAATGAATTACTAGAAAACTGTCAAACAAGAGTAATTTTTTAAATTTTATTTTTAAAGTTCAATTAACAATTTGTTATTTTTATATAGATTTCTAGAATGGAACATCAACAACATCAACAATTTCAACAATTAGTTGGTTTAGATGGTGTTGAAAACTCAAGAAAAGCTCTATTTACACTTATTAATATAGCTTTAAACATATTACAAGTTGTTTTACTTTTTGTATCTACAACTGTTAGTATGATTTTACCATTTCTTAAAACTAGGTATGGATCATTGTTTTGTTTAAGTCTTAAAAATTAAATAAAATTTTTCTTTATTTAGATTTCGGATGTTTACAACTATAATTTTCTTATCTTTTACATTTATAATATTTCGTCAAAAGCAAGAAATATTTCTGTATTTAGCAGATAAAATTGATAAAAAATACTTAAGTTTTATTAATTTTTTATCTTCATATGGACCAAACCATAATGCATCAAACCAGGATTTTCATAATACTTAAATTTTTTTTTTAAATAAAACATTCGGACTATAAAATTAGGCTAAAATTATCTTAAAACTAAAGTTATTATTTTTGAAAAATTTTAAATTTTGTACACTAAAGATGATTGTATTTTTAGGGTTTTTAAATTTTTTTTTTTAGTTACGATGTATCAATGACAGATTAAGTTTATTTTTTTTTATAAAAAAAGATTTTTTTTAACAATCTAGTTTATAACAGTTTTGAAATTTTTTTTAAAAAGCTAATTTATTTTTAATGATAAATCTATTAAATAAATGTAATTAGTTTTTTTATATTTTCATAAAACTTTTTAAATTTTGAAAAAACCAAAAAATCTTTTTTTACTTAGATCTATTATAATCTTGTTGTTATTATGTAATGATCCCTTCTATTTATTTGCGTCTTTATTTATGTTTGTCTTTTTCAAAATACTCTTTTATTTTGATTTGCAAAAGAAAATTTGAATTTTGGAAAATACTTTCATTTTGATTTTGAAAGCGTGTCTTTTAAATTAAATTACTCAAGGTTGATCATTAAGTTACAGTAAATTTTTTTTTTAAAACTAGAGTTATATATTAAATTTATATATGAGAAACTTAATTTACAAATCTTTAAAGGATGTAAACTGATCAAATTTTCATTTGATGCTCAAATTTTTTCAATGAATTCTGTTTTTATTTTGAAAATTTAAATAAACAACTTCATTCTTAATTCTTTTTTTTTAAGTTTACTTTTCAATTACTATTTGAAATTGATGAAAAAGCCTAAATTAAGTTTAACTATAATGACTTTGATTTTCCTTTTGTTATTTAATTAAAACTTAACCTTTCAAACAAATTAAATTTCAGTGTTTTGAATTATTAACTAAAAGTTTTTCATCAATTTTATTCTCAATAAATTCTCATTAACTTTTTCTAATCATAATTTAAATCTTTTATTGTTTCTGTTGCTTAGGTTTTAAATTTGTTTTTTTCTAGTTTTTTAATAGGTTTTAAATTATTTAAAATAAGTTTAATCTTGTTGATTTTTTGTTTTATTTAAATTTTTTTTATAAATTTATTTTCATCAATTATTATATAAACTTCATTTGTGTTTTTTTTAAATTTAATGACAATAACTATTTGAAATAAAAATAAACAAGAGAAAAGAGTTAAAAATAACTTTAAATTATTTGTGTTTCTTAACAAAAATAAATTTTTCTTAGTATTTCGAACTTTAATTTTGTTAGTTTTCTAAAACCATATTTTAAAAAACATAAATTAGAAATTAAAAAATTCTATTTCTTATAAAATTTTCTTTTTAGAAAACTAATTAATTAGAAAATTTTCTTTTTTCTAAAAAACATTTTTTTCTAATTGAACTTTAATCTTGTTATACATTTTTTTCTATTTTATTTTTTGATTGTGTTTTAAAGAATCATCATAAATCACAAGTTTTTTTTTATAATATTAGAAAGTTGTTTTTAAGTTTTTTTGAAATTAAACTTTAAAATTATCAAGTTCAATTTATTATTTGACATAATCATTTTTTTTTTAGAACTTTCAATGATACGTTAATATTAGTTAAAATTTTCAATAAATAGAAATTTTTTTTTTAAAATTTTTTTTACATAGTGAAACAAATTTTCAATTTTGTTATTATAAAAAACGTTTTGAAATTAAAAACAAAGTTTTTATGAAAAATCGATTTTTTTAGTAATTAAGTGAAGTTTAATTATTAAAAAAACATTTCTGTTCTTAATAAAATTTTAATTATCAACTCAAACATTTAAAACAGCTTTCTTAATAGCTATTAACGATTTTGTGTTTCATTAAATTAGTTTTCGTTGAATTTTGTAATATTCTTATTATCTTTTTGGTTAACAATAAATAATTAATGTGTAATAACTTTTATATTTTTATATAAATAATTCAAAAAAGAAAAACTTATGAAAAAGTTGTTTATATTATGGAAGAATTAACTCAATCGGAAAATATACAAAATAAAGATTCGACAGAAATTAGCACTATTCTTTATCCCTTTAGACATCAAGTTTGTATTAATGTTTGTTTGATGTTTTTATTAATATTTTTTTTAACTTAGGTTGGTGGTCATACACAGCTTATGCTTTTAGATCCAAGTACAATATGTAAACCATTAATTGAACGTGAACTTTTTTTTTATTTAAACATTCCTGATGAATTACATAATTTTGTTCCAAATTACAAAGGTATTCTATTTTATTAAAAATGGAGTTTTTTTACTAATTTTATTTTTATTATTAATAGGTGTTGTTCAAGTTAGCCAAGTAGAAGATATTCCAATTTTATATCACCCAATTAAAGATTCTAAAAATATCACAAAAATTCATTCAAAAAACAAAGATTTACCACCTACTAATAAACCTGAATACAAGTAATGAAAAAGTTTAATGAATAATTTTAGTTTCGTTTGAATTTTAATAATAAATTTTGTAGACAAAAATATAAGACTTTTTATTTAACTAATAAAAATCATTTTTTTTAATTATTTTAGAGTTAAGCTTTTAAATTGTAATGGAAGAAGACTTTTACAAAAACAACATTCTTCTGAAAATTCGAAAAAGTTAATTAAGTATAGCAGTAGGCCTAGTCAACTTTATTTTCTTTTATTAGAAAATATAACTTCAAATTACCATTTACCATGCATTCTTGATTTAAAAATGGGTACTAGACAGCATGGTGAAGATGCTAGTGATGAAAAAAAATCAAGACAAATTGCTAAATGTGCAGCATCTACTTCTGCTTCTTTAGGTGTTCGTTTAGGTGGGATGAAACTATTCAATGAATTGCTAAATGAATTTAATTTTAAAGATAAGTATTATGGAAGAAAACTAAATGAAAATGAATTCATGAAAGCTTTATTAAAATTTTTTGACAATGGTGTTCGGTTGAGAAAATGTGTTATTGATCAAGTTATTGTTAAATTAAAGGAATTAAGAAGCTCTATTGAAAAACAAACTTGTTTTCGTTTTTTCTCTACTTCTCTTTTGATTGCATATGAAGGATGTACAAGTAGTAATTGTGGATTATGTAGACAACATCAACGAACATTTAGAACACCGTCTTCATTGAATAGTTGTTTATTATTCAACGAGCGTAAAAAAGACGAAACAAAAACAAAAAAAAAATCTGTTTGTTTAAACTCAGATAAATCAGTTTGCTTAAACAAAATTATGTCACAAGACGATTTAAATTTTAAAAACGAAACAACAGAAGCTAATAAAAATTTATCCATAGAAACAGAAGAAGAAACTAATTCAAATGAATCAAGAACTGGTGAAGATACAGAAAATGATGACTTTGATGATGAAGATTGTTCGTCAATAGATGTAGATGATTATTATCATGCTTTAGAGCGAGCTAATAAAATTTCTGATAAAGAATTTATTAAAGATTGTAAAGAAAAGCAGCTTATGGTAGCAACTACTATAAAGTCTTCTAATAAAGTTAAAAAACGTAAAAGAAGGTCTGGTTCTTTGAGCTGTGATGAAGATTCATCATTAGATGGTAATAATGAAATAAACTCCTGTTTTAAAATTGAAGGTAATTTTTCTAAAAAAAAAATAAATAAGTCTTTAATTAGACCATCATCTGTTTTTTTAAAAACACATCACCATTATTCAAGTGAAAGTTCAGAAAGCTGTAGCTCTAGTTCAGAACATAGTGATAGTCATATATTAAAATCTAAAGAATTAAGTTTAAGTGGAAGTAAAAAAATTGTAAACCTTACAGATTCTAACGTAACAAATAATAATTTTTCAACTCCAAAATCTTCTATTTTAAATATTAATTTGACTAAAAGTCTTTATAAAGCAACATCTGAAAATTTTTCAAAAGATGATAAATTTGGTTCTAAACCTACTGTTGATGTTAGAATAATAGATTTTGCTCACACAATTTTAAAAGAAGATGATAAAAAACATTTTGGTCCAGATCAAGGTTTTTTATTTGGACTTGATAACTTGATAAAATTATTAGCAGATGCAAAAAATAAAAATTATGAAGAAAGTAGGTTATGATATTTTTTCTTATTTGACTATAAATTTCATAATAATCAACTCATTGTTATTTATAACAAATTCGTGAAAATTTTTTTTATTTACATGTTTATACTTTTTAGAAATAACAATTTTTACAAAAATAATCATTGGTTCACTGTTTAAGAATTAAGTGAAATAAAAAAAATTAATTTAATTTAAATTTAAAGATTTTTTTTGGTTTAGATTTACTTGTGTGTTTTAACTTAAAATATTGTTGAAATTACTGATTCGCATGCTTTTAAGTTTTCAGTTTACCTAAACCACTGGAATTATTTCCAGTAAAAATAAAAGTGTTTTTTTTAAAAAAAAGTACTTAGTTTCATCCCTAAACTCTTTAAGTTAGTTTCTTAATAACTTATCAATAAAGTATATCACTTGAATGTTCATATTTCAAAAAATATTAATATAAATAGGGAAGCGTTTAAGATTGAACAATAAAAATGAGTAAGTCTATATATTTTTAATTTTAGATTAATGAAAGCTTATTTAAACAATGACAATAACTCATAAATATTATTTTGATAAATACTTAGATTATTTTTATTGAAAAAATTAAATTTAAAGTTATTAGAAGTTTAAAAAGAAAATCACTTTTATTAAACACTAGAACAGCGGATGAGGGCATATTGACCCAATTGGGTTTTTAAACTTTTTTTCTCAAAAATTGTGATTTGAAAATTTATGAAATTAAGTGACTTTGTTTATGTAATGTTTATCTTGAATATTCAACGGAAAAAAAAATTAAAAAAGTTATTAAATTAAGGAAATAATCAAAAAACTACTGAGTTCCGCTAAAGGGGCTGATTGACCCTTAACATTTTACGCATGTTTTTTCAATTAGCAGAAACAATATTTTTTTCGGCTGTTCTAGTGTTAAAGGTTTGAGCCGCTGATTTAAAGCTTAAGATAATATTTCTTTCAGCTGTGCAGAAAAACACTTTTACTAATTGAAATTTCATTTTAGAAAAATTTTTAAATGAAAAAGTTTTCATTTTTTATACAAATTTCTTGATTAAACATTTCATACAAACAAAAACTTTTTTTTAAATTAAATAACTTTTTCTTATTCATATTTAAATCTTTTTAACCAATTTTCTTCTTATTTTTATTGTGTTTTTGTAGAATCATTAACCACTAGTTTTTTTTTCACAAATCTATTAGCATGTTTTTTATTTTTCCAAAATTAAATTAATCATCAAATTTGAGAGTTTTCAAAACTAATTTGTTTACTAATTTTAAATTGAATATAAGTTTAGTTAAAAATAGTGAATCAAGTTTTTCATTTTTTTACATAAACGTTTTAAAGTTTAAACAACGAAAAAGTTTTAAGAAAAATCGATTTTAATTTTCTCAACATTTAAATTAAGTAAAAATTTAATTTTATCAATCAAAAGATATTATGAAACTTATTTATTGGTTTTAAAGTAGAAAAGAATTTTTTTTTAATTGAAAATTTTTGATTAGTTAATAAATATTTGTATGAAGTTTGTAATTATCTTTTGAAGTTAATTTATTAAGAATCAACTATCAGTTAATGTGTTATTATTTTTGTTTGTTCATAAGAAAAAATAAAAAAGAAAAACTTATGCAAAGTTGTTTATATTATGGAAGAATTAACTCAATCGGAAAATAAACAAAATAAAGATTTAACCGAAATTAGCACTACTCTTTATCCTTTTAAACATCAAGTTTGTATTAAGATTATTTAACTGTTTTGTTTTTAATTATTTTTTTTTAACTTAGGTTGGTGGTCATACACAGCTTATGCTTTTAGATCCAAGTACAATATGTAAACCATTAATTGAACGTGAACTTTTTTTTTATTTAAACATTCCTGATGAATTACATAATTTTGTTCCAAATTACAAAGGTATTCTATTTTATTAATTAAGAATTTTTTATTTTATTTTATTTTTTTTTATTAATAGGTGTTGTTCAAGTTAGACAAGTAGAAGATATTCCAATTTTATATCACCCAATTAAAGATTCTAAAAATCTTAAAAAAAGTCATTTTAAAGATAAAGATTCAACTACTAGCAAACCTGAATTTAAGTAATGAAAATTTTTAATACTTTTAATTACCTATTAGCTTCATGAATAATTTGAGTTCAATTTTAAAACTATATTAACAAACGATTTTCATTTTAGAGTTAAACTTTTGAGCTGTAATGGAAGAAGACTTTTACAAAAACACCAGTCTCCTGATAGATCGAAAAAGTCTATTAAGTATAGCAGTAAACCTAGTCAACTTTATTTTCTTTTATTAGAAAATATAACTTCAAATTACCATTTACCATGCATTCTTGATTTAAAAATGGGTACTAGACAGCATGGTGAAGATGCTAGTGATGAAAAAAAATCAAGACAAATTGCTAAATGTGCAGCATCTACTTCTGCTTCTTTAGGTGTTCGTTTAGGTGGGATGAAACTATTCAATGAATTGCTAAATGAATTTAATTTTAAAGATAAGTATTATGGAAGAAAACTAAATGAAAATGAATTCATGAAAGCTTTATTAAAATTTTTTGACAATGGTGTTCGGTTGAGAAAATGTGTTATTGATCAAGTTATTGTTAAATTAAAGGAATTAAGAAGCTCTATTGAAAAACAAACTTGTTTTCGTTTTTTCTCTACTTCTCTTTTGATTGCATATGAAGGATGTACAAATAATAATTGTGACGTATGTAGTCAACACCAAAGAACATTCAGAACACCATCTTCATTAAATAGTTGTTTTTTATTCAATGAACGCAAAAAAGATAAAACAAAAAAAAAAACAAGTTCAAATTTAGCTAAGCCTCTTAGCTCTGATGACATCATGTTAAAAGACAAGGAAATTTTTAAAATAGAAACACCAGAAGCTAGTAAAAATTTGTCCATAGAAATGGAAGAAGAAACTAATTCTAATGAATCAAAATCTGATGAGGAAATAGATAATGATGATTTTGATGATGAAGATTGTTCGTCAGTAGATGTTAATGATTATTATCACGCTTTAGAACGTGCTAATAAAATTTCTGATAAAGAATTTATAAAAGATTGTAAAGCCAAGCAATTAATGGTAGCTACTACAATAAAATCTTTTAATAAATATAAAAAACATAAGAAAAGACAAAGTTCTTCAAGTTCATATGATGAAGATTCTTCATTAGATAGTAGTAGTGAAACTAGTTCTAGTTTTAAATATGAAACAGGTTCATCTAAAAAAAGAATGAGTCATACTTTAATAAAACCATCATCTGTTTTTTTAAAAACACGCAACCGATATTCAAGCGAAAGTTCAGAAAGTTGTAGCTCTAGTTCAGAACTTACAGAAAGTAATATTTCAAAATCAAAATGCTTAATTGATATAAAGAGAGATAAAAAATTTAAAACTTTAAAAAGTTTGAATCAACCAATAGATAATATTTCATCTTTAGTACCTTCTAGTTCCAATGTTGTTTTTAATAAAGGTTTTTTTGAAACAGTTTCTGAAAGTTCTTCAAAAGATAATAAAAATGATCCACAGTCTTTTGTTGATGTTAGAATAATAGATTTTGCTCACACAATTTTAAAAGAAGATGATAAAGAACATTTTGGTCCAGATCAAGGTTTTTTATTTGGACTTGATAACTTGATAAAATTATTAATGGATGCAAAAAACAAAGATTATGAATAAAAGAGCTTGTAATAACATTTTATATAAAATTGAATTTACTTGAAAATTCAAATTCCATAAATCATTTTAAACAAAATCTTTTTACTGTTTAATATAAAATAGACAAATAAAACAAAAGTATTTTTTTAAGATTCAACAAATTTTTTTTATTGAAAATGTATTAGTTTTACGAAAAAAAAAGAAGATTTATAACAAAGGTGTAGATGGAGGCTGTAAAGGAAAATTTGAGTTTTTTAATTGACTATAAGTTTTATTTAATTTCAATTTTTTTAATTGTTGTTGCTGTAAAAAAAATTGTCTTTGTTGTTCTTTAAAATTTTTCTCATAATCTGATACATTTGATCTACAAATAGTTGGCGTTGATTGAATTGATTGGTTACGTAAAGTATCATTTAAAGTAAATAATTTATTACTTGTTGAACCTAAACCATATATATTACTATTATTTAAAGAAAAAGATTTTGAAATATTCATTGAAGCAATTTTTTCTTTGGCAAAATCTTCTAATTTAGTTAAATCTTTTAATTCTTGATAATTTGATAATACAATTAAAAAAGAAAATACGTTTAATAAAGATGAAAATGTCCAGAAAATTAAATTAAATTGGTGATAAAAATAATAGAGATCATTAACAATTAATTCAAAAACTAAAGCTGAGAATCTTAATATTATAAATATAGCTAATGCTTTTAAAAAATAAATAAATCTAAGCTCGTTTTCTTTTTTTAATGCTTTCAGTAGAATGATTGTTGTAGGTATTAAAATAATTGCACAAACTAATAATAAAGATGAACTGATGATAAGTAACCAACGAACTAAATTAGAGTAATTTAAATTATAAAATAATTTTTATTCAAATAAAACTAACCTGTTTGGTTACCAGTATATACAAAAATAAAACTTATTCCTAATTGACGAAAATGTTTAGATCCAGGTGTTGCACACAATAGACAATAAACATTGAATATTGAAATTAAAATTTGTATTATAGATTCAACCTAAATAGAAGACAAAAAATTAAATAATTTATAATTAAAATTATAAATAATTACAATTATAAATATTGCTGCGTGATAACTTGCTTTTTGTAGAGAAGTATAAAAAGCATCTAATAAAATTGGTCTACGATTCCACCAATATTCATTATTTTTTTGACTATTTATTGATTTTACAGATTTTGATGAACGTAATGATCTTAAAGATAATGCTGATGATTTTAATTTATATTTTTGATAAGCTAAGCCACTTAAATTTAATTGATATTGAGAAACACTAGACATTTTTAATCCATTATTTAAATTTCAAAATAAAAAATTATTTGTTTCATAAAACAAAAAAAAACTTATTTCTAATAATTTTAAAAATAAGATCTAATCAAGCTTAAAACTTCATTAAAAATAAGACTTTATCAAAAATTGAAACTTTGTTTCATATAAAAGTTTATAAGAATTTTTCTTTTTTGAAAAGTTAAATTAATTTTCTTATTTAAACTTAAATTATTCCATATTTTTCAAGTTTTTTTTGAAAAAACTTAAAAAATTAATTTTTTCATCATAATAGATAAAAAAAACGCAAAATAAATAAAAACTGTTTTTGATAAGTTCTTTCAAATTTTTTTTTCAAAGTTGTTGAATAGATTTTATTTGTTGACACAACTTTTCAAAAATTATTTTAATTAAATTTGATCACGGTAGGCAAATAATTTTTTTATTTTTTTGAAAAACTTTTTAATTTAAGTATTAAATTAAATTTTAATAACTTTAAACATTCAATAAAACAATTTTCAAATTTTTTAACAAAATTTTTTTTAAAACTTTTAGGTTGAAAATGTTTCTTTATTTTGAGGAAATTTAAGATGAAAATTCTTAAGCTAAAAATAAATCCATTTTTTTGTCACAAAATCATAAAAATTGTAAAAAATTAATTTTAGATGAAGATTAATTGGGATAGAGAAAAAAATTTGATAATTATTTTTTAAGCTAATTCACTTGAAATATTAAATATTTAAAACCAAAACAGTAAAAAAAGGTTGCTATAACATCAAAAAAAAAAAAAAAAAGAACAATCAAAGCACAAAAAATACGGTTGACAAACTAACAATTCGTAGATTTTTAATTTAAAATAGAACTTATAAAATGAATAAAATTCAACTTTTTTTCTTTTTTTTTAAAAATTTTAACTAAACAAGTGTACTAAAATTTTAGAACTGACTGTCCTCGAACATTATCTAAATTTGATACTTTTAAAACTTATGCTGATTGGTGCACACATCATGGTACAGTAAACACTGAGGACCTGTAAATTGCCTAAATAATGAAACAATTCGAGTTGAACGGTTATGAAAATTTTATATATCAGTATATGTGAGTATGTTTGTGTGGCATTCAAAAAGTTCCGTTACTACTGATTTTTTTTTTAAATAAATTAAAAATAATTCAACCTTAAGAATACACAGCTAAAAAATTAAAGTAAGAATAGTTTTAAAATTGTAGGTAAAAAAGAAGAAAATTTTTTTTTTTTTTAAAAAGCACTAGTTAATAAGTTTAGACTGCCTATCGAACTGTTTCTAGGTTTATTGTCTTATAGTGAATGGAAACTTAAAAATTTTTCTGAATTCATAAATATCTATTTAGATCAAACTTAATTGTAACAAACTTAAACATGGTTTTAATTCTGATGAAATTAAATTACTCATTCTAAAATTAAGTTTTTTTTTCAAATTTGTTTATTAAATTTTAAAATTATCATTTAAGAGCTTTATTCATACAAAACTAAATTAAGCTAAAATTATAATTGTTGCTTTTGATAAAAAACAAAAAAATCCCTTTAAGTTAAACTCAAAAAAAAAATGAAATATTTTATTCAATAATTTAATAAATAAACATACCTGTTTTTTAAATAAAAATTAGTTTTAATAGTTTAAATTGACATAAAAGAATTTTTTTTTGAAATTAATTAATTACAACAATGATTTTTTTCTAAAAAAAAAACTCTAAAAAAAAGTTTTTTATTTTGAAAAAATTAAAAAATCAATTAGAAGGAAACTAATGAAGAAATAATTTATCTAAAAGAAAAAAATTTGATTGTTTCTTTGAAGTTATTAAAAATTAAACAAAAGAACTTTTATTGTGATATTAATAATTAAAAAAATTGTTTACTTCTATTCTTTTAATTAAAATTTCTTTAAAATTGTAAATCAGAAACAACAAATTAGAAGCATTCGAATAAATTAAAATGAATTTAATAAAAAAAAAAAAATAAAACAATTAAAACTATTTAACATTTTTTCATAGTTTTTATAGTTGTCAATAGCTTTTAAGAAGAATAAAAAAACTTGACAGATAATTATAAAATTTTAAGCATCTGAATTATCTTTTATATAAAAATTTTAAAAAGAAAAAACTTTTTTAAAAAAAATTTCAAAGAAACTTGATTTGATTTCTGATTTAAAACTAATAGAGGTTTAAGTTTTAAAATTATATAATTTAGAGTTTGTTTCATCAAAAAGTTTTAAACTATCATTTATAAGACAATAAAATAGTTTATCTTCAAAAATACTTTAAAAAAGTTTTAAAAATGACTTTATTTGTAGATAATCTTTTACTTAAAAATTAGCTCAAAAAACATCTAAAAAATTTTAAAACTAAATCTTATAAAACACTATTAAAAACTTAAAACTCAACACCTAAAAAAATTATAAAAAAGAAAAATTTTTGTATCTAATAAAGCAAAAAAGTTGAAATTTTTAATTAAAAAGTTTTTTTCAAAAAAAATTTCTGCTTAGAATAAACTTTGTTGATAATAAGAATTAAGAAAAAAATCAAAAAAAAATTTAATAAAACAAATAGAACATAAATTTATTCTAATAGCAGATAAAAAATGTATAATTAAAATTGAAATAAAAAAAAAGTTTAATTGAAAAACAAGAAAAAAATGTTTAGTAAAAAAAACGAGAAAAAAAATTATGAAATGAAAAGTAAATTTATTGAAAAATTTAAAACAACAGTTTTGATCTAATGACATGACAAATATTTGCTAAAATTATATTGAAAATGAGTTTAAATCTTTATTAAAATCAAATTGAGAAAATCTAGTTTGTATTCAAAATTTAAACATAACGTATTTTGTTTGTGTTGAAGTAAACTCTATAAATTTTATTCGAAACAATATAAAGAATTTAAAAGTATCTAATTAAACCAAATTTAATTTTACAATAACTAGATCATATCTTTTTTAACAATAAATTTTTTTTTGGAGATAGTAACAATTCAACATTTTAAACTTAACCAGCTATTTATAAATGTTATACAATAAATAAAATTCAATCAAATTTTTAAAGGTGACAAATAGAGCTAAAAGTTTATTTGAAAAACTATTGACATAATTTAAACCAAAAATCTGATATAGTTTATTTTAAAAATTTTTTCTTAAAACTTGTTTAAAATTTATACTACAGAAATTTATTTCTTTTTTGAAAAATGAAAGTGATAAAAAATCTAATGACCTCAAATAAAATATTCAACTTAATCAATTTTTTAGCCTTATTAATTTCATAAATTTCTTTAATTTTTTTTTTTAAATTTAAGTTTACAGATTAGAAAACGACGAATAATAATTTTTAAATCAAAGTTTAAAAACCGCGTTCATATTCTGATTTTTAATAAACAACATAAGTTAAAAAAACTTTTTTTATTAAAAAAAAATTTCTCTTTTAATATTAAATTTTTGATTGTATCAAAATTTAAAAAAAAAAAAATTTTATCGATATTTTTTTAAATTAAAAACATGATAAAAAAACTTTGAAAAACTTTTGTAACTAATACTTTGTAGGCATTTTTTTTGGCTTTAAATCAAGGTTTAAGGCTAAATTAGCTAATGTTGAATCTAGATCTCCTTTCAAAATTGTATTTTGTTTATTACTATTATTACTAAAATTATTTTTATTTAAATTATTTGAATTATTCATCATGGATAACATTGAATTATTACTGTTTGATTGAGGTTGCATTAAAGATGTTTTTTGTGGTTGTAAAATATCACCGAATGCATCAAAAGCTAAAAGAATAAAAAAATTCAAAAAAAAATTAATTTTTTTTTTTTAGATTTTCATACTAAATTGAAAGCTAATATAAGTTTTTGACGATTAGTTGTTAAAGAAAAGATGTTAAAAATGGTTGTTTTAGACTAATATATAAATTAAATTTTTTTTTTTTCAAAAAATTCAAGTTGTCATTTAGGATAAGAATTAATTTAGAAAAAAACAAAAATAAATAGAAAATGAATGGAAATAATAAATTAAAAGGTAAATCTATAGATTTCTCAATAAATTCTTTAAATTAAAATCAAACATTACTTGTTTTACTAAATTATCTAAAAAAGCATTAAAATTACACAAACTCACATCAAATTTTTAAAGACTTATTATTTAGATAGACTAAATTTTAGAACGCGTTTGATGATCAAATAAAGCTAATACTAAAAAATCTACAAACATAAGCATTAGACATAAAAAAAATTATAATCATTTTAAATATGAATAAAATGCACACAAAAATATAAACTATTTCTAACAAAAAAATACGGTCAAAAATTGAGATTGTAAGAATCAAATTAAACTTGAATTTAAAAATATTTGATTCAAAAAAAAATTAAAGATTTAGTAATCGCATGTAGAATGAAATATAAAAAACTTAAAGATGATGCGGAAGAATTTAAATTTTCATTATTTTGAACATCAATGGGTCTTCAATTTTTTTTTTAGCATTTCTAATTTTTAATATCGTTATTGCTTAGTGAAAAAGATTCTTATTGATCATTTTCATTAAATGGTGATGAAGGAGGACAGTTTAACATCGGACTTAAATCTGCTGTTGTATTGCAATCAACTGACAAATTTGAGTCTAATTTATCAGTTAAATCATTTATATTATTATTAGTATCTAAACTGTCTTTATTTAAATCTTCTGGTTCTTGAACTATAGGTGACTTAATTTTTTCCTCATCATTTATATTTCCATTAAATTCAATTATTGTAGATTCATCTATTTCTTTTTTTGAACTATCATCTGTGGGTTCTTCAATTGTATAAGATGTTATATAATCATTATCAGAACTAATTAAAAATGGATTGTCTCCTGCTGAAACATTTTCATAATTACTAATCAAAAAAGGATTATCTAATTGCTTGTTTGCAAGAATTAAATTTTTAGTATCATTTTTATCTACATCTTTTTATTGATTTAATAAAATAAAAAAAAAAATTTATTTAAATTATCAAGATTTTGAGTTAAAAAAAATTCATCTCAATTTAAATTTCAGGTTGTTTTACGAATTTAAAATTATGAATTCAATTTCAATTATGCACATAGCAATTAAGATGTAAAAATGAGAAAAAAAAAATCAGATTAGTTACTGAACAATTTAATCATTATAAATTCCTAATATTCTTTTTAATAAAAAACTAAGCCTATAATTTAGCTAAAACTTTTAACGTAACTAACGTTTACCTGATTTATTTAAAGCACTTGGCGGGGGTGGTCGACTAGGTGGTGGTTTTTTAGCTTTTTTATATCAAATTTAAAATTAAGTTTTTTAAATTGAAATTGACATCAAATTTAAAAAAAAAATAAAAACCAAGTAAAAAACAGATTAAAGAATACAAAAAAAAAAATTTAACCATGAAATTTTTTAGTTGTTTAATATTTTAAATTAGAGCCGAAATTAATTAAAAAAATATTAAAAGATGAGTTTAATTTAATTTTTTCAGTTAATCATTGTATCGAAGAAAAAAGAGAAATGATAAAAGTATGAGGTTAGAATAGGTTTTTTTGATTAGTTCAAATATTAAAAAAAAACTAAAATAAATCAAAAACTTAAAAGCCAATAAATAAAATGAAACTTACCTGCACCATTCGATGTATTGCTTGTTGATCCAAACGCACTAGCAAAATTAGGCTCAAAAGGTTTTGCAGAAGCTCCAGTATTATTTCCAGGTTGATTAGACATTCCTGTTGATGGTTGAGCAAAGCCACTTGCAAATGGATTCATTGATGTTGATGCTGTATTAAACGCAGGGTTCATCAATAAATTATTCCCATTGATGTTCAAAGTGTTTTGCATTGTAAAGTTTTGCATATTGTTCATGTTTGTGTTAGCAAGAGGCTGGCTAATTTGATTATTCATGCTGTTACTGTTCATTGGATTCATAAGGGGATTTGTATAAGGGAAAGTTGCAGGTGTATTAGGAAGCATTGTTTGATTTTGATAAGGGCTAAAACTAGCTATATTTAAGTTCTGATTAATTATATTACTATGAAAAGCATTACTATTATTAGCTAAAACTCCAAGTAAATCACTAGGCTTATTCATTACTGCACCTTGATTAATTAATAATGGCTGACTACTATTTGTATTATTTGTAGTAGTACTTTTTTGTGTATTCAAAGCCCCGTTTTGGTTTGAACTAAATAATAAGCTATTTGATTGATTATTTAATAAATTATTACTTGGTTGATTACTGGTGCCACTAGGTCCAAACAAATCAATGATATCGTTCGAACTGTTTTTCGAAACTTGGGTTGTTGATGAAGATGCTGATGTTTCAAACGAAGTCAAATCAGATGAAGTATCTAAAAATGGATTGAATGGCTTATCTTTAACATGTTTTTCCTACAAAAAAAAAATTAATTAAATTTTCGAAAATATAAGATTATTTCAAATTAAAAAATAAGTTGTTTAACTTGATATTTTTATGACTTTTGATCAGATTTTTTTCTTAATAAAACTTTATCTAAACATTTTTTAAACTTATAAGTTTCCGATAACTTTTTACTAACCGTAGTTTCAATCAAACAATTATTTGAACTCCAAATATCATCAATTTGCTTATTGTTTGAAAAACAATTTGATAGTTTATCAAAATCATCTGAATTTTCAAAATTTTTACTTAAAGTACTATTTAATTCTACATTATTGTTGCATAAATCCAAAATATCTAATTTAGAATCATTTTTAACATTGATGCTTTTATTTTCATCTGAATTAAAAGCATCAAGCTGTCCTTCTAATTTTAAAAGATTGTCAAACTAAAGAAAAAAATTTTTATGAATTAATTAAACTACTTGATCGACATTTAGAAGCCTTTTATTAATTAAACTGGTTAGTCAATTGCTAATTTTAATCTGAATTCACGTATTTTTTTTCAAGTTAAATTAATTTTTTTTTTATTTAAATTATTCTTAAGCAAAGTTCAAAGTTTTTTTTTTAACACAAACAGTAGATGAAAATTTTTTTATAAATTACCTTTAATTGATTCATCATTGCAGCTTCCTCTTCTAAAGCTTTTTTAAGATTTTCATCTTCAGGATTTAAAGATTTAGAATATTCTGAATGATCTTTAGTTTGTTCACTATGTTCTTTAGAACTTTTATCTTTATGCCTTAAAACAAAAAATTAAATTAGTAAAAAAATTTTAAAAACTAAGACAAAATATTTACCTTTTTCCTTTTGCTTCTAAAGCATTCAAGTGTTGTTCTAAGGCTTCTAATAATGATGAAGGAGCTTTTGTCAAATCAGGAATATCACCTTTATCTATTCCAAAACTTTCAGCACATTTTAAAAATTCACCAACTTTATCCATTCTAATTAAAAACTTTTTATAAAGATCTAAAGCTTCTCTACATTGTTTACGTTGCATTTCAAAATATTTTTCTAAAAGATTAATTATACCATCATTGTAACAAGCAAATAAACGTATCAAATCTCTGAATAATAACATAAATGCTGCTTCAATAACACGATTATTTAAATCCATAGGATTTGAATCAAATTCAAGTAAAGCATCTACTTGATTTTGTAAAATTGGTAAAGTTTTAAGCAATTTATCTTTTGACATTGTTCTTAAAGAACCTTCTTCTTTACCACGTTTCATTTTTGCAAAATCTAAAGCTACTAAACGGTATGATAAAGCTTTTTCATTTAAATATTTTGCATATCTTCTAATGAATGTAGACATTTCATAACCTTTCACACCAGTTTTATCTAAAAAGTTAGATAATTGAAAAGAACAATTTGATGAAGCCAAATATTGAGTAAAACGTTCATTTCCATAACACATTAGATGATGTACAGTAATTAAAGCTTTAAAAACTACAACCCATGAATTGTGACTTGTACGTTCAATAAGGAAGTTTGCCATTTGTGGTATTGATACATTTGCTTCAAAAGTGCATTGTAATAAATAATCTAAATGTTTTTTCTTAGGAGCTAATAATTCTTCAGTAGTTGCTTTACATACAGCTCTGGCTAAACCTTGTCCAGCTATAGCATATCTTGCAGCATTTAATCTATCATTTAAAGTTTGACCTCCTGTAGTAGCCATTTTTGATATAAATTATTTTTAATTTGAATGTAAATTTATGTGAATAAAGGTTTTTTAATTTGACAAAATCTCTTCACTTCAAAAATGAACCAAAGAAAAAAAATAAATAAAAATCTAAATGTTGAATAAAACAAAAAAAATTTATAAATAAATTGAAATTTTATTTTCATTATAATTTAATGTACATAAAAGTTTTTAAATTTAAACGAAAAATAAATGACTTAGGGAAATCATTGTATTAAGTTACAAAACAAAAAATAACTAAAACCTGATTTTAATCAATAAAAAAAAATTTAATTTTTAAAAAAAGCAATATGAAACTTAAAATTAAGTCAAGTAATATTAATTATTCAAAAAAAAAAAAATCAAATTTACGTACTAAACTTTTCAACTTGAACTCTATCAATAAAAAAATTGAGCTAATAATTTTAATTAAATTAAATGATAATCAAGTATATGATGCTCAATTAATTTAAAATATTGAAAAAAAAAAATAAATCTAATAACACAAAAAAAATAAACAAGTCTTAAAAATTAAGCGAAGCACTAGGTATTTAAATATACTGAACTCAAAAAAAAAAAAAAAATTAAAGTTATATATGATAGTATCAAAACGATCTATTAAAAACTAATAAAATATGTTTTTATATAGTGAAGTTGGTTAAAAAAATTAACTAAAACATATTTTAAATAAAAAATTAAAATAAAATCAAATAAATTAAGGTCAATAAATTGAAATTAATTTTGCAAAAACAAATTAAAATTTGAGTAAAAATTTTTTTTTTAAAATATACTCACAAATTATTAAGTATTGAAAACTTTCATTTTCAACAAGATTAATTAAATAATAAACAAAAAAGAAAACTAAGTTCACACAATAAATTAAGTTGATTTGACAAATTTAAATTTTTTTTTTCTTCCTTTTTATTTAAAATTCAATGATCCTTACAATGATTTTTTAAAAGGAAACTTTTTTTTTTTGATTTTTAAAATAAAATAAAAAAGAATTTTAATTTATCAAATTGATTCTGTTTTAGTTTTTGCCACAATAGAGAAAATCTATTTAATATATTTCCATGACTTTTACAAAACAAACAAAAAAAGAATTTATGGGTTAGAAATACAAAATTTTTTTTACAAATAGCTCGCCATTATAAATCGTTCGGCTTAATCAATTAATCAAAGGAACATCCAAAAAAAATTTTTTTCAAAACACTTGTATCAAATTTAAAAGTTTAATTTATTAAAATGATTATTTTTAAATTGTGAATTGTTTCACAAAATGAAAAAAAAATGAAATTCTTCTTGGTTCATCACAAAAAATTCTAGAATAATAACATTTAACTATATAAGTTTTTTTTTATTTTTTAAAAATCTCCAACAAATTCAATAAAAAGAATTCAACTAAATTCAAAAACAATGAACTTTAAGAATTTAAAAAAAGCATGTAAAATCAACAATGTGGGATGTCTGCAATTAAATTCTATTTTGATTTAGAAAATTATTTTAAATAAGTTACGCATTTCTTTAAAGAATAATTTAAATAAGAAAAGTTGTTTTTCGAAATTAATTATAAAAGCTGATCATTTTAAAGAAGTATTGTTAGTTGAGATTTTTTTTTGATTAAAACTTTAAAATTTGAAAAAAAAATTAGAGCGCCACTTTTAGTAGCGCTGTCTTTTGGTATATAATATTAAAATTAAATCAAATGATTACATTAACATAATGTAAATAATTTTTAGTGTTTTGTTTTTAATTTTTTAAAAATGGAAAAGATCAAAATTTTGATACTAGGAGATTCTGGAGTAGGAAAATCATGTTTAGTTAATTTAATATGTAACAATAGTAAAAATAGTAATATTAGCTGGACAATTGGATGTTCATTAGAAATAAAACTTCATGAATATAATGAGGGTACACCTAATCAAAAAACTTACTATATTGAATTATGGGATATTGGTGGTAATAAAACGCATTCAATTGCTAGACATATATTTTTTCAAAACTATCAAGCTATTATATTAGTACATGATTTAACTAATTCTAAGTCAAAATTAAATTTAAAAAAATGGTTAGCAGAAGTTTTATACGCAAATGATGGAAATAGTAAAAATTTTAATGAAAACTATGATTATGATATTGAAATGTTTATTGATAAAAACATACCTAAATTGATTGTAGGAACTAAATTAGATTTAGTTGATCATAATGCATTAGTTAAAACAAAAAATTGTAATTTAGCAGACGAATTAAGTGCTGATGAAATATATCTTGATTGTTTTTCAACAAAAAGTTTTTCTCCAGGATCAACAAATTCAGTTACATTAAGTCGTTTTTTTGATAAAGTTATAGCAAAAAAAATCAAACCAACTCAAAATAATGTTTTGGGTTTTTTTGAAAGAAACCCACAACAAAATATTTATAAACCAGTACCAAGTAACTTAAATTATAATAGAAAACCTTTTAATAAAGATTGAGTTTTATATTTAAATGAAAAATAAAAAAATTGTAAATTATATTTAATTATAAATAAAAAATATGAAAAACAATTTAAATATCACTTTTGAACATTATTTTAATTTCTTGATTGAGTCTTGCATAATTTAGTTTAAATTTATTATTCGAGTTTAGTGCGTTTAGTAGTTTTTATAAACTAATAAGAATTGTATTTTTAATCGCTAATAATTTTTATTTCAAATTTCTTTGTCAATCAATATTCCATTTAGATAGTTTAAATTGTGTGAATTTTCAAGTTTTAGAAAATCTTTTTCCTTTATCATTCAAATTAATCATTAAATTCACAGGTTGAAAAAACAAAATAACTTTAGTTCTTAGTTGCTTATTTATACCTTAATTTAAATGAAAGTACAGTCGCTGTTATTAAGAAAGCTATGCTTTTTGATTTTTTAATATTTTTAATTTTTTTGATTTGTTGAAATTTATGCGCAGCTATATACTTTTAACAGCATAATCTTTGAAAATTTTGAAAAATATTTAAAAATCAAAAAGCATCATTAAAAACTTTATTAAGTTTAAGGTTTTTTTATAGAATTAAAACTAGGATCAAAACCAACATTTCAGAATATTTAAAAATATTTTACTTTGTAACTTTTTATTTAATAACTTACATTTGTTAAAAACCTTGATGTATTAATGAATTTTCATGAAGAAATAAAAAAAAATTGGAAAAAATTATTAAAAAAAACAGTCTGATTGAGCTTTATTTGTATAACTATGTATAATTATAAAATTATAAATAAATGACAATCTATGATTTACATTAATAAACAACAAAGAACTCGAAAAATGATTTTAATCTTCTAAAATATATTTAATTATGAATATCGTTTAACAGATTGAACCAATTGTTTTTCGAAATAAATGAATTACATTAAAGCTATTAAATTTAAAATTCTACCAAAGCTATTTTCTTTAGTATAACAACACAGCCACCTAAAAAACTAAAACAACCAAGCAGTTGAAGTTACCTAAGCTCAACAAAAAAAAAAGTTCCTTTGTTTTTCAATAGGATTTGTTAAAGAAATCTTAAGCTTTTTTTTTTATCTTTTATTTAAATAACTGCTTTTCTTTTTGAAGATGGTAATAAACATAAAGATCTTTCACAGTTGTTTTTAATTTTATTTTTAGCATCTGAAATATTAGAAGCAAACAGAATTAAATCTACACAATTTACAAAATTATTTTTTTTGATTAATTTTATTAAATTAATTAAAAACTCACAAGAATATTCAAGTTTTATTACTAATAACTGTTTATTTTGATTCAAATTTTCAAACTCATTTATTAGCCATCTCAAAAAGTTAAGGAAGTAGAAATATACTGTCGGTTCAATTTGAAATCCGGCACTTTTTAACTTTTTTATTTTTTCTTAATTTTTTTCAGTTATTAGCTGATTTTGCGCAAAGCCTGAAATAATTTTTTACATGCGCATGAGGTGTTTGGAATAATTAACTTATTAATTCAGTTATATTTTTTATTCAAATTTAATAAACTTGTGAACTTGATCATTACCAAAAAAAGCCTATTTCTCGTCCTATCTACAAATCATTTCTATTCATTGTTTTTGCTTTATAATTAAGCATTTTCTCAAATGGCTGTATTGTTCTAGTATCAAATCTTGTTCACAGCTAGAACATTTTGAAACGTCTACTAAAATAGTAATTTTAACGACTTCTTTATAAGCTCTACATAATAATAACTAAGTTTTCTTTATACAATAAAAAATTCAAAACATAACTTTTATTATATTATCCAAGTTTGATAAACTATCTTTAAATTTTTTTAAGGACCTAATGTTGTCTTGAGAACTCATTCCTCCATGAACTTCTAAACAAATCATTTTTTCTATAATATTTATACAATTTTGACAATGAAAAATTTTTTCTTCAATTTCACTTTTAATATATGAACGACCTGTTAAAAAAACTGGAAAAAATTAAAAATACTAAAGTGGCCGCTTTTGCGGATGATCTGGCTATACTCGTTTATGAGAATGAGATAACTGATCTGAAAGAAAGAATGAAGTGCATAACTGGTAACATAGAAACTTGGTGTGAAAAGTGTAGTTACATTTACTCCAGTATTGTAATAAGGTTCCATCAATCTTTTAACTACATGTTCACCTACTGTTGAATCTACGGGTCTTTGTTCATCAATTACTAAATAAAGTATAGAGTTCAAAATGTAATGTAACTCGCTATCTACAGAACTCCAAAACTTTAAGCCAAACTTTTCAAGTTTAATCTTCCTAAACTGGTTAAAAGAGTTTTATCACTTAAATTATCAAGAGCATCTTCATAATTTTCTTCTGAATCATCACTAAAATCATCCTTATTTAAAAAATCTACTTCAGTTTTATCTAAAAACTTATCAAGTTTATTATCTGAGTTATATTCATCAATATTTCTTTGTTGTTTTAATCTTGAACGTAATCTACTTTCATATGTAATTCAAATTTAAATTTTGGGAATTTCAAAATATATAAAATTTATTTTTTGAATAATAATTAGCAATAATTAAAATATAACGTTAAAAACTTTTATTAAAATTTTCAATTTTCAGAGAAAAACTCAAAAACTAAAAAAAGAGTCAATAAGCTTAGTTGGGGTTTTTAGGTATAAAAATTTTCTGGGGTTAGTAGTGTTAAATTAACAAAATATTTATAAAAACAAAATGAAAAATAGACATAAATTGTTAAAATCAATTTGAAATGTAATTGTAAAATTATTGTTAAAAAACAGTCAAAAAATATTTTTAAGATTAAATTTAATGAATGAAAAGAGCAAGTGTAGTTAAAATTTTAATTAAAAAAAATTTTTATTATTTCTATTATCATTCTATACATAGCCCTTAAATTTGTAAAATTGTTCATAATTATCATACATATTTTTGAACATTAATTTACCTTCTTGATTGAGTCTTGTGTAAACTAGTTGAAACTTATCATCTGAATTTAATGCGTTTAATATTTTATAAATACCAATCAGAATTCTATTTTTAATTGTTGAATACACTATATTATTTTGCATTTCTTTGATGAAAATTGTTATTAGATTTATTGTACAATAAGAATAATCTTTAGTCTTAGATAAAAGTATTAACAAGTTTTGAAAATTAATAGAGCATTTTTCAATTTCAAATTTTATTTTTGAATGAAGATTAGAAAACTTAATTTCAAAACTAACTTTGCATAAATTTTGCATTAAATTATTAATCAAATTTGTGTATGCAGATATTGCAGATGTAACTGTAAAATTATAATCAATAAATACTCTATTTAAAATTAAATAAATACCATTAAAAATATTTGAAAAATGTTTTGTATCATCTAAACAATTATTCAAATCTGATAAAATGCATACATTCATTAAATAATTAACTTGTTGAGTTGTAAAATATCCTAAATGATTTGATTCAGATAACATTGTTTCAACACATATTAAAATTAGTACCTGTAATTCATAAATTAAATCTAAATTATTCTTAAGCTCTATATCTTCATTTAAATCTTCTTCAATATGAGTTTTTAATTTTAATTTTAAAAAATATAAAAAATTTGAAAAACTAACTATTTCTTTAATTAAAGTATTTATTTCTTCTTTAAACAAATCACTTTTTACATTTGATTTAAAAAATTTTAAACTTGAAAATATTTCTTTAATTAAGATGAAAATTTTCATTTTCTTATTTAAAATTTTAAAATCAAAATTATCTTCTTTAAAATTTGAATTGAAATCTTTAATATCATTTGTTAGAATTTGAATAAAATTAATTAATTTTTCAAAATCAAAATGACAAATTGTATTCTTAACTAAGCTCAACAAAACTTCTTTACTTATTTCTTCATCAAAAGTTTTAAGTTTTTTAAAACTCAGTTTATTTAAATCAGATTTTCTTTTTAAATTACTTTTCTCTAAATTTTCTATAAATAAATCATAATTAGGCAAATCAATTGAAATATCATTTAACTCATTATTTTTTAAGCCTAATGAATTAAATATAATGTCATTCCATATTTTTTCAATTAAAACTTTTTTACTTAATTTATATAAGTTTTCATTTTTGAATAAAAAAATTATATAATTTAAATACATGTTAATATCCATTGATGGAGAATTTTTAATTAATAAAGATATACCATCAAATGTCAATTTTATACTTTTCTCAAAGTATTTATCAAAGTTAAATTTTTTTGATAACCAATTTGAATGATACTTTTTAATTAATAATATTGTTTGTGAACAATTGACTAAATTAATTTTTTCATAATCATCTCTAATTATCCTTTCTTCAAATTGTCTTGTGAAATTATTTATATTTTTTAGTAAAACCTCTTTATTCTTATTTGACCAATCTTCTAATGATTTTCTAAACTTCTTTTTATTATCTGTGAAAATGAACAAATGATTGAAGAATTTCATTCTTAAAACAAAAATCAATTCATCTATTTTTACATTTTTTGATTCAATTTTTACCAAAAAAGTTAAAATTTCCTCAAATTCTTCTAAAAATGTACTTCTTATCATAATTTTAAAAATAATTAAATTTAATAGTTCATCAAAATAAGTTAAGTTTGTAGAATTTAAAAAAATTAGTAGTTTTTTTATAAATAAATTTGATTGATAAACATCAAATAAACGAATTTGTTGTTGAGTTTCAAAAACTTTATAAAGTGTTTTTGAAATTAAATCAACAGACTTTTTGTCAAAATAAAATGATACACTAAAACTAAATAATAAAATAGTAATTAAACATTGACAACCAGGTATAAGATTATTTAAAGCTAAACAATTTTCTAAAAACTCAATAAGATTAACTACTATTTCAGTTTGAATATAATTTGATGGTATCAAATTATTAATATTTTCAGATAACTCTTTTAAATTTATCCAAAATTCATCTTCTTTGTCATACACTAAAAATGATTTTAAAGGATAATTATCTATTTTCTTTGTTATTTTCTTGAGAAATTTTGAAAAATTTTTTGATGTTTCATTTGTTTGATAATAACTTATAAATGCTTTAGTCATAATCATTTGATTTTTTTTTGAGCTAAACAAATAATCTTGAGACAAAAACTTTAAATATTTTTTTTCTTTAGTTTCAAAATAATTTGATATTATGAACACAAAAATTTCTTTCAATTGTTCTTCATTGAAAACATTGTGAATTTGTTCAAAGTTTAAATAAAAAATTAAGTTGGGAGAAATTAAAAAATATTCTTTTAATGAATTTAAATCTTCATCTTTTAATTTATCAAGTGATGTAGTTTTAATTGAACATGAATTATAATAAGCTACATTTTGAATTTTTAATTTTAGTATCCATTCTTTTATTTCTAAATTTTTCTCTTCTTTTTGAACAGCATTTGATATAAACATTTTCCAAAATTTTTCACTTTTGTAAGAATGAAGAAAATTCAAACTGAATTTAGAATCTAAACCTTGATTCTCAATAATTTTATTAGATTCATTTTTACTGTAATAATTGTAAATGAATAAAACTTGGCCCCAATTATAAATAAACTCTAACCAACTTAATAAGTTGAAACTATTTTTTAAAATACTCTCATCAATACTTTTAAAAAATAAATTTGTATCTTCAATTAATTTATCTAATTTTTTTTCAACCAAAGTTATACGCACATTTGATTTCAAGTCAATATGATTTAAAAAACATGAAAATAATTGTTTAGCTAAATAATTTTCATTCAAATTTTGGTTCAAAAATATCTCCCATATTTCTAATTTTTGAGATAGTTTTAAATTTGTTATTAGAATACCATAGTTAGCCAATGTTGAATAAAGAAAATTATAATTAATTTCAGATTCAATTTTTTTCTCATCATCACTTAATAATTCTTCATCAACATACCATTCTTTTTTTAATTTTTCTATCAATTTTTCTTTTTTATTTAAATTTTTTTGTACATCAAATTGATATTCAAAAAGTAGTTTATGAAATTTGACTATTTGTTTATTATTATTAAAAAAGTTAAGAACATTCAAAAAATAGCTATCATCTGGATCTAATAATAATTTTAAAATTAATTCTTCGATTGACTTTTCACTTTCTTGTTGATTATAAACTTTGAATTTTTTATCATTATTATCATTCATTTTGAATAATTTAAAATAAATTTAATTAAATCCTAATAAAGTTTATTATTTAAAAAAGTCACATGTACTTAAGAGCTATATAAAAATATTTTAAATTTTCAAAAACATGCGCAAAATAAAATAGCTAAGCCGCCGTTTTATAAACAGTATGTTATTTTAAAATAATTTAAAAATTGATTTATTACTTCAACCATAATATAAAATAATTTAAAAATTTAATTAGCTCTAAAATTATAATACATAAATTATCAAGTTAATTTAGTGGTAATTATTTCAATTTTTAGTAAATTGAATTTAATAATTTTTAAAATACTATTTAACTACTCAAAACTCTTAATTTAACTTCAAGTTTTTAAATACTTTTTAATTATTTATATTCTACTCAATATTACTTGTTACATTTCAATACATCTTAAATCTACTGAATTGTAAAAAACTTGATAATTTATTGTTGGAGAAAATAATTTTGAGTCTAAATCAACAGGTTATAACTTAACTTTATATTTTTTAATACTCTTTTAATGTTCAAAATTAATAAACTTCAATGAATATCAATAACTCATACTAATAATTCATATTATCTCTTATAATTAATATTCACCATAAATAATTAAAACTAACTATTGATGAGTTAAACTAACTATTTATGATTTGAACTAACTATTGATGGTTTGAACTAACTATTAAGGGTTTGAACTAACTATTGATGGTTTGAACTAAATATTGATGGTTTGAACTAACTATTGATGGTTTAAAATAATCATTAATAACTTAAATTAACTATGAGTATTTTAGACTTATAATTAATAAAATATTAAATAATTGGTTTTACTAATTTATTTCTAATAAATTTAAAAAAACTTCTAAAACTCAATACTTTGAATTATATTAAATTAATTTCTCAAATTTATTTTTGAAAAAGAAATGAATATAAAAGTCATTAATAGTTTCAAATTTTTATTATTAAAACTTGCTAATTGATTTATGGCTTTATCATCAATTAAAACTCGTAAATGCAAATAATTTTTTTTGAATCTAAAAAATATGCAAATTAAATTATTTTCTTTAATTTAATAAACAATATTTCAACCTTAAAAGTTTAATAAAAATTATGTTCTCATCAAAAATTTTAAAAATAAAAATTGAATTTTCATTTAAAACTCCTTAAATAGAATTTTTGTGCAAAAAAAGTTTTTGATAAAATTAAATTTCTGTTAAATTATAATTAGAAAAACGAAAGATACTTAAATTTAAAGTAAGATTTTTTAAAATAAACAAAAGTTAATTGAATCAAATAAAAATTACACAACAATTTTAATAAGTATTTTTCTGAAATTAATTTGGAATGTTGATTTTTTTTTAAAATAAAAAGTATAAATATATTCTAAAAAAACTTGAACTAGGAAGTAAATTTTGAGATATTACTCTTCATTGATGTTATAGTTTTTTCAAAACCTAATCTGATTAAAAAAACAAGTATTTTAATTTTAAAATAATTTAAACAATATTAACAACTTTTAAAAGAAAATTTTATATACATTTGCTATCAATTAAAAGTTAAGCTTCAAAAAAAAAAAAAGGTTAATAGTATCTTTGAAACGATGATTTTTGAACAGGTAGAACAACTGTTGTAATTATTTTCAAAAATCTAACTGTACTTCATAACTGTTTTTAATTTTTCTTTCTTTCTTCAATACTTCTTTTTGAGATACTTAATTGATTGACTTATCAGTTTCTTAACCAAAAAAACTTTTTTGTTTTTTTAATAAATTTTCTTGATTAGATTTGATGTATTGAAATTTGCATAAATTCAAATAGATTATTCTCAAAGTCAAATTAAAAATTTCAAGTTGCATTTGAATTATTTTTAAAGAAATTTGAATATTTACCAAAATAGATTATTAAACTTTCATTTTTTATTTGCATAAGACATTAAAAAAGTTTTTTGAACTTCTAATTAAAAAAAATAATTCAATTAATTCTTGTTTAATTATATGAATAACTTAAGAGTATTTTAAAAACATAAATGATAATTATCAAGTTAAAATTTTTCTTCTTTAATTATGTAAGATTTTCATCTTTTAATTTTCTTGTTAGAAAAATAACTTTTATTTTATTTACTGAAAGATAAAAATTTTGAATTATTCATCAAAAAAATTTATCAATTCATTAATAAAGACTTTTAATAAAGTTTTTCATAAATAAACAATTATTCAAAAATTTTAAGGCTATTCTTTGAAAGAACATTTCTTAAGCAAAAGAAAAACATCTTTTTGTAAAAAATCATGGCCATTTAATCAAAAGTGGACAATTATAAAATTTTAATGCCAAGTACATTTATAAAAAAATAAACAATAGACACTGGGTTTATAAAATTTAATTTTAGGTAAAACAAAAGGTTGTCAAAGAATTCAAAAATTAACTTCTTTTAGATTAAACATGAAAGATTTTTTTATTCAAAAAATAAAATTTCTTTAAGAATATGAAATATACTTTTAATTTTGTTTTAACGTAGGCTTATAATTTTAAATTAAAATTGACATATATCATTCAAATTTTAATTATTGATTGAACAAATTAATTGAAGTCAAATTTAATAAAAACTTCAAGTACAATGCCAATTTAAAGTGTTTTGCTTTAAAACTTAAAAATAAAAATTATTTAAAGATTCTGATAAAATTTAAAAGAAAATAATTTACGTAAACTGATATTCAAAAGTATTTGAATTTTATCATAAAATTAAGAAAATGAATAAAAGAAAAACTCAAAAAATAGAAAAATTCAAAAAATAGAAAAATTCAAAAAATAGAAAATTTAAATTGTAAATAATATAAAGAAAAAAAAAACTTTTACTTTTTCCTAAAACTCAATTTATAATTTAAGTTGTTTACAGTTTTAAAAAAAAAAATCAAAACAAACGCATGCGTAAATTTAAAAATTAATTTTGACATTGATGTTAAAATAACCTGACCATTTTTTCAAAATTATAATTTACCTAAAAAAGAATTTTATCAAGTTAATAGTAAAAATTTTTTTAGTATAAATATTACAAACTACCATTATAATTGAAAATGAGTTTGAATTCAGTTTTAATTACTGGTGCTAATCGTGGTATTGGTTTAGAATTTGTGAAACAATTTTTGAAATTATCACCAAATGTTTCAAACATATTGGCAACTTGTCGTAATCCAGAAGATGCAAAAGAACTAAATAATTTAGCAAAAACAAATTCTAAAATAAATATTTTAAAATTAGATGTTCGTGATTTTTCAAATTATAATAATTTTTATAAAAATGTTTCTGATGTTGTTGGAGATAAAGGATTAAATTATCTAATAAATAATGCAGGTATTTTTAATTCAGCTACACTAAAAGATGTAACATTAGAGAAAATGATTGAAACATTTGAAGTAAATGCAGTAGCACCATTATTACTTACAAAAAATTTATTACCATTACTTGATATGTCTACAAAACAAAAAAATAGAACAATTATAGCTAATATAACAGCTGATTTAGGTTCTATATCAGGTAATACAATAGGTGGTTATTTACCATATAGAATTAGTAAAACAGCTTTAAATCAAATTACACGTTCACTGTCAGCTGAATTAAGAAGAAATAAAATTGAATGTGTAGCTTTTTATCCAGGTTGGGTTAAAACAGATATGGGTACGAAAAATGCTAAATTAACAACAGAACAAAGTATTGAGCCTTTAGTTAAAATGTTACTTGATTCAAATAAAAAATTAAATGGTCAATTTTTGAATTATCAAGGTGAAGTTTTAAATTGGTAAATTTTTAGGATAAAAAAAAATTTATCCTTTTAAAGAAAATTTGTTTTAATTAAAAAAGATTTTATCAAATTAAAATATTTATACTGTTTATGTTAATTTAGATAAACAAAAGATTCTGTTGTATTTATATTCATTAAAAGTCTTTGAAAAAAAATCAAAAGTAAAAATTTAAATTTATTCAAATAAAAGATAAATTATTAGTTAAAAGAAAAATAAACGACCTTCAAAAATGTGTAAATAAAAAAGTGTTCTTAAATAAAAAGAAAATAACAGGTAAAAAGTTGTTAAGGTGCTCACTAAACCTAAAAATTTTTTAATTAACACAAACTAGTGATTATTGTAAAATTAAGTTTAGATCAAGAAAAACTTTTATAAGTTTTTAGCCAAATTAGTTTGAATAAGAAGTAGAAATTTCTTAATTGAAGAACATTGAAAACCTAAAAAAAAAAAAAAATTTTTTTTTGTTTTAACACGATGAATTTAACCAAACAATCAAGTTTGTAAAATTCTTGATTAGTAAAAACATATTTAGATATTTCTTATGTAAGAAAAAAAAAACTTTTTTTTTCATTCAAAGTCAAAACTATTCAAGTTTGTTTAACTGTTGAATAACCTTAAAAATTAATTTAAAGATTGAATCTTAGATAATTTAAAAATTACGTAGAGTAAGAAGTAATTTTGGAAAAAATTAAATAATCTATTTTTTAAAAATGCAGTACGTGATCTTTAACAGAATCTTAAAGAAATAAAAATACTAATTATCTTGTTCAAACAAATTAAAAAAAAAACATTTTACATAATTTTGTATTTGTTTTAAGTAATTTTTACTACTGAAGTTTCATTAAAAATTTTTTATTAAGCATTTTCAAAGATAGTTTACTAAATATTTGAAAATAATTAAAATTTTATTTGAACTAAGTTGAATCTTAGACTTTATATTAAACTTTATATTGAAATTGTATAAATAAATTTATATTCATTTCAATATTTATTATAATTATTAACTTCTATTCCATTTTTTTTTAATTTTAAAGCATATTTCTTTCAAACTTTTTTATTTAATTTCTTTTAACAACTTTTTCATTTAGTTTTTTTTAACAACTTTTTCATTTAAAGCTTTCTTCAAAATTGATTTTTATTTAATTTTCTTTTAAACTCTTCACTTTAAAATTATTTCAAGCTAATACTTATTGATTTTATTGAATTAAATTTTATAAAATTTCAGTAGATTTAAATTCTGTTGAGTAGATTTATTGAATCTTATTAAAAAGATAGATTTAAGTTTATTGAAACTAGTTTTATTGAATTTATTTTCAAAACTTGATTTTATTAATAAAGTTTTGTTTAAATTTATTTGATTTACTAATTTTAATTTGAAATTTTTTTATATTAAGATAATTTTTGTTATATTTAGATAAAGTTTTATTAAATTTAGATAAAGTTTTGTTATATTTAGATAAAGTTTTATTAAATTTAGATAAAGTTTTGTTAAATTTAGATAAAGTTTTGTTAAATTTAGATAAAGTTTTTTTAATCAAGTAGAGTTAATTAAAATTAAATATTTATTTAAGTTAGTTTAATTAAGTTTAGTTAAATTAAATTTAGTTGAGTTTTATTTTGCTATTAAATTTAATAAAATTTTTGAAACTTTTTTAATTTTATTTTGTTTAAACTTAATTATGAATTGTTTAATTTAGATTTTAAGTTTTATTTATACTAATTTTAAGTTAAATAAGCTAATTTTAAAACATCTCAAGTGTTTTGTTTAAAAATTTGAATAACTAGTTCTAATTTTAGATTCAACAAGTGAATTAATATTTAAAAATTAAAAAAGGAAAATAGATTAAAATAAATTAGATAAAGAGTTATGCAAAAAATAACTATTAAAAAACTTTCATTAATGTAAAGTTATACAAAAAATTTAAAATAAAATTTAAAGGTTAAATAAAATTGAGCTTTAAGTTACCCAAAAAAACGTTAAACTAAAATTAGAAAATTTTTCAAAAATTTGTCTTCAAAGGCATTAAATTTAGATTCAAAATTTTATAAAAAGTAAGATGTTAGATTGTAAAAAGTAGATATTATTTAAGATTAAAAAGGTATAAAGTTTCAAGTTAAAGGTTTAAGTTAAGTAAGTAAAAATCATAATTAAAATGTTACAAAACACATGAAAAAATAAACGTGAATAATACCAAAAATAAATTTAAAGTTTGTATGAAACTACTGTAAAAATTAGTAGCTAAAATTAATTAAAAAAGAATGTTTAGGTTAATACAATCAATGTTTAAAATATTCCTTTTAATGTTAAGATTCACAAAGATTTGTGTAAAGGCTATTTAAAAATTAGATATAAGGGTTTATTAAAATTTAAATAATATTTTGTTTAAATACTTAAACAAAAGTAATTAAAAAAACTAATCATATTCAAAAACTTTTTAAACACTTAAAGCTAATTTTGAATAAATTTTTAAATATTTTTTCATTAATTCAAATACTTGACCTTGTTTAGATATTTTGTAACAAAAAATTTTGTTCAACTTGAGTAAAGATTTAAAAAACAAAAACTTTAAGCATTAATCAACTTAAAGATTTATTGTTTATTTTAAGCAGATAAAATTAATGAATGATATTTTAATTTGAAGATTTTTCAAAAAATAAAAACTTTTCATTTTAATTTTTTAAAACTTTTTATTTAATTCTTGAGGTTGATAACTTTTCATCTATTTTTTAATTTTTTACCTTTTCATCTATTCTTTAAAATTTTTTAACTTTTCATCAATTCTTTAACTTTTAAAAACTTTTCATCTATTCTTTAGTATTTTGTAACTTTTCATCTAATTTTCAAATTTCTATATTTTTATATCTGCTCTTTAAAATTTTTTAATTTTGTTCATCAGTTCTTCAAAGTTTATCTACTTTTAACAATTCTTCATAAATTCTATTCTTCAAAGTTTTTTAACTTTTCATCTTTAATATTTTTTATTTCAAATCTAAACATTTTGACTTTTTAATTTTCAAAAAAAATTTTCTATATTTCTAGCTTAATAAGTTGTCAAAAATTTTTTTTGTAAAAATTATTGAGTAGTTTAATTATATTCAAGTCAACGTACCAGTTCATTGATAATGAAAAATACAAAACCAAATTTTCTAAGTTTACACAAATAAACTTAATAGTTTTTTTTTAGGTTGAGAATAAAGTTTTTTAATTTAAGTAAAATCACAACTGTAAGAATTGAAATTGATAACTTTTAAAGCATAAACCATCGAAAAACTTTTTTAAATACAAATCAAATTTAATTATAAATTTATTTTAAAAATGAAAATCAAGTTTTTTTAGTATCAATTTTAAGAGTTAATAACATATTGAGAAAGGATGAATTTTTTTTTCTATTTTTAGAGTTTTTAACTTATCTAGTTAGTTTATTTTAAAAAAAAAGTTTTCAAATTTGAATAGACAATCATTTAAATTGCTAAAATTAAAAACTTTTTTTTATAAATTTTTATTGATTAAGAATAAATTACGGGAAGTTTTATTAATTTTGTGATTCATCAAAATTAATTTTGCATTTAAAATTTTCTCATTGATCAAATTTTTTGATTCAAAACTTTATGACTTTTTATATTGTTCGAATTATATGTTTATTCTTTTGAAGGATAATTTTAATAGTCAATAAAATTTTAGATGTTCCTTAGTAATAATAGATTTTTAATGAATACCTTTCTGAATATTTAATCTTGATTTTCTTTTTTAATTTATTATTAAATTTTCTTCAACTTCTTAAACATTGATTCGTATTAAATTTTAAGTATTGTTTACCCTTATTTTATAAATAAACTTTTTGTATAAAACTAAGTATTATTTTATTCAAAAAAATTTTTTGTATCAATTCAAGTGAATTTAACTACAAATTTTGTATTAGTTTAAACCTTTTTTTTCAACTATTATAAGTTAGAAATAGAAAATTAAAACACAGTTTATATATCAATCAAAATATTTTTTAATATAAATCAAACTACAGATATAAATCAAACTACAACTATAAATCAAAGTAGAGGTATAAAAAAAAGTAAAGTTTTAATGTAAACCAGAGTTTTGAAATGAACCAAAATGAATTTTAAAAATAAGCTTGAATACATTTTTAGAATAAGCTTAAATATATTTAAAGAATAATCTTAAATACATTTTTAGAGTAAGCTAAAATAAATTTTTAGAAAAAAAAAAATTTTAATTTCAAAGTATTCAAATTATATCAATATATTTTATGTCCATTTTAATATCTAAAGTGTGATTTAAATATTAAGTATAATCATTCTTTAACCCAAAGAATGTTAATAATGAAGGTAAATTTATTCTTTAACCTAAAGAAGTATTTATTCTTTTTAACCCAAACAAGGTTTAATAGCTGAAAACAAGGTTTATGTATTAATTTGAGTAAAAAAAAAGAGATTTTATTAACCTAATGAAGGCTTATTAATTTGAAGACAGTTTATTTATAAGTAAGGTTTCATGTATAAATCTAATTATAACTATAATTAAAGTATAATTTACTTGTACATTAGCTTATATAAATAAAAAAATTTTAAACCAGTTTAAATAGATATTTCAAATGATATAAAACTCAATTAAACTTATATACATAATTAAACTTTTTTTTCAGATATTAAGTTTCAATTTCAAGATTCTTTTTTAATAACTCAATTTCTATTGAAAGATAAAATTTTAAACTTAAATTTATTTATATTCAATCGATCTTATTTATTTGGAAAAAAATATTTTAATCTGAATTTTAAAAAATAAGAATTTATTTTTATACCACAAACATTCTAATTACAAAATTAAAAAATTTTAATGATCAAAGATTTACCAAATAGTTAACCAAAAAAAAAAAATTTTTTAGCTGATAAAAATGATAAAAATGGTAAACAACGTAAACAATTAAAATTTTTGAAAAGTTTTATAAAATTTTAATTTTCTATAGATTTTTTAAGTGCTAACAGGTTAATAACAGTTTAATTGACAAGATACTATTTTAGACATAAATTCCTTTTAAAATTTTTAATGATCAAATTTCGAGAATTTTTAATTTTAAGCTAAAAATATTTACCAAAAAAAAACTTATTGAAAAGTTTTCATCAGATAAATTATCTGTTTTGTAAAATAAAAATTAACATCAAAAAAATAATTTTTATCTCCCTAAAAAATGTGTCCATAAATTTTGAAAAAACTTTTTTTCAAAAAAAAAAAATTTTAAATACTTATCAACATCTTGAAACTCTATTATATCTTTTTTAATGAAAACTTTTGTTACAATACATTTAATAGTTTTGAAAATTAGAAAAAATTTAAATCTAAATAAAAATATTTTACGATTCATTTTTTAATAAAAAAGTTTTTTGTTTAAAGAAGGAAGTTGATTTAAAGTAATCATTTCTAACAAGTTAATCAAGTAAAATATTTGATCAAACAGTTCTTAGTTTAATAAAAAAAAATTTCTTTTATTTTCTTAAATTTATGATTAATCAATTTAAAATAAAATAATAATTTGAATAAATTATTCAATTTTAATAAAAAGTTGAAAAATTAACCTAATTTACTCTTAGAGATTTTATACAAAAAGTTTTTAGAATTTTTCTAAGTTTACAAATAAGAAAATAATCTTTAATATGATTATGGTTTAGAAATAAAATTTATGGATTTAATATCAATAGAATTAGAGATTTAATTTTTTAATTAAAAATTCTTAATTTAGAAATTCAAATAATACTAAAATGGATAAAAAGACTTTTTTGCTTCCCAGTAAAAGTAAGAATAAATTTTTTTTTAAAAAAAAAAGTTCTGATTTTATGAGATTTTTAATGAAACTTAAATTTTATATGAAACTTTGACATTATATGAAACTTAAATATTATATGGGACTTTAATTTTATATAAAACTTTTTATTATAATATTTTATATGAGACTTTAATTTTATATGAGACTTTTATTTTATATGAGACTTAAATATTTTAACTTAATTTTTATATAAAACTTTACATTAAACTTTGATTTTGAATAAAAATTTGATTTGAAATAATGATCTCAAATATAATTTAGATAAAAAATAAAAGAAGAAAAAAATTGAGATAAAAAAATTGAATAAAAATTTTAATTAAAAAAAAACAAGAAAAATAATGAAATAATTAAAAAAATAAAGAAAACTGAATAATGTTAAGTTATTAAATTAAAAATCAAAAAACTTTCTTTTTAAAACTTAAGACAACCGTTAGCTCCAATTAATACACTAACCCAGGAAGTAGTTGACCGGTTCCTGTTTTCAATCAACTTGTTTTCTTTAATAAAAATTGAACTTTAAGAAAAGCTTTTTTAGTTTTTTTTGTTTTAAATTTTGTTCAAACTATATTTTAACTTAAAACTAAACTTTATAATGATGGTCAGATAGTTAGAATAATAGAATTTTTACTTTAATTCTTAAAGCAGAGTGGGAAGGTAACAGTAAAAAAAAGAAAATTTTATAAAATTAAAATTTGCTTTGTTCGTTTAATGATTATAAGTTTTCTTTTTTGTTCAAATTCTTGTAAAACTAATTCAAAAATTTTTCTTTTAAAAAAAATTAATCTTTTATTAAAATTTAAGAAATGTTTCAATAAGAAAATTTAAAAAAACATGAAAACAGATTTTTGATTTTAAAGAATACTTTAGTTAAAAAATTCAGTTTTAGTTTAAAAAATAAAAAAATCTATCTAAACATGATTCTAAAAGAAAAAAAAATATTCTCAAAGATAAGAGATTTAGAAAAAAAATTTTAGAAAAAAATTTTAGAAAAATAATTTAGAAAGAAAATTTAGAAAAAAAAGTTTAGAAAAAAAACTTAAAAAACAAAACTTAAAAAACAAACATGTTAGATAAAATGTTTCAAACAGAAATTTAATTTATCAAGTTTAAACAATAAAAACATATTACAAGGAATTAAGCTAAAAAGAGTTTAATAAGAATTTAACAGCTTTTTAAAAATTTTAAAGAAAGAAAATTTCTTAAAAAGAATTTAAAGACATTGAAAGATTATGTTGACATACCTAGGTTAAAAAAATTACTCATTTTTTTTTGTAAATATTTGAATTTTCAATTAAATTTTAAAGAAAACAAATATTTAGTTTTTTTGTGATTTTACTAATAAACTATTTTAAAAAAGAACTTTATTATTTTAATTAAATTGAACTTAAATTTTTTTAATTTGATTAAAAATGCAAAATCTAATCGAGTTAACTTGACTTGTTAAATTATAACATATAAATAAATTAAAATGCATATAAAGTAAAAGCGAAAAAAGATTATTAAAATAGAAAAATATTTTTTGTTGAAAATTGCCTTTTTCTTAAATTTACAAAAAAGATTAAGTTTTCAGTTACTTTTTTTTTCTGTTTAGATTAATACAAAAACTTAGTCATAAAAAAGAGAGTCATAGTGAGTCATAAAAAATAGTGAATCTTAAAGCATTACAGCTGGTTATAATATTTTGAAGAAAACAATAGCTATTGGGAAATTTTCTAGAAAAAAAAAAAATTTCAACGGTTTTTTGTTTAAGTTCAAATTTTTATTATTAAAATTAATTATATTGAAATAAATTTGATTTTCTTTTTAAAAACAAAGAATTTTTTACTTATTTGGTTTAAATTAATATCACAAATTAAAAGGTAATTGTAAAATTTTTTTTTATTTACATTCAATTAGTAAGAGAAAATTATTTTTTATTTTCATAAATAAAAAATTAATTCTTTCTTAATAATAACCATACTTAATAAAGTATGAACACTTAATAAAATTTATATTTACATATAATTTAAAAATTGATTTTAAAAAGAAATTACTTTTGTTTTAAGTTCAATGAAACTAATTTTTTATAACCTTTTATAAATTAGGTGTTAATTATTTTATGAATTATTGAAGAAAAGTATATTTTAAAAGACAAAAAAAAAAAAAGAAAAACTAAAATAGAAAAAAAAATTTAGAAAAACTTAGTAAAATAGAAAAAGCTTTTATCTAAAAAGACAAAGCTTTATCTTAAGTCTAAGTAATAAAAGAGAGTAAAAATTTTGGTCTTTAAAATTTACAAAATTTTCATTTCACTGAAAAGTAATTAAAATTTATGCCTAATTAATTTATTTTAAATATTAATTAACTTTTTTAGAGAAAATTTCATTTAGTAACTGAATTAGAAAAATATTAAATTGTTCTTTTAGTGAATAATTTTATTACAAATTAGTTTTAAAGACTAAACATTCAATTAAAAAAATTTATCAAAATTTTAATCCAGGTATATTTCTCCTCCTTTGAATTCATATTCTTAATTTATTTATGCATATTATTATAAATCGAAATATTGTTAAAAAAGCATTTTTAATTTATATTTTCAGTTTAGTTATATAGAATTTATTCAGCTATATATATTTAAAATGTTTATATAGTTTAACTATATATTTAAATATACAGTAATAAGCTGATAAAACTCACGATTAGTTATATAGATTTGTTTTGCCCTTAGAAATTATATGAGCATTGTTTTGTATTTTTTTTTTTGTGTGTTTTTTGAACATGTCTTTCACAAAGTTTATTGCTATAAAATTATTTTTTGATTCCATTTGCATTTAGTAGATCTTAGCAGATGGACGACCATTTTAGGTAAATAAAAATGTTCGCGCATACAATTAATTAAGTTTATAATTTAAATTAGTTCTAAATTAGATTTGTTTTTTTTATTTTAAAAAGTGTTTCAACTTAAGTTTCAATTTTAAAAAAACTTTAAGTTTTATAAGTTTTGAAAATTTTTATTTAAAATAGTGATTAATATGGATTAACCGAATAAAATTCAATAAACATCAGAATATTTGAATTTAAAAATTTATAATAAGATATAACAAAGTGTTTTATCATTTAAAATCTAAGTGAATTTTAGAAAAAAATCTAAAAAAAGTGATTTAAGTTTGATACAATTTAATTTTGAAAATTAATTTAACTTAAATGACCCAACGTTTAATTAATGAATGTAATTAAGTCAATATTTATTTAAATTATTTCTGACTAAACATTGTTCATTGAACTTTTTTTTAAGTGAATAAGGAAAAAATCTATTTAGACGAATTAGATATACCTTTGATAAATTAAAGTCTATCTTTGAAAAAAAAAATTAATTTTTCTTTCTTTTCAAGTGATAACTTGGAATTAAATGTATAGTTTATAATTTAATCAAGAACTTATATTTGACTATTAAAAAAGTCTCTAATTAAAAATATTTTGTGAAAAAAAAGAAAAAAAAAATGCCTTTAACTTCAATAACAGCAACTTTAGATAATACAATACGTTGTACATTAAATGATTTGAGTAACCAAACAAATATAACTGAAAATGCATCGATCTCATTTGCAACTTTATTTACTGCCGGTTCAACATTATTAGCTACAATTTATGCAACAGCAACATCATCAATAACTTTATCTAGCCTTAAATTATATACATATTATAGTAGATCACAATTATTACAAAATCAACTTAATTTAACTAAAGAAACAGAAAGTTCAAGTCCATCACAATCAGAGATCGTTAGTATAACAGGTGCACTGATTGTTTTTACTGTTTTATTAATAACAATTTTATTAACTCATATTTTGGATGCTATAGATGATTTTACACGTAAATGTTGGAAAATTAAATTATCTAATTTAGTTCAAATACATGTTGGTAAAAATGTTAGACATTTTTTCAATAGTACATATCATCTTTTTATTGATTTAATTATAACAACAATTTCAAAATCTAATTTATTAACTAGTCTTTTTATAGAAGAAAAAAAATTATCTAAAAATATAAATCCAAATAGCTTTGATACAAATGAACTTTCTGATTTGAATTTACAACAAAATGATGAAACAGTTGAAAATGAACGTTATTATTTAAAACAAAGAAAATGGAGTACTTGGTTTGCTGGACAATTAAGGAAACATTTATAGTGAGAAAAAAAAAACAGCTAATTAAACTTAAGAAAATTTTCATAAAAAAGAACGATTTCTTAGTTTAATGATTTTAAGAATATAAAATCATTGGATTAAAAATCTTTAATTTAAAAGCATATCAAAAATCTAATTTTATGAAAGTATTTAAGAAAATTTTTCTCAATTTACATTCAAACACCCATTTTTTGATAAAAATAAGTTTTTGGGTTTAAATTAGACGAATATTTAAATATTTAAATAAAAAAAGAATTATTTTTTAAGATAAAAATTATGTAAATAATCTATACAAATTCAATTTGTTTTTTTTTGTATCCATCATCTCTATTTGTAAAAAATAATTCTCATGGGTGACATTTGTAAAATAGTTTTGTAAATTTTGAGATAAACTAAAATAAAAATGATTTGTTTTTATTAAAAAGAAATTTTTTTTTTATAAAAACTTTGATGACTTAAGTAAATTAAATGTGTTTTTAAATGATTTCAAGTTTGACAAAATAATTTTTTGCTTAAAATTTGGTTTTTCCTTCAAAAGCTCAACAAGTTAAAAAAAAAATTTTTTTTTTTTTTATTAATTTTGAAAGCTTGAGTAATTCAAAAATTCATTTCCCTAATTTATCTTTGATTTAATCGAATTAAGAAAAACTTGTACAATTAAAAAACAAAAGAATTTTCTTACTAATGAATTTAACTCATTAAAATCATCTATAAAAAAAGTCTAAAAAACTAATCTTTTTAAATGCTCAATTAATTTAACTTGATATATAATTTAACCGATATTTTAAAGAACTTTTAATTAATTGAAAGCCGGAACTTAAACTAATCTTTTTTATACTTCTAGGTCAAAAAGCTTAATTACTCAAATCATTCTAATTGAATGAAATGTTTTAATAAATCTAAAAAAACTTTTTACTTTTTAACTAATAAAATCCTGTCCAGATAAAGTTCATTTATTTGAACTTTGTTTTAAAAAAATTCTTAAACTTTGAATAAATTTATTTTAGAATCAAAACTTAATTAAGGGTTTGAATGATTTTATTGAATTTTTTAAACTTTCAGATTTAGTAGTTTATTTTAAATACTTTGTATCTTAAAGCGTTTTTAATCAACTCGAATTAAAATAAAGCATTTTACAATTTGCCATTATATAAGTATTTTTGTTCATATCTTAAGTTAATGAAGTTTTAATTGATTTTAAGGAAAAAGTTTAGAAAAAAACTATTGATATTTTTGAATATCTTTTAAAATCAAATCGAATAATTATGGAAATCTTAAGAGTCTAGTTTAAATAAGCTTAAAAAATTGTGTTCAAAAATAAAAAATTGAACAAAGTTAATTTTCAATATACCAATAACGTAATTTTTATGAATCAACTAAATCAATTATAAAATCCAAAGAAATTATAGTTTTATCTACTTCTATTAAAAATAAATTTAAATTAAATAATTCATAAACCACGATTAGTAAAAGGACACTAACTTTTTGAAAAGTTTTTTTAAAAAATTGTTTCAATGAAACTTGAATTTGATTTCATAATTTTATGCAAATTATCTAATTTTAAATCTTATTTATAAATTTTTTTCAACTTTTGAAATAATTTTTTCTAAAAATATTATTTGGATTCTCATTTAAAAAATCAAATTATTTTAAAGTATTTTAAATGAAAATTTTTTCATTAAAAATACAAAAATCAACTGTTGCATTCTCTAATATTGTTCAACCTAAAATTGAATTTTTTAAGAAACACGTTCAATAAGTTTACTTATCATAAAATTAACTTTTTTTATAACTGAAAATTAAAATTGTGACATTCAAAACTGATCCACGAATAAAAAAATAACAAATCAAAAAATAATTTTCATTCAAATTGTAAGGAGCGCTGTTATCGTGTATCTGTGTAAGTTATTAAGTGAATTCAAATAGAAATTGAAATTTTTGTTAAAATATTTGAGACTATGATTTCCATCTTTAGAGAAATTTTTTAAAGAGTTTCGAATAAAAATTACTAAAATGAAATCAACAAAAAAATTCATTTCAGTTTCTTTAACCTTTTCAAATTAGTTACGTCGACCATAACTTTATTACAACAATACATTTTATGTTTGATAAGCACATAAAAAAACCAAACAAAGCAAATAATAAAGTATCTACTAAATCAAATCAACAATAAACATGATGAGATTGAACTATTTGTTGATTAATTTTGATAAAGCGCTGAAATACCAATTAGTTTTTTTAAAATGTCAATTATTTGAACTTTGAATAAATTTATTATAAATTTGAAACTTAATTAGGAATTGAATGATTTTATTGAGCTTTTTATTTTTTCTAATTTATAAGATTAAGCAGTCCATTTTAAACATCTAGTATCTTTATGTGTTTTTAAACAATTTGAAGAACAATAACGCATTCCACAAGTTACGCAAGTATATGGAGATTGAAAACCACAAACACAACAAAAATGTCTTTTTGAAAACTTTAATAAACATTTATATAATTTTTCATCGTAATCATTTTTGAAATTTTCAAACTTTTTTTTCTTAGATTCTTTTTGGTCTTTCAGATAATCTTCTGAATCACTTGAAGTTTCATCTTCTATAACTGTATCATTAATTTCTTTTATTTGTGAACGATTTATAAAATAATCATTAAATTGTTTACGTTTTAAATCATCTATTGGAACATAAATATTATCTGGAGAAGGAGCAGCTGCATTTGAGTAATTTATATTTGGATTTAATTTAAAATCTTCTTCTATCAAACAATTTAAAGTTAAAAATTTAGTTTTTAAAATTGATGATGATGTTGATTTACGACCAGCTGAAGATGAATTTATAGTATCTTCAAATTTAGGAGCTTTTTTATGCATAACTAAATTAGCATGAGGATCATCATGAAAATTATCTCTTTCTAATTGAGCTAATTGTTGCTTTTTACGACGTTCTCTAGCTGCTTGATCTAAAATACGATTTCTTTGTATTAATGATTTTTTATTAGATGATCCTGATTGTCCATTTGTAGAATTATTCAAATCATTAACAATTTTATTTATTTTAAAAGACATTTTGATGATGATTATATTTGAGTTTATGACAAAATATTTAACAAAATTTTAATAGGATTCTAACATTAAATTTATTTGATCCATCAAATCATCAATTTTTGCTCTTAGGTGAGGAATGATATCTGAACTAACAAATAAATGTGTAGGATCTAAATCTTGTTGTATAAATTTATAACCAAGAGCATTAGTTTCATCTAAATGTAAAAGAAATTGTTTCATCTGAGGATCACACTCAATAAGTACACCTTTCAAGACATTAACCATTGTTTAACGAAAAAATAAATACAGAGTATATCAAAATGCGGGAGTTTTCTCAAAAAAAAAATTAAATGCTATTTTAACTCAGGCTATTTTAACAAAAAAAAAAATTTTCATTACAACTTTTTCTAATAAAATTAAATTAAATTTAATAGAGAAATTAAGAAACACATTTGTTTATATTAATTGAAAATTTCAAAACATGAATTAATTGTAATCAACATACTATTAAATTGATTTCATGTTTTTTTGAATAAATAATTCTTAACTATTTGTCTGTTTATCTATTCAAACCTAGAAAAAATTGAATCAACAATTTTTAATTTTCTTAAAAAAAAACAAATTTTTCTTTGATTAATCAATCTCTTCTTACTAAAAAATTTACTAAATTAAAATTAAATCATTTGAAAATGTCAATGTTTGTAATAATTTAAATTTTCTCCAAAATAAAAACCTTGTTAATTTGATGAAAAAAATTTACAAAAAAAGATAAAATTAAATTTTCAATCTAAACTTATAAATTGATGAAAAAGTAGTGAGTTTTAATAAAATCAATATTTTCATACTTTAAACAGTATATCAAAAGTTTTTAATCAAGTTTACATATAAGTTTTGAAATGAGAGAAATTGAATAAAGAAAGACAAATAGATTTTCTTTTAATTTTAGAAAGTAAATACAAGTTTACTTAATTAGTCTCAAATCATAAATAATAAAATTTTATTTTTGTCTATTTCGTAATTTATTTTTTAAAATAAAATTTTCATTTTAAAAAAAACCGCCAATTAAACGAAATTTTTATTAAAAAAAATTGCGCTGGATCTTTCAAAATAAACTTCGCCGACTTGTGATTTCAAAATACATTTTGTGCTTATGAATAAAAAATATTTATGATGTTGATTTAAATAACTTTCGATGTTTTTTAATTAAAATAAAAATAAACAGCTTTTAGATAAAATAAGTTAAAATTTAATTGTAAAATTAAATTTTTGAAAATTAATATTTTTAAATGAATTTGAAAAATTTAAAAATAAAAAAAGTTTTAAATTCTTATAAAAAAAATTTTTCTAAATTATTGTCACCACAAATGTCAGATTGTAAATCAGATAACCAAAAGCCTCAAGATGAAAATCTAGAATCAGCTTTTGAATGTAATATTTGTTTAGATACAGCTAAAAATGCTGTTATTTCAATGTGTGGTCATTTATTCTGGTAATTATTAAAAATATTAGAAAAGGAAAATTTTAAAATTTTCATTTAAAAATATAGTTGGCCTTGTTTACATCAATGGTTAGAAACTAAACCAACTTATCAACTTTGTCCAGTATGTAAAGCAGCAATTTCTAAACAAAAAGTTATACCTCTTTATGGTAGAGGATCTTCAAATGAAGATCCAAGGTAATTTTTAATAAAATATTGTTTTTTTTTTCTTCTATTTATTGTTTTTATGTTTTAGAGAAAAATTACCTCCTAGGCCTAAAGCTCAACGTTCAGAACCAGAATATAATAACTTTTTCGGGGTAATTTAAAATAAAAATTTTTAATTTTATTTTAAAAAAACTTCTTTTTTTTTTAGCAATCTTTCCCTTCGTCATTTAATTTTGATATTTCAAATTTACAAGTTGCTTTCGGAATAGGTGCCTTTCCATTTGCAATACTTGCTTCTACATTTAATTTTATTGATAATCGACCACCTATAAGTAAATTAAAATTAATTTATAATTTATTCATCAATTAATTTCATTCTTTTTATAGATCCCCAAGATAATTTAGAAGAACGTACTCTTAATAAAACATTCCTTTTATTAGCGTTTTTTTTTATTTTTTGGTTATTAGTTGCTTAAATTAAGTATTACTATAAAGTTTTCTTTCAAAAATTTATACATCAGAGTATTTTATCAATTTAAATTATATTTATATACATTAAAATTTTCTGTAAATAAAAAACAATTATTAAACATTAATTTGATTAAATCTTGAAGGACATTTTAAAAAATTTTCTAATAAGATAGTTCAAATGCAAATTGACCATTTTTTTTTTCTTATAAAAGATACGCCTTTCAATATCTTACAATAATTTTTGTTTTAAAAAATTTTTTTCTTTGAAATATTTAATTAAAGTGTTAACTTAAATTTAAACTAATTTTAGTGACTTTAAACAATTTTTTAAATTATCCTTTTTCTAAAATATTTTGATTTGTTTATTTTAGAAAGATATAAACTAGAATTATCATGCCTATGAAAATTTTTTTTTTTCTAAAAATTAATGATTCTAAAACTGTTTATGACCCTTTTAATAATTTTTGCTTACAACTATTATTCCTTGAAAAAAAGAACTAAGAAAAAGAAATAAAAATTTTTCAATTGGTATAAATTGAATAAAACTGCCATCTTACTAATCTTTAACAATAGAAAAAAAAAAACAACTTTTTCTTTTCTTAAGTTTTCACGTATTGCTTTATATAAAATTTTTTCTATTTGCTCATGCCTATTTTAATATTATGAATTTTATTTTGAAGTCTTTAGTATTTTTAATGAGAGCAAGATTTTTTTTTACTAAAATAGCTTTGAGAATATTTTTCTAAAAAAGAAATCAAGCAAAAATAAATTTTCAATTTTTCATAAAAGAAAAGAAAGTGAGATTACTGTTTTGGGGAAAAGCCAATTTAGTAATTTAGTATGCGCGGAATCACATAGTATTCTATCTAAATTGAATATATTCAATTTTTTTTTCATTTATGATTAGTTCATCTAAATGTTAACAACATGAAAAAGTTGATTTTAATTTTGTTTATTTTTGTTTACTTATTTAATTTTGAATTAGGTAAGAATTATTGATTTTGTTTTTTCAAGAAAACTCAACTATTTTTGTGTTTAAAATTTTAAAATTAAGTTTAATAAACTAAATATAATTTAAGTTAATTTTAAATGATCAAAAAAAAAAAAATTTTTTGTGTTTTAAATGTCATTCAAATTTAAAAAAATATTTCTACTTTTAAATGAATTATTTTGAAAATTTCTCATCTATTTTGTAAAAAATATAAAATTTTAATTAAATTTGATTAGCTAAAGGTTTTCATATTCAACATTAATAGTTTTAAAGTTCATTGATCTGAACTTTATCTAAGTTTTATTAAATAAGTTTTTTTTAATTTTTTTTTTTTTCAGTATTTAGTCAAAATTCAGACTATGCATATAACGTAGAAGTATTCACTTATAGGAGAGTTATTTCAAAATTTAAATTACATGATATTTTTCCAGAAGTTCCTATCTCTTCAAAATTTAAAGTTCATTTAAAAAATCAGAGTTCTACTAATAATGTTCCTGAATATAAATTAAAATTTATTGACGATAGTATATATTTTTTCACAAAGTTCATAAGCCCATGCAAATTTGATTTGAGTACAAAATTTTTTCTAAACTCAACAGATGAAAGAGAAGTCAAACATACAATCACTTATGATGTAAAAAAATTGAATTTTTCTGTTAATCATATTTTTAAATTTAAAGTGGTTGATTTAGACTTAGATAGTTTCTTTTCATCAGAAGAATCAATTTTAAATTATTTTAAAGATGTTTTATGGTCGTTAAAAGAAAATGTAACAAATTATAATGTTAATTTAGTATTTTTAAAACCTGATGGTAATGACTATTATATTGAAATAGGTTCTGATATAGATTTTACAAAAACATTATCAGACTTTTATAATCTTGTTTATAAGAATCCAAATCAATGTTTAATTTATACAATTGAATCATCTAAACTAAACGAATTCAAGTCAAAAACTAATTTAAATTTAGATCCATGTTCTTTATCTACCGAAAGTTATATTCCTAAAAATTTTTCATCACCTAATATAAAATATGATAAAGTTGATCTATATTTTGAAATTGAAGTCATAAATGATACATCAAGTAGTAATTTAATTTATTATTTAATTAGCGGAATACTATTCATAATAGCTAGTATAATTATTTTGCAAATATGTAGCTATATAAACTCTATGAATGATGAGGAATGAATAATTTTGTTTCTCATTTTATTAAACAAAATGAAAACTAGAAATTTTTTTTTAAATACATGTAAATATTTCAACTATTGATAATTAGGTAATTTAAAATATAAATAATGTAAAATTAAAAAATATGTATATACAATTATTCCAAATAAATAAGTTTTAATCTCATTATTTTTGTTAAAAAATAAAAATTTTTTTCTTAATTTAATTTAATTATTTTTCTTCAGATGAATTTAAAGATTTTCTTTTTTCTAAAATTTTCATCCAAATTCTCATTTCTACTCCCAGTTTTAGCTTAAGTCTAGATAAATCTTCTCTAGTTAAAAATTTTAATACAACTTCAAGAGTTAATTCTTCATCAACAAATTTTTTAATTGTAATTGAATCACATCCGATTGAATTTAGCCAATCAACTAACTGTTGATCTTCATTATTGCTTGTTGTTTTAGCTTCAACTTGACTAGATGTTGGTTGTTCAAAAGCTTTTGAAATTTTTTCATCAATTTTTTCATCGTTTATAATATTGTTGATTGATGGATGAAATAAATTATCTAAATCTTTGGTGTTAAGAGTTTGTTTTTTTAAACTTCTTATTAATAAATGTTTTAATATAAATTCTTTTCTAACTAATTCTTCCCATAAGTCATGATTAAAGTTATCAAGTTCGTTATACTGGGATTTCAAGTTTTTTTCAATATCACCCATGTTTGTTGAAAACGTATAATCGACATGATCATTATCTGAGTCACTGTCATCACTACTTAAATAACAGCTTGTTTTAGAAAGAACATCTAAAGCTTTTTGAACTGCCTTATTAATTAAACTATCTAAAGAAAATATCCAATGAGGTTTAATATTTCTTGTTCTTAAAATTGTATTCATTGTTCCTAAAATTAAATATAAAGAATTTTTTATTTGTCTTATAACATCTTTAACTTGATTTCCTTTACTAACTAATTCATTTCTAACTTGTGATAAAGAAGAATGTAAAATATCATCATTTTTTTCTCCTTTTTTGAAACAACTTTGAAGACCATTCAAAATTAAACTTAAATCTGATTTTTCAAGAACTATTAAATTATTATTTTTAGGCATTTTCTCTAAGAAAGTGGTCCATACGTCACATATTTCATCTGAATAGTCATTCATTATTTGATAAAGTGTTGCTTTCCTCTGTTCTTCTTTTTTGACCAAAAAAAATTTTTCTTCAGAACTACTATTTACAGTGTCTGTAACAGGTGGGCTATAAATGATATCGTTAGAAGCTAATCTTTTTTTCATTGCTAAAGGACTTTCTTCTAATGAATTAGGTGTTAAAATATTTGGAGAGTTCGAATTCGTATCTAAATTAGAATAGCCATTTAAAATTTGCAAAGAATTATTTTGTTGAGATGAATTTTGTCTATTTGCTGAATAAATATTGAGTCTTAAATTTTTTTGAGGAGAAGCTTGATTATTGTCTGTATGTTGATCGATAATAATTCCCGTTTTAGGATGGTCTTCACTAACTGAAAATCTTGAAACTTTAAAATTTTTTCCATTAACGACATTATCTGAATTATGAGTATCCGAAAGAGCTTGATTAGAAAAATTATTTTCTCCGCCTGGTACAGAAATACTTCGATTGTAATCTAAATATGTTTTTTTATTATTGACTGAAAAATTAACATTTTGATTTCGACCTGATGGAGGTTTTTTTCTTGATTCTTTTGGATCAGATAAGAATGGATCTTCTAATAATTCATCAGCTGTAGGCCTTTTTTCAGCATCAGCATTAAAACATTTTAAAATGAAATTTTTTGCTTTTTCTGACATATCGTCTGGAATTATTGGATGCTCTTTATAATAACCAACTTTAAAAATAATTTCTGGACCAGAGCCATACTCAATAAAAGGAATTTTTCCTGTTGCCATTTCTATAATTGTACATCCTAAAGACCATATATCTGCTGGTGGCCCATAACCACGTTGTCCTTGATCAATAACTTCAGGTGCCATATACTGAAATGTACCTGCAAAAGTATCAGTTTTTGGATTCAAGCCAGCTAAACGTTTAGATGTTCCAAAATCTGAAATTTTTATTTCACCTGAATATGTATTAACAAGAATATTGTCTCCTTTTATATCCCGATGAACAATTTTTTGACTATGTAAATAACTTAAACCATGTAAGATTTGTCTTGTATAGTATATTATTGCATTTTCATTTTTTTGTAATGGACCCCATTTTGATTTTAGTAGTTGAGATAAAGATCCTCCCGGCGTTCTTTCCATAAAAATTTTAAAAGTGTTGTTTTCACAAACACAACCTAAATACTGTACAATATTTCGGTGTCTTAATTGAGAATGTAATTTAATTTCTTCTTTTAAAGGTTGAACTTCACTTGGATTTTTAATAGGAATTTCTTTAACAGCAATTGTTATTTGAGTTTTTTTATCTTTTGCTAAAAAATTAAAAAAAAATTAAAAAATAATCAATTTTTTTATTTAACTTACCAGAATAGACAACACCATAACTTCCTTTACCTAAAACAATTTTTTGATTTTTTTCATCTAAATCATATTCGTACTAAAAAATAAAAAAGCTATATAAATAGTAATCTTTTTAATTTGTATGAATACTCACATCTATTATTTGATCTTCTAAAAGATCAAAATTTGTCAACTGTTGGTCTGTTGAAAGCTGACGAACTAAGTTGTAGAACCTCATTCTCATTAAATCTGATGCAAAAAACATTTGAAAATCATCTGAATTTAAATAAACATAAAGGTAAACACATCTTTCATCTCGTTTGTAAAGACTAAAAAAAAAATTTATCAGAATTTATTTAAATGTTTTTTTTTAAAATTTTTACCTGACTCCTCTCAAATTTTGGACTTCTATTAACCATTTATGGGGCTTCTTGCAATTTAATTCTTTCAAACAATCTAAGCACTGATTATTAATTGTGATTGACTGAACTTCTGCTCCCGCATTGACTGTAACGTATGAAGGTACATAAGTTTTATTTGATTCATAAATTAAAATAGGAAAACTTGTTTGGTTGCGTTCTACTTCATCTATTGCATCGATAAAATATTCAGTCCAAAATTTAAAAATTTGTTCTTCAGGAGAAATTATAGCGTTTTCAATTTTTTTTCGAAAACGATTAATCAAATGAATGTTTCCAATTGTACTTTTTAAATACCAATTAGGTTGTTTTAATTTAAACATACATTCAGCTGCTTGAATTGCTTTTGCATAATTTTCAGCTAAAACTGATATTTCAAAAAAAGTTGCTACATCCCAATAATCTTTTAAACTATCTAAATTTCCTTTTCTTCCGATTAAATTACTTAAGACTAAACCTATTCTTTTAAGCTCTTCTGATTCTGCAAAAGTATTTCCTTTTATAACAAGAAGTGTTGCTAAATTAATACCTGCATATTCATTTGGTTGAATTTCAAATCCTTTACGATACCAATAAATAGCATTTTCTAACAACTCATTATCTTGAAAATCACTTTCAAAATATAAATCTTTGTAAATTCTACCACATAAACATATGACATCTGGGCATGGATTCGGTTCTTTATCTAAAGTTTTTTTTATACATTCTAAAGCTTTTTGTCTATCTCCTGGTTTATTTCTTCTATTCAGAGAAAAAATGTAAAAAAAATTTAATACTGGATTTGAATCAATTGTTGGATCATGTAACTTTTTTAAATCATCTAACAAACTGACCATTTCATCATAATCTTGAATATCTCTAAAAGAAATTAACAAGTTGTGTACAGTTTCTACAGAAATTACATTTGGATCATCTAATCTTCTTCGCATATTATGCAAAGCTTTAGCTAATTCAGCACCACTTAAATTTTCTCTTATTTTTCTTAAATCTGATGAAAATTTCTCTTTCATATGAGTTTTTGTTTGGACTTCGATTTCTTGTAAATTTTTTTTAAGTTTAACAAATAAAGGTGTATTAGACGCATTTAAGTTTTCTGAGCCTTCTAAAACTTTACATTGTTTTTCATCATTCAATTTGTATAGTATTAAATTATAACTAGAACAAGTTAATTTTACATGTAAAGCTCCACAATTATCAATATCATTGAACATAAGAATGTTTTGTTTCATTCCAAAACTTTCTCGTACACCTAAATGATAAATAAGGCTGTTTTGTTGATCTTGAATACTTAAATCAATTATAGCTAAATCAGCAGAATAAAAAAGATCTACATAATTAGTTTCTCCAAAGTCTAATTTTTTGAAGGGTATCAAATGAATATTTGTTGCTATGGCAGTATTAGAATTACATGCTTTTTCAATTTCTTCATAAGCAACTTTACGGTCATTTAAACCTTTTGCTATTGTCTAATAAAAAATTTAAAATTAAAAAAGTTATCAAAATAAAATATTATTTTTACTTACTAAATCAATAACACAAACAACTTCTAAATTTGGTTTGTTTTGTTTATAATTATTTGAATTAGACATTTTACCAAATATGAGTAAGATTTCTTAAAATTTATCTTTACATTGAAAGTTAGGCCTACTTAACTAATGAAATATTTACAACTTGTTGATACAAATAGTTTTTTATTGAAAAAAAAAAACAAAAATAATCACAGTTGATGAAAGAGAAAAAAAAAAAAAAAAAAAAAATCAATTTTCTGAATAGAAAAATTCAAATTTAGCTCTTCAAACAAATTAAAAACAATAAATAAAAGCTTAAACCATATTTAATTATATTATTAGAAACTGAAATAATTTATAAACAAAAAAATTCAATTTATAAAAAAGATTAAAATTTCTTATTAATTTTTTTCTAAATTAATTAATTTTGTTTACTTTTAACTCAAATTTTCAAAAACAATCTTTTTTTAACAAATTTAATTCTTGATTTATCTTGAAAAAATTATCTCTAATTTGATTTAAAAACAAATTTTCTAAATCAAACTTTTTCTAAGTAAAATTTTTTTCTAAATCAAATTAGAAAACATTTTTTAAATTTTAGAAAAAAAAAATTTTTCTTTTAAGAAAAAGTTGAATTTAAAAAGAAGTTTTTATTTTTAAAACAAAAACAAAAAAAATAAGTTAAAATAAAGTCTTTTCATTAGTTGATTTGTTAATTTTTAACAAGGAATGCCAAAAAAAAAATTTTTCTAATGATAAATCACATTTCAAGAACTTTAAGTTGAAAAATTAAACAAAAAAATAAAAAAAAATTTTTAACTTAATCTCCTAATCATTAATCAATTTTTATTTCAGTGAAACAATTTAGTTTTAATTAATTAAATAAGCTTTTGCTAGTAAAAATGTGCTGATCAAATGTAATCGATTTAATAAAGACTTTTATCACTAGAAACTCAATTCACAACTTAATCAAAATTTATTGATAAATTAAACAAAAAAAAAATGATTAAAATTTAAAAAATTAATTTTAAATGAAGAAGAATTCAAGAAACATTTTCTTTTTTCAATTCACAGCTAAATGACTAATTGATAAAGACATTCAAATAAAAAATATGCAAATTTTTTTAAATAGAAGATGAATTAAAAAAAATTTCATAGACATTATAATTAATCAAAAGATGATAATTTAATAAGCAATTAAGTAATTACTAATAAAATAAATCAAGTTTAAATGTCCAAAATAGCTTTTTTAAAATTCTTGAATTTCTTAAACAATTAACTGCTAAGGATTCTTAATAACTAAAAGTATTTAAGTAATTTGATGATTAAAAGTTTAGTGATTTGAATTTCTCTTTTAAACTATTTTTAAGATTTAACATCACAATAAAAATGGATAGTTTTTTTTATTTGAATAAACAAATTTAATTAATTTAATGAGTATATTAAGAAGTAAGGATTTAAAAAACAACTATAAATTTGAAGATTTTAAATTAACAACAAACTAAAGATTAAAATAAACAACTACAATTCAAAGATTTGAAAAACAACTACAATTTGAAGATTTGAGTATAACTATATTTTGAAAATTTCAATATGACTATTATTTGAAGATTTAACTATAATTTAAAAATTTGAATTTAACTACAATTTAAAAGAAAAACTATAAAATTTAAAAACAACTACAATTTCAAGATTCAAAAACAACTATAAAATTAGAGATTTAAAGACATTTATAAAATTGAAGATACTAAAAACTTTAAATTAACTATAAATTGAAATTTTAAAATGGATGATTTTGATTAACATGAAAAAAGAAACTTAATTAAACTTCAAAAAAAAACTTTTTAATAAGCTGTTTTTAAAAATTAATTAATTTAGAAAATAATTAGAAAAAAAACAAAGTTGGGTCGTTTTCAAAAATTAAAAATAATTGTAATTGAAAAAATATTTTCAAAATAAGATTTAACATCGTTTTTCAAAAGTGTAAGTTAAAAAGTGTTACTAATTTCTTTCATCGTTTAAAATATATATGTTTACAAACAAAAACAAAAAATAATTTTCAAGTTTTTTTACAATGAAGCTACATTTTAGATAAAAATCAGTGTACTTATATAAAAGCTTACAAATTTTAAAAAATCAACTTTCAAGTTATATTTCAAATGAAATTTTAAAAATTTTTAGTTCTGGAATCAATTTTAATAAAAAATTTAAAAATTTTTATGATTCAATTCAAGAAAACTTTAGACTGACAAATAATTAAATCAAAAATTGAAGTTTAAGCTAAGAAAATCAATTTTTAGATACAATTTCAAAGGTATAAATTAAAGAAAACATTGAATTAGAATATATTTATCAGAAAATTATTTTGAATTAATAAAAAGTTTTTTGGACTGTTAAAATATTAATTAGCTCATTAAAAAATAAATTGAATTATAAAATTAGAGATTAAAGAAGCCATTCATTAAATTATGTAGATATTGATTTAGCAGTTAAAAAACCAATTAGAAATTAAAAAACTGATTAGAATATAAAAAAAAGTATTTTGTTTGAAAATTCTTAATCATTAAAATGAATATAATTAGAGAAAACTTTTTTAAATAAACAAATCTTTTAAGCATAAAAATAGTCTATAAGCTTTTGAAAAAAAATAGTTTTATCAACAGGTGAAAATCACTTCGAATAAAAAAATGGATAAAACTTTTTTTCTCAAAGTTTATCACAAAATTAGACATAAAATTCTATTAAAATTATCTTTGAAATTATCATTAAAGTTTGAGTTTTTTCATCATAATTGGAATTTTTAAAAAAAAAATAAAAGATCAACAGAATGAGAAAAACTTTATCTTATTTATTAAATAAAACAAAACTTGATTAAAAGTTGTTCTTTGTTTAAATTTATATTGATAAGCTTTTAATGGTTAAGGATATAATCAATTAGATTGTTATTGTTTTGTTATGAAATTAAAATAAGTTTAACGTTCAAATAAAATACATTTGAATAGTTTTTAACTTTATTTAATTGAATTAACAAAGATTAAAGTTTTGAAAAACAAAGAAAAAAGAAATGACTTCAAAAATTATTGATGATTATGTGAGTTTTAAAAATTAAAATTAATTTAAATTAATTTATTTTTTTTAGAAATATTTAAGTGGATTTGGAAATGAATTTGAATCTGAAGATCCAAAGTACCCAAACTCTTTACCTAAAGGACAAGTAAGAGCTTACTATTAATTATTTGAAATTTAATTTTTTTTTTTAGAATTCACCTCAAGTTTGTCCTTATGGTTTATATGCTGAACAATTATCTGGAACTGCATTTACCGCACCAAGGTTAAATAATCGTAGAACATGGTTTTACAGAAAAAAACCATCTGTATGTCATAAGAAATTTACTTTGTATGACAAAATTTCAAAAGTTGATTCTAAAACATGTATAACATCACCAAATCAATTAAGATGGAAACCTTTTGAGCTAAAATGTAAAAACATTGATTTTGTTGATAGCTTGAAAGTTGTTTCAAGAGCTGGTGATGTTTCATCAAGAAATGGAATTCAAATTTTTATTTTCGTATTTGACAAATCTATGAAAAATAGATCGTTCTCAAATGCTGATGGTGATTTGTTAATTGTACCTCAACAAGGAACATTAAAGATTACAACTGAATTTGGTATTCTTATAGTTGAGCCACAAGAAATTTGTATTATTCAACAAGGAATGAAATTTAGTGTTGATGCTGATTACTCTCAAGAATTTTGTAGAGGCTACATTTTAGAAGTTTATGACAATCATTTTGAATTACCAAACTTAGGTCCTATTGGTGCAAATGGCTTAGCTAATCCGATTGATTTTAAAACTCCTACAGCTGAATGTATTGAAGAAAGTTGTGAAAAAAAAAATTTTGAACTAATAACTAAGTTTCAAGAAAATTTTTTTGTTGCTGAACTAGATCACAGTTGTTACAATGTTGTAGCTTGGAGAGGAAATTATACTCCATATAAATATGATTTAAGAAAGTTTATGACAATTAATACAGTTTCATTTGATCATTGTGTAAGCAAATTTAATTTTAAAAATTTAATTTAACATTTTTTTAAATTAGGACCCATCTATTTTTACTGTATTAACTTGTCCTTCAAATAAACCTGGAACAGCAATTGCAGATTTTGTTATTTTTCCTCCAAGATGGGGTGTTGCTCAAAATACATTTAGACCTCCATATTATCATCGTAATTGTATGTCTGAATTTATGGGTTTAATCCATGGAAATTATGAAGCTAAAACCACTGGATTTAATCCTGGTGGAGCAACTTTACATAATATGATGACACCTCATGGCCCAGATTCAGATTGCTTTGAAAAAGCCTCAACAGAAGAATTGAAACCTTGTCGAGTAGCTGAAAATACAATGGTAAATAAAAAAATTTTCTTTTTTTTAAAAAAATTAAATCTTTATTCTATTAATAGTCTTTTATGTTTGAAACTTCATTAAGTTTAAATGTAACTAACTGGGGTCAAGATAATAGTTTAATTGATATTGATTATAATAAATGTTGGGAAGGTTTAAAAGATAACTTCGATAAATCAATTGTACAAAAATAAGCTTTTATTTACAAAAATTTAAATTGAATTGACGGAAGAATGATTTAATTTAAAGTCTATTTTTATTTTAAAAATTTGTGACATTTTTAATTAACTGTGGTTAATTTTTTAAATAAAATTCAGATTTTTTTGAAAAAATCAAATTGATTATATTGGTTTTGAAAATTGATTAACAAAAACTTTTAAATTTAATAAAATTTATTTTTAAAAAAATAAACTTAAATTATTTACTTTAATTAATTTTCATAAGCTCTTCATTGCTAACCAAGTGTTTTTACTTTTAATCTTCAAACAAATTCTGTAACTGTGAATTTAAATTTATGAACAATCTATGCTAAAATTATATTGAACTTAATTGAATTAATTTCGTTATTCAATTTTTCAAAAATACTTTGACTCTAATTAAAAAATTAATTTTGATTTGAATTCAATTAATTTCGAATTTAATTTTTTTGAAAACTTTAAAAAACTTTTGCCCATTATTTCTTGTCACTTTTTGACCTTCTTCACTTGAATCAAATAAATATGGAACAATTTTATCTTCATCTAATTCTTCTTTTGTAAGCTCTTTAAATAATGGAAATTTTGTAAAATGATCATACATCCAATTATAAAGTTCTTCAACATCAGTTACAAAATAAACACGTGCATCAGTTTTTAATAAATAAGCATATTCAATTAATAATTGCTGACTTATTATTCTCCATTTATGTTTTTGTTTCTTAAAATGTGGATCAGGAAATAAAAAAAACATTTTAGATAATTGTTCTTTTTTAAAATAATTAGGTAAATATTTCATTGCATTCATCCTTATACAAGCACAATTTTGATAATTTAATCCTGTGTCTTCATATTGTTGTCTTAAAGCTTTAATTCTTTCTTGAACATAATCACTAACTTTAACTCTTATTTCCATTCCTAAAGATAAGTTTTTTGGAAATAGCTCTGCTAATTTTAATAATAAACCCCCATAACCACATCCAATATCAATGAAATCTACGTTTTTATTTTCTTTTATACACTCATTTGAAAAATTAGTTTTTGATTTAAAATATTTGGGATATAGTAATGACCAATCCATGTCATCTGGTTTTATTGGATAATCAAAACAATGATCTGCAATTGGGTTAGAATGAGCTCTTTGTCTGTAATATCTTTTTTGTGGAAGTTTGGTACAAACATTTTCGTTTATACTACTCAATTCTTGATTCATTTTAAAATACTAAAAAACTAATTATTTTGATTAAAAATTTATATTCATATTTTTTGAAAAAAATTAATTTAAGAATTAATTTAGAAAGTTTTTTATATTAAAATATATAAACTAAATACCAATGTTTACATTAAGCTAAAAATATTAAAAAAATTAAACTTTAAGTTGAAATAATTTAGAAAAAGCATTTTTGAATATTTTTGAAGTTGTAATTTATAAACGATCCCCAAAAGGGATTTTTAAAAAAATAAAAAACGCTATTTCCGATTTCCTTCTATTTTCCACACACAGTTTTGTTTATATTTTTAAATCTTAGTAAAGCTTAGGATTTTTTAATTTTAATTAAGACTTAAACTTCATAATGGGTATGTAAATTTAAATAAATTAAAGTTTTTATAACTAAAAAAGTGTTTAAATTAATTATTTGAATAATATTTAATTTAGTTCATTGTTTTAAATAATTTTTAAAATGTTTGATTTTTTTCAAATTTAATTTTATTAATTTTGTTTTTTGATTTTAGGTAAGCCAAAAGGAATAAGGACTGCACGTAAATTACGTGACCATAGAAGGTTACAAAGATGGGCTGATAAAGATTACAAAAAAAGTCACTTAGGAACACGTTGGAAGTCAAATCCTTTTGCAGGTGCTGCACAAGCTAAAGGTATTGTTTTAGAAAAGATCGGTGTTGAAGCCAAACAACCTAATTCTGCTATTAGAAAATGTGTCCGTGTACAATTAATTAAAAATGGTAAAAAAATTACTGCTTTTGTACCAAAAGATGGTTGTTTAAACTTTATTGAAGAAAACGATGAAGTTTTAGTTGCTGGATTTGGTCGTAAAGGTCACGCCGTTGGTGATATTCCCGGTGTACGTTTCAAGGTTGTTAAAGTAGCAAATGTTTCATTATTAGCTCTTTATAAAGAAAAGAAAGAAAGACCAAGATCTTAAATTGTTTATATATGTATTAATTTAATAATAAAATCTTAATTTTTACAAAAAAAAATTATTTTTTTATTTATTTTTTAACCGGTAGATGATATTAGTGTTTTTGTTCAATTCTTCAAATTATTTTCTAATCAAGAATAATTATTTCACAAATGAACCATCTTTTAAATTTAGTTTTTAAGAAGAGTTGTTAAGAGCTTAAGAAAATCTAAAGTAAATGAAAATTAATTTGTTCAAATTATTGAAAATAAGTTTTCACTAAATTTATATTCAACTAATATTTAAATATGGATTTTTGGTTTAAATATTGATAATTTAGAAATTTTTTTATTGAAAAAAACTTGAAATTTCTTTACCTATTAATTTCTATTAATAAATCTAGAATTTTAATAAGCTCTTAAAAAACTATCATTTTACTTTTTAAATGAATCAATAAGTTTTTAGAATATTAAAAGATTTTTATTTAGATTAAACTAGTATATTTTCTAACATAAAACAAGTTTACTTGAAACTTTTTATTCTTTTGATATTCAAAATATTAATTTAACCGGCATTTTTATTTAGTTTTGATAGCTTGACTATATGATTCAAAAACATCAATGAATTTTTAGTTTTTGAAATCTTAAAGTCTTATTCTATATAATCAATAAATTTTAAAATTTTTAATTAACATTATTTCTAAACTTTAGACTTGATTGAGCTAAAAAAATTTCAAAAAATATTCATAAATTAAACTAATTGAAATGTTTCTTGTGATTTATTTTGTTTTCTAAATTTTGTTCTCTAAATTTTTTTTCTGAAACTCTTTTTCTGAAACTCTTTTTCTGAAACTCTTTTTCTGAAACTCTTTTTCTGAAACTCTTTTTCTAAAATTTTTTCTTTTTAAAAAATTCTTTTTCTAAAATTTAAATTTTACTTTTTTTAATTAATGTTATTTTTTTTCTAAAACATAAAGACTTTTGAATTTTATTTTCTAAACTCTTTTTCTAAATTCAAGAATCCGCTTTAACTTACAATTTTTAATGAATTTTAGTTTAAAAAATTAAATCTTTAATTTTTGAAATTAGTTTTAATAATAATTAAAATATAGTGAGTTATTTTATTTTTTCGTTGAATTGTAATTTGAAATTATTTTAGAAAAAATAATTTTTAAACTTAAAAATTCCTTACTTGTGAATCTTTTAAAATAAATTTTCGTGATTAATAATTAAAAATAAATTAAATTCGTTTATTTTATGAAGTTTTTAAATTATCAACTAGTTTCGAATTGCATTTCTAAGTTATAATCAATTTTACGAAATTTTTTCATGTAACATTAGAAATAATCATTATAAAACTGTATATCTCTTTGAATTTAAATTTAAAAAAATTTGTTGTGAAATTATTCAAAAAATTTAAAAGAAAATTTTTTATGTAATTACGTGTTTACAAAGTTCATTTAAATTTTAAGACTTTTAATCTGTCTGATTAATTTAAGTTTTGCTTTTGTTTTTTAAAAAGGAAAGATCTTTTTTCTAAAGCCAGACAGACTTCTTATTAGTCAGAAATTTATTGATAAGATTAAAACAAAAAATTTTAAAAAAAATTCAGCTTTTCAACAAAAAATGATTATTGAATCAACAACAATTAATTGAATAAAAGTAAATGTATTACCAAGTTTAACTTATAAAAATTTTGATTGATTATAATTAATTTTTTGTTATAAAAAGTAGGCTTTTTGAAAAATAAATTTTGAGTTAAGTGTTGTGAAAAGATTAATCAGATAAAAATTTTAAATAAATTTAATTTTGAATATTTACTGAAACTAAAAAAATACTTTTACATTTGTGAGAATTTTTAAGTACTTCAATGCAAAGAATGTCAGTGAATAAAACTGTGAATAAAGTTAAATTAAATTAAAATAAAAAAATCCAAATTAAAGAAAGAAAAAAGTTAGATGAAGGCGGTCAATATTAATAGAATTTTTTCTTTTTTTACTTTTCATTGAATACATCAATAAAATGCTAAAAATTGATAAAAAAAAAACTACTTAAAACAGTGTATAGTGAAACATAACTTTACTCAATTGTCTTGTTTTATTTAAATTAATCTAAATAGTGAAAATAATTTTGAATTAAAACAGTTTTTCAAGAAAATTCTAAAATACTTCAATTTTTTATTATTTACTATATATTTTAATTTCAGGAATACATCTAAATTAAAATAAAACTTGAGAGTTTATTTTTTATTTATAGATCTGGAATACATGAAAAATGCTTTTACTGTGTTAAAAAAAAATTTTGTTTTTTGTAACTTGCTCAAAAATTTTTCAGCTAGTTTTATATAAAGATACGTGCTTTTTAATAAATAAAAAAATAATAGCCTACATCAACAAAAAAGCACACTGATTTACTTTTTTTTGGAAGAGGACGGACTTTTAAATGTTTTTTACTTTTTTTTTACACTATTCGGATGATGTGCTTGGGTAAGCTTTTTTTTCTTTTTTATTTTTTTTTTTAATTTTTTATGTTCACCATTTGCAATTGAGTAAGGCCTCAGAATTTTTTTTATATTAAAAAATAAAAGTTCAATTTCTAATTATTCTGTAACAAAGTTTTGCTTATTCCTATAAGAGGTTCATTGATCGAACTTTAGCCTCTATTTAGCATATACTATAGAATAATAAGATTTTTTTTTTATAAAATTTCACTTTTTAAAATTTATAATCTTAAGTTTTGCTCATTACAACTGTTTATAAGTTTTTTTAGTTCTAATTAACAAAACTAATACTTTTAACACTTTTGAAAATTTCTTTCTTTTAGATTTTTAAAAATCTTTTAAATGTTTATCATTTTTTTCTAAAATTTTTTATCTCAACTTTTGCATTTTTTACATCATTAAGTTTAAACGCACTTCCTTTGGAAATAATACTTTTATTGAACTAACAAACAAATTTTAGTTTTTTTACAAAATGACCAAGTTGTAATAATGATGGATGACTAAATAAAATTTCTTTATTATAAGTCACGTGCAACTTTTTTAAAACTTGAGTTAAACATTTTTCTTACTAAATAAAAACCTTTAGTCTGATTAAAAATTTTAAACAAAAAATTACCTTTATTTAGTCATAAGGTATTTGAGTTACTTTTAACAGTTTTTTTTTTATAAACTCATTCTAATTCTGTTTTTTATTGTTTTGATAATTACTGGTTTTAAATTGCAAAATTTTCAATCTGAAACTGATTTCATTGTTTAGTTTTAAATTTAATTTCAATGTTTAGTTCAAATTAAATTATTTTCTTTAACTTAAAATTTAATGTTTGTTTTTTTTTTTGGAAACCAATTTCAATATTAATTTAGCAAGCTTTTTTAAATGTATGATTTGAAGCTAATTCAAATATACACTTTAAAGCTAATTCAAATTTTATTTTAGTTTGAATGTTTGTTTTAGAAATTAAACAAAAATTTCTGTTGTAACTGATATTATTGTTTTAATTAAAAGGTTCTTTAAAAATTTATAAAAAATAACTTACTATAGTTTTTATTGAGTTTAGAAAATAGTTAATTCTATAGATATCATTTTATAATTTTTAAAAGTTTAGCTTGTTCATGTTAATATTTTTGGGTTGAATTTAAAGATAATAATGAGTTCAAATTGCGCTTGCCCTATTCTTTTTATTTATTTTTGCTACATTTTTCTTTTTTAATTAAAATTTTTTAGGGTTTCTTCTTTTCACTTTTTATATTTTCTGTCATTTTCGTCAGAGTGTTTTTTTTTGTCTAGGGGATAAATTGGGGGTCATTCATACTGACCATCATATTAAAAAGAATATTATGAATTGAATTTGAATAAATTCTGGATTAGAATTTTTTTTCTTTCGGATATATAAAAATTTCTTTTTAACTATAATTTATTTTTTAGCTATTTTTTAATAATGGTCAGTGATGAGGACACACATAAAGATCGTGAATTACGTGTGTCGTAAAATTTTTTTCTAAAAAAAAAAATATTTAGATGTAAAAAAAAGTTTTAATCATCATCCGTTTTTTTTTTACTAAAAAGTTCGATTTCTTTTTTTATACTCTTTTTCCCTTTACGCACGCGTTTAGTATTGAATTCCTTTTTATTGTATGTTTACTCTTGCTTTAACTAAGGGATTATTAAAAAGCACCCACTATTTTCGAGTTATTTTTCCACCCTCTCTTCATTTTTTAGCTGGACATTAGAGTATTTTTTTTTTATTCATCCCAACTCTTCTCTACTTTTTTTTTTTGCAATAACTTGACCATACAGGCAGATGTGGTCGGTTAAAAATTTTTAATATAAATTTTTGCTCTAGATTTTAATTTATTTTTTTTTCTTTTGTTATGACGATTTTAATTTTTGCATTTTTTTTTAATTTAATCAGTAGATGTGAAAAAAAATATTTTTTAGACATTTTTCAACTCTAATAAAAAGATTTTTTTTCAATTTAAACTTTTTGACAGATGGTGTCCACGAGTGGTTAGTCAAGAGTTTAATAGAGAAACCCCTTTTGTTTGATTTTTATGAATTATGGATTTAAAAAAATTTTTTTTTCAAATTTTAATAATTATTTACTTTTAAAAACTGACCAATCCTTAATATTTGATGGAAATTTTTAATTCTAATTGATTGAAATTTTTTTTATGAAAACAGGAAAAATTTCAAATTCAAATTTTTTTAAAAATATTTTTTGAATTGAAAAGAATAATTTTTTTTTTAAAAAGATGATTTTTCACTTCCTAATCAAATATTTCCGCGTTCAAAATTCTTTTTTTTCTATAAAACTGAACAATGAATTTTCCTATATTTAAACAAAATTTTTTTCACAATTTTTTCATTAATTCAAATTTAGGTGTAAAAATTTGAAGTTTTTTTAGTCATCTAAATTTATTTAATTTAAGGATATTTGTTAAGGTTTTAGTATTCTTTTTTTAAGAATAATTTTAACCTTTTTTTTTTCGTTTTAATATGAAGTTTTTTTTTCTATCTTTTTATTAAGATACTTTTCCCTGGATTTTCTATCAAAGTCTAACTTTTTTTCTTTTATTTTTGTTCCATTTTCTTATTCAAATTTTCTAAAAACTTATATCCTCTATTTTGTTTACTAAACTTTATCATAAGTTTCGCCAATTTCAGAACAAAATCATCAATTTAAAAATAATAATTAACAAGATTTACATCAATTTTTTACGTGATAGTTTTTAAAAAAAAATGTAACCAAAGATTTCAAATCAATCTTGTGCTTTTTATTTGAATAAAAATGGCCTTTAGTAATTTAAAGTTTTTTATTGTAAAAAAAATATTTTTTAATTTTAGATGCAAAATAAGAAACTTAATCAATCAAATTTGATGTTTTAGTTTTACCTGTTTAATTTTTTGTAATTCATTTTGTTTGTTTATGTAAACTATTTTTCATATTTTTTATACTTTTTTTATTAATTATTCAAACTGACTTTTCAAGTTCTAAAATTACTTCCATAGCTAATAGTATATGGAATTTGATAATCATTGAGAATAAAATATTAAAAAAAAAAATTTTGTGTAGGAGTGGTATGTTTCTATGACAATTTTTTTGAAGAGAGAAAACTTAAAAAAATTAATTTATATTTGTCCAGTAAAAAATTTAAATCGTAAAATTTTGGTTTTAATTTTAAAAGTTTTCTAAACAAGTTAAAAACTAGGGCACTTATCTTTGGTTATTTTAATGAGTTTTTTTTTGATTTTGTTGAAAAGTTTTTTTTTATTAAAATTTATTTTTTGTTCATTAGAATATTTTCTTTATCTAAAAATCTAGAACTTTGTGAAGCAAATTTTTTTTTACTACTTTGAACAAAGATTTTTTTTTTTCACAGGTTCTATTCAACTTTACATTTAACGACAGCTTGGTTAAGTTTGTCGCAAGTTTTTCTCTATTGATTAAGTTTTATAAGATTAGTTTTTGATAAAAATAAACAATTTAGATATTAAAAACTGATAATCTTTTTTTAATAAACATTCAATATGCAACTTTATTGACAATTTTTTTACTTATTCACAAATTTTTCTTATTTTTTGAGTCCTTTTTTAAATTCTTTTTCTTACAACTTTTTTAATGATTTTTCATTAAATTCTTTTTCTTTTTTTGCTAAAGTTTTTTTATTTTTTATAGAACACTTTTTATTATTCTCTCATGTATTTTTCATTTCTTTAATGATTTTTTTAAAGATTTTTAATTCTTCTTTACAATTATACTCAATTTTTTATCATTCTTTTTCTTATGATTTTTGTTCTATTAATTTATATTTTTCTAAACAACTTTTTTTCTATTTTTCTCATTTAAAATTCTTCATCAATTTTTTAGTTTAAATTTTTTTATTTTTTTATAAAACACTTTTAATTTTAAAAGAGCTTTTTATTTCTGTTCTTTTCATTTTCAAAATAAATTTTTGATTTTAAGATTCAACTTAATCATTATTTTGTTTCAATTTCATTGTTTAAAACTACTTTTACAAGAGTAGTTTTATTATGTTCCACTTTAATTTCAACTTGAGTATTCTTTTTTTGATCCAGCTAAATATTACCTAAAAGTTTTTATTCTGATCTAGTTCAATTTTAACCATAGTATTCTTATTCTGATCCAGTTCAAATTTAACCATAGTATTCTTATTCTGGCTCTTTTCAATTTATTAAGCTAAAAATTCAGTTTAATTTTGTATAAAAAAATTTATTTCACCTCATTAATATTAAAAACTGCTTCCTTATTTAAAGTTTCTTTACCTTATTCTTATTGAAATTATTTGGTTTTTTTAGTAAACAATTTTTTTAATTTATTTTAATAAACATTTTTTTTTTCTTTGTGTTTAATTTTTAAATGACATTTTCTCTTTATGAAATATTTGTAAAAGTAAGATTAAAGTTGATTTTATAATTTAGGGCATGTAAATTGATTTTAAATATAAAATTTATAAAATAAATTGAGGGTGTTTTATTTAAATCTGTGATTATATTCTAAGTGTTTTAAATCTTCTTGTTTATGTTTTATTTTCTTGACTTTTACATATAATTTTATAATGCAAAAGAAATGAAAAGCATAAAATTTACTCAAATCTTTTGTTCTTTAAGTTTTTCTTTAAAAGCCAATACCGTTGTGTTGACACAATAGCATATCGTCAACTTTATTGACGTTGACGTGCTTAATGTCGATTTTGGCCAAAAAAAAATAAAAAAATAAAAAATCTACGATATCTAGAAAAGCGGTGAAAATTTTTAATAAAAGAAAAATCTACCGCCTACACTTAAAGTAGGCCTATTGAGCCTCTTTACTATATCTTTTACATGTTACATTTTTTTAATTCAGTTTTTAATTCATTTTTTTTTTATTTTTTTACAATTGACCACTAGTGTATGTAAAATTTTTTAAAAACTTTTCTATAGATTTAAAGATCAGTTGTTTTGTTTAAGTTTTTATTATGAAAACAAATTTTTTTTTTTTCACAGTGATGATTTGTTTTTCAATTATTAATGAACAAAAAGCTTCAGTTTTATTTAAATAACTTTCATTTAAATAAATATTTTTCGAATTTCTATTTTACATAAGTTTGTCGATTTTATAAAACTTTTCTCAATTAAAACAAACTTTAATCTAGAAAATTTAAAGATTTTTAGGTGAACTATAATTAATAATTTTTTTTATTAAATATAATTGATACTTGATCTATAGTTAAAAAGCAAAAAATTATTTTTTATAAAAAAACTTTTTATTAGATGTACTTTTATAGGTATGAGGTCATATTGCTATAAATTTTACAGACTTATTTTCTTATGATAAAAGGAAATAAATTTTTGTAATTAAACAGAATTAAAATTTTTTACTGTAATTTAGTAAGCAGTATTTGTTATGAAATTTTGATTTCATTAGTTTTCATTAATTTTTATTAATGTTTTTCTGTTTTTTAGTTGTAAAATAATTTTTTTCTTTACTTTTTTTCGTGACATTGTTTGGTTTTTAATTATTTTCCATATAAAAATTTGTAATAAACGGATGTATGATAAGGTAAAATTTTAATATTTTACCAATTTTTCTGGTTCTACTATAATTTTCTTTTTTATAATTTCGTTCTCTTTTTTCACATTTTTTTAACTTTGATGTTTGATTTTTTCCTCTTTTTTAATTAATTATCTTTTTTAATTTTAGTTTTTAAGCAAATTAAACTTTTTCTTTTTTTAAAAATCAATTTATTAGAATCGATTTCTCTTCTTTTATTTGATAAAATAATTTAATCAAGAACACAAACAATTTGTCAACAAATTTTTTGGTAAATAATCTTATCTTTTAAGTTACGTGAAACTGAATTATGGTTTTTGAAAATGTACATTTTGATTAATTGAAAAAGAATAACTAACATTCATAGTGATTAGAAAAAAACAATTAATTATCTCACTTTGAGCTGAAAGTTTTTTTTGACAATAGTTAAGCTGGTGCTTGAAATTTATAACTATAAATATGTTTTAATGAAAGTATTTTTAAAGTTTAATTTAATTTTTCAAAAATGTAAAATTAATTTTTTTCCGAATGATGCTTCTTTTTAACTTTTGTTTTCTAAAAAAAATTTTTTTTCAAAATTTTTTTAAACTTTTTTTATTTGATTTTTTAGTTTCTGTTTTTATTTCAAAAACTTTTTTTAACTAAAATTTAAAGCTTAAAAAGAAACTTTATAGGTTGTTATAAGTTCGTTTTTTACAATGCATTCAAAAGTTTTATAGAAAAAATTTAAAAAAAGTAGCTTTTTAAACTTTATAGGAAATTTTTTACTTTTTTTTTCTTTTTTTATTAAAATTTCTTTTTAAGTTAAACTTTTTTTTATATACTTATCAATTTTTTTATTAATTTTGATCAAGTTTTATCTCCAATTTTAAGTATTATAAAACGTAATTATAAAAAAAAATTTTATTGACAGTTTTTATTTAATTAGAAAGTTTAAGCTCGGTTAAAAGAATTCTTTATTTTTTATTTTGTTTTCGATCTACAATTAGTAATGTTTAATTTAGCTTAGTAATTTTTTTTTCATTTTGTTTATAGACAGTTTTTTTTTTAAATAATCACTAAATAATTTGTGTATTCACATCATTTGTCATACTGATAATTATTAATTCTTTTTATTTGAGACAAAGTATTAGTTTTCTAGTTATAAGAAAAAGATTTTTAAAGCAAAAAATATACAAATTAATTGAAGACCTTTTTTTGAATAATTTCAAGTTTTTTGTAGATAACTTCAAATTTTTTTTTCCATGATAATTTGAATTCTTTTTCTAAATGAATTAAAGATTTTTTTATTCTTTTTTTCACAACAAAAATTAATTAGATGAAAATTTCAAATAAATTTTTTTAATTTTTTGTTTTTGATTTTTTCATAAAACTTACTGGCTTGATTTTTTGTTGATAAAGTTTACATAAAACTTTGAAATAATTTTGATGTAGAGAATTTTTTTACAAATAAAATTGTATAAACTTCCTTTTCATAAGTTCTAGCTAATATACACTGAATAAATTTTTGATAAAAAAAAAAGAGAAATGAATCAGACAAAAACAGTATTTTACTAAAATTATCAAAATGTTTTATGTAAGAGAACATAAAGGGCTGCTAAAAAATTTTGTTAGACACGTGTTTAAACTTGAAATAAAATTTTACTAATCTTCCTACTTAGTACAAAATCATATAGATGATTCTTTAAATAATATTTTTAACTGAATTAACTTTTGATTTCTTTTAAAAGTCTCTTTAAATTTAATTCATGTATTTTCTATAATGTTTTTTATTGAGCTTTTTAAGAAACTAAATTTGTAATTAAAAATTCTTTTTGTGTAAAAATGTTTTCTTATTAAAAATTTAAAATTAATTTTGCAAACAAAAATTTGTAATAAAGCAAAAAGCTCTTTATTAATAAAGAAAAAGTATAGATAAAAAAACCAAACTACAATAAAAAAAATTAAAAATGATGTAGGGATAATAAAAATGATAATTGTAGTTTGATGTAAAAAAATTTTTTCCTATTGAATTATATATTAAATTTATATATTCTTTTTTTATAAAATCAACATTTTTTATTTTTTATACGTGGTGATGGCGTTTCAACAATTTTTTATTTTATAGAACTTCCCTTTTTTAGAATGCCGTCCCAATTTAGATATTATGACTTAAAATACCCAATAGTACACCGAGTTTTTTTTTTCTTTTTGTTTTTTATTTTAGATTTTTAGTTTTTTAGTTTTTTAGAGAATTTTTTTTTTATAAATTTACAAGTCCAACCCCATAATTCTAAATTTTTTTTTCACTTTTTTTTTTGATACTTAAATTTCTTTTCATTATATAGGAGAAAATTTTATTAATAGTAGATTTTTAAATATAAAACTCTACAATCAAAACTATAGTTTTTCTATGTGTATTTTTACAAGTTTTTTATTCATTTTTTAAGAACTATGCTTATGGGGTATACCGTGTCTACTATTACTAATGCAATATTGAAAAATTTTTTTTAGGTTTTTATTTTTTATTTTTTATTTATTTTTTTTATTTTTTATTTTTTAGAAAATTTTGACGGTAATCTTGAACTTTTGCACTAACAATTATTCTATAACATTATCTGCAGCTTTGTAATGTAGTCTATTTTAAAAATAACTTAAAAATCTAAAAAATTTAAATTTTTTTCTCTTCTTTTTAAAGTTGTGTTTTAAAAATTTGTTTTCTATAAACTTTTTGAATTCAGTTTTATCAGTTTTAAAATTTTTTTCTCAACTTTTATTTTCAACTTTTATTTTGAATTGAAAATTTCAATTGCTTAAAACTATTTTATAAGCATTTTAAATTTACGTCTTGAAATTGAAGTGAGTATTTTTTTTCTTTGTAACCTTTAATTTTTATTTCTTCTTTTTTCTTTTCTTTAAAGTTTTTTTTCAAAATATTTATTAGTTTTTTACGAAAGTTTAACTTTTATTTAGTTCGAACTTTTATTTCTAACTTTTTAGAATAATTTTCTGCCATCTAGTATTTCAGACTATAAACATTCGAATTCGAAAAAAAAAGAAATTTTAGTTTAATATTTTATTGATAGATGACTGTAAATTAGCAAACTATTTTTTTTTTTTCGAACTTTTAAAAAATTGAAAACTAAAATTTATTTTAATCAGATAATTATGACTATCAGATTTTTAATCTTTTCTAATTTAACATAAAAATTAATTTTAAATGTTTAAGTATTTCAAAATAAATTGTTTTGAAAAATAAAATTAAAGATTTTTCATCTTTAAATTAATGGAGATGGGTAATTTAAATGAAAATTTTTGAATTACTTTTTTTTATTTTCCATCATCTTATTTTTTTATTTATTTTTTGTAAGCTGAAACAGTTTATTGTAATGGGTGGAAATGCTAGTGCAACACATTTTTTTTTCTTAATTTATTTTCAAATTTTTTTGCTTACATTTTTCTAATTTTGCTGATGATTTGATACTTTTAACGTTTTTCTATTTTACGGTATTGCTTTCATAAATTATTTGACTTCAATTTATATTTTAAGTTGCTTAAAACTTATTTCAATTTGTTTTTTAATTTTTATGATTAAATGGTTAAATGTTTTGATTATTTTAATTTGTTTTTCACAATTTTATTTTTAATAGCTTTTGTTTTTTATTGGAAATTTTTCTTTTAATTTTTTATTGTTTTGAATTCTTTTTAAATCGGCATTTATTATTTTTCAAATAATTAGTTTAATTGATTTTTCATTTAAAATAAAAATTCTTCAAAAATTAAGTAATTTTAATGAGTTCTTATTTTTTATAAAAAAAAAGAATTAATTATTTTTTATGAAAAGATAAAAAAAGAATCTGTAAAATTTTATTTTTATAAAACAAAACTGATACAAACTATAAAAATTTTTTTTGACTTTAAAATATAAAAAAAAGGTGGGACTTTAGAAAAGTATCATTTTTCTTATCCTAAGTAATAAGTTAAAGCGCGCTTTTTATATTTTTAAAATTTTAGTCAAAAAGCAATTTCTATTGATATTGCGTACAATAATAAGCTCCTCCTTTTTTTATAAATTTCAGTTTATTTTATTTTTTATTTTTTTAAAGTTTTTCACGTTTTTCTATTATTTACTTTATAAACGCGTTCTAGTACGGTGTAGAGTTTTAAAATTACTTTTTAAAAAAAACTTTAATTTTAAATTAATAAAAAAATTTTTTTTTTAAAGTTTTTTGTTCATAAAAGTGTTTAATTAAGTTCAATTTAAAATTTTAAAACTTTTCCAATTTAAATTTAATTTTTTATTTAAAGTGATTTATAAATATGTTTTATTTAATTATAGTTATTTAAATCATCGAAATGACTGAAGACTCAAAATTAAATTTGCATTCTTCAATCAAAGATGAAAGTTTAAAGTTATCAGAAACATTTATCAATACGGATAATAAAAAGTTTGAAGAAAAGTTAAAAAATGAAAACTCTGATTGTTCAAATCAACACGTGGAATTAAATGAAAAATATTCTACTAAGTCTTTTTATTCTTCTAATGAGAATTCAAAAAATGAATCTAGTTATGAGAATAGTAATATCAATGTTGTTGAGATGCAATTAGAAAATAATCAATCTAGTCAATTAATACAAAATAAACAAAGTGATAGTCAAAATAAAAATTCATCTAATAATACATCGATAAATCGTGTTAAAGGAAAATGTAAATGGTTCAATAAAGTTAAAGGTTGGGGTTTCATAACACCAATAGATGGAAGTGAAGACGTTTTTGTTCATCAGGTAATTAATTTTTGATGATTTATTATTAATTTAAATAATTTAAAGTGTTTCTTTAATTTGTTGTGTAAATATTTTTAGAAAAAAAACATTTTTACAACATTTTAAAGAAAAAAATAGATTTTTAATTATTAATAGCAAGACTTTTAAAAAAAATTTTCATAAAAAATCAATAAAAAAATGAATTAATCATCTAATAATAAGATGTTTTTAAATATTTGGAATTTTTTGAAAACTTTTGTTCATCTCATATTAATTTCAATTTTATTTTTTTGTAAAATTTTTTTTACGAAATTCAATTGTTTACGTTTTCATAATTGATACACCTATCTTTCAGCTTCACTTGTTTTACCTTTACGTTTAAGATTTTAATCATTTTATGGCAATTTTTTTATAGGATATGGTTTTTTATGCTTTAAAAGTTTCTATACAATTTTAATGTTATTAGTCATATTTAAAAACAAAGCTGATCTTCTATGAAAGTAATCTTTTTTTTTTACGAAAACACTTGGTCCTAAACAAAGATACTTTTTTCATCTCTAAAATAAATTCTGCGTCTGTTCAGTTTTTTTTAAGGCAATGAACGTAAATAAAAAAAAAAAGACTTTTCACTGTTGCTGACCGTTATTGAGTTTTTTTAGTAATTTCATAAAAAATTTATGCATTTATTAATGCATTTATTGCTATTACTAGCAAATTATTGTTATTATTATGATTTCGAAAAATTGTTGATAAAAATGAAATTTTATAGAAAAAAAATTTTTATTTACTTTTCTTATCTTATAAAAAAAAGTTTTTTAATATTTTTAAATTATTTAACTAAAAAATTAATTATTTTTCTAAAATATTGAATAATAATTAACTTTTAAGTTAAATAAATTGTCTTTAAATAAGATAATCTAAAATTATAAAAAGAAAAAAAGGATATACGGCTTTAGAATTTTTGATTGGAATCAGTAAAGCAGAAGGCAAGAAAATTGAGCTTAGTAAAAAAAAAACATTTAAAAGATGCTTTTGAATTCAATAGAGAAGAATCTATTTTGATTATTTGGCGGTATTAATAAAATAATTTAAAAGAAAAAAAAGTTTGCTTGTTCAGGCCTAAGAAATGGTCTCTAGTGAACAGCTTGGCTATAAAAGTCGCTTTAAATTTTTTTTTTCTTTTTTTACAATTATACTCCTCCTACTTTCTTTTCCACTTTAATAAAAAAAAAGTTTTTTAAAGTTTTTTTCATTTTTTTTAATTTATAGAACACTGGTCATTTAAAAAAAATTTTTCTTTTGCTTTAAGCTTAAATTCTCTTGTCCGTTAGTTTAATCCGATTTTAATTAGAAGCGCAAACAATGTAAAAAAAAGACTATTAAAATTGTTTCTAATAAAATTTTTCGTTATTTCCTTTCTTTAGAATTTTTTTTAGAATTAAAAAATTAAAATTATTAACTTCCTATACAGTTATAATGATAATTTTTATTTAAAAAAAATCTAATTAATCTAATAAATTCTTTTATAGTTAAATAAAGTTTTCTCATTTTTTGTTATACAGGAAGCTTTTTTTAAAGTTTTTTTAAGTCTTTATTCTAATAAATTTTTCGATTAAGCTTAAATTTATAGCTTAATTTACTAGATAATTAATTTTTGCTCAAATTATTTTATGAATTTAAATTGTCAAAATAGTTGAAAATTATTTTTTTTTTTTGATTTTTTTTTTGATTTTAATTTTGATTTAGTTTTAAACTTCTATTTAGCTTTAAACTTCAATTCAGTTTTAAACTTTAATTTAGCTTTAAACTTCAATTCAGCTTTGAACTTTTATTCATCTAAATTATTTTTGGTTTTTTTTTTTGAATTATAAAACTTTTTCTTTTTTGTTTTCTAAAAACTTTTTAATTTTCTAAAAACTTTTCAATTTACAAAAATTTTCTCTTTTCATTTTTGAAAATACATTGTTTTGTGAATTTTTTTCCTTTTAAATTCAAATTTTTAATAAGATCTAATATTAAAGATACATAATTTAAAATTATTCGAATGAATTGTGAAAAATAAATTAACGATTATACATTTAAAACTGAAAAATGACCCTGAAAATTGCTTTTTTTTTCGATTTGTTTTCAAATTTAAAAAATGTATTTACTCTAAAGTAGGAAGGAAAAAATTGAAAATTGAAACTAAAAGATAAGACCACTGAAAATTTTTTTTTTTTGAACCACCTACACTTAGCCACTGGTCATCAGCACAAAGTACAATTTTTTTATTTTATTTTTTTTTTTTGAATTTATGACCATTGCACGTGCCCTGTTCTCTTATTAACATCTTGGTTTGTTTGAAGGAAATTTTTTTTTTTTTTTGAAAAACTGTTCAAGTTTTTTTTTAAACAACAGAAGTTTCTTTTTTATTTTTAAAATTTTGAAACTAGCACAGATTTTTGTTTGTTTTTAATTTTTCTTTTCTAATTTTATTTGCTAATCTATTTCAATTTTAACAACTTTTACAATAAAATGTCTTTAAAAAATGGTTTACAAAATGCGGGGGTGTATTTTAATCTTGATGTATTTTAAATAGTTTTTAAAAAAAAATTTAAACTTTGATACGTTTTGTCCCTTTACATAATGACCTTTTTTAATAGATTACAACAGAATTATAATGGCAAAAGTTTTTTAAATTATAGTGAAAAATTAATATTTTTGTGTATTAAATTTATCGATAAAAGCTTACCAATATTTTCTCTAAATTTTATCGGTAATTTTTCTAAAAATTTCTAATTAAACAATTTTTTAAATCTTTATCATTTTTAAAAATGAGGAAGATTTAAATTTAAAAATAATTATCTATAAAAGAAATGAAAAATGAAGTTTTAAAATAAATTTCTTTTGTATTTTAAAAATTTTTGTTACACGTTTTTACTATTAAAATGGTAAAAATTTTTTCCAAATTTCTAATTCTTTGAAATTTTTTTTTGACTTTTTCTGGTTATCATTAAACTGGTCAGTTACTAATGTTCTTTTTATTTCAAAAATTACTTTTAAATATTTAAGCCACAGTTTTATTTGAAAATGTTTTTTGAAGAACAAAATTTTATTGTAAAGATTATTCTTGCTCATCTTTCCGGTTGGTTGATCTTTTTTTTGTAAAGGTATTATTTTACAATTTATAATTAAAATTTATGATTTTTATGAAAAATAGATTCTAAAAAAATTAAATCGTTTTTTAAATTCTTTAATTTTTGCTTCATTTAAAAAATAAATTATCTTTTTAAACTAAGCTTGAGCTTAAAGATTTTCAAATGAAAAATATCTTTTAAAAGTGAATAAAACTTTTTTTTTCAATTTATTACAAAATTTTAAATAAACTTAACTTTTAATTAATCTTTAACAAGTTTTTGAAGAATCAACTTTTAGAATAATTTTTAACTTTAGAAAAACTGAGTTTCAATTATTTTTTTATTAAAGAGAACTTTGTTTCAAATGTTTTTTAATTTAAAGGAAATTGTGTTTTCAATTTTTTTAACTTTCTTTTTATATTCTTTTTAACTTTAAGACAACTTTACTTTAAATGCTATTTAATTAATGAAAAATTAAAAATCTTTAAGGTTTTTCAATTGAAGAAACTTTATTTAAAATTTTGAAATCTTAATAACAAATTAGATGATATAAACTTTTGAAAACCTTTACAATGTGTAGTCTTTTTAGAAATAAGCTTTTTAAACTTTAAATCATTTTTTTATGGGAAACTTTAATTGAATTTTCAGTTAATCAATTTTGACAAATTAAAAGCGCTTGTAGTTTTTAGAGTTTAAAAAAAAAATATCATTTTTGATTGTTTTTTTCCAAAAAAAATCACAAAACTTTGAAGAAAAATGATTTATATAACGATGTACTAACTTAATCTTATTTGAACAAGTGGTATAAGTAAGTTTTTATTTTCTTTTTTTATGAACTTTAGAAAAAAAATGAATTTTATTGAGATTTTAATGTCATCTAAAAAAATTAATTAGAGAAAAATTGTTTTTAACAACATAAAATTTTTCAAAATTAAGCTTTAATCAAATTAAATTTTATTTTAGAAATTTGAAAACTATTTTTTTTAAAAAAAGAAATAAGGAAAAATCTAAACTATTTTGATTGGAAAAAGTGACAATTTTTGTTTGCTTAAATTAAAAGTTTTTAATTTTCAAATTCTTTTGCCTTTTTTTCAGAAGATTAGTTTTTTTATAAATTTTATTTAATTAAAACTCAAAAAAAAGATTCCAAAATTGTAAATTTATAATCAAAAATTGTTACAACTAATCATGAAAATTTTATCTAAATTTTTAGTGAAAAAGCTTTTCATTTAAAAAAATGCCTTTGTGTTTTTTTTTTTTTTGAGAAAAATTCTATTATGTGTCATTTTATGTTTGTCTAGCAATTGTCACTTATTATCAAACCCTATAAGAATTACAATAAAAAATGAAAAATACAGATACATATCTTAAAGCATTTAATATTTTTCATTTATTATGATTTTTTTTTCAAATTTTTTTTTAGTCTAAATGCTTGTTTTCTTTCAAAATATCATTGAATTAGATAATTTTTTTGCAATTTTTAAATTTTAGTGAAAAAAAAAATAAGAAATATAAAAGGAAGTATTAAAAACAAAAAAAAATTAAATTCGTCAAAAAAGCTAAAATTGATAAAAAATGAAATTATGATGAAATTATATAAAAAAATATATACGAATATTTTTGTGTTTTTGAACTGAAATTAAAAAAAAAATTTTTGATTTGTTGTATTTTGTAAAAAAAAATGTTCAAAATCAGTTTTATACGCAATTTATACACCATCTGATTAAATTTTATATTTTTTTTTTTGAAAATTGAACTTTCCAAATTTTTGTTGACATCTCTTTTTTTACATTATACATTTTAGATGTATCTAGAGGCTGTTTTTACTTTGAAAGTAAAAATTAAAAACTAAAAAAAAAATTTTTACTTTTTATAAAAAGTTATTTTTTACAGGAAGTTTAAATCTATGCAATGAAGACAATTTGTTTTTAATAAATTGGTATACAGGAAAATACTTTCAACTGAACTCATTAGTTTTCATTAATTTTTATTTTTTTTTTTTTAAGTTTACGTTTCTAATAAAATTCAATTTTTTTAAGTTCTTTTTTACTAAATCTATAGTTGTTAAACAATTTTTAAGTTATAGAACTATCATATTTTAAAATACCTTATAATTGAAATTAATTAAATTGAAATAATTTTAATAAGTTTCTTTTTGAAATTTCTTTTTCACATTAAATATCTTCTAATTCTTATGAAATTGTTTTTTATTTAATATCCATCAAATGTTTTTTTTTAAATAAAATGTCATTTTTAAGTGTTTTAAATTTCGTTTAAATTTTTTTAAAGTTAATTTGATAAAGTTTTTCATAAAAAATTACACGGTTTTGTAATGGAAAGTTTTACATAAAAATGTTGACATTTTTTTTGAGTACAAAAACTATGGATTTTTGTTTTGTAATTTTTAAAAATTCTCTTTTTATTTCGAAAAAATTAATTTTCTATAATAACAACTTTAAAAAAAGTTCTTTTTAATAATAAAAAGTTTATGAGTTTTTAAATTAGCTCATTTGTATAGGTTATTTCTATTTAATTTTCATATAATTATAAACTAAAATTATTTTATTAAAAATTTTTTTTTTACAAATTTTCAAGACCCTATATTGTAATTAAAATCTAGTCAATTTAAAAAAAAAATATTTGCTTAAAAAACTTTTAATATTTTTAATCACATAGTTGAACTTACAATTACTTTTTAGAAAGACATTTATTTGTTTTTTATTGTTTCTTTTTAATCTTTTAATTTATCAAACTATTGTTTTCAAAATTAAAAATTTTTTTTTCATATAAATTGAAAAAAAAATTTCAAAAATCATAATACAAAACTAATTAATAAATTTATTTTGAGCTTATTGATAAAAAAATTTTTTCTATGAACTAAAAATAAGTTTTGAAAAAGTTTCTAAAATTTCTCTTTTTGTATTCTTTTTTTTTAAAAGTTTTCAACTAATTTTTTGAGCTCATAATTGTTCAATTTTTAAATTTGATAATTTAATTGTTAATCTTTTCTTAATTATTTCTGATTGACAAGTTCATTTTTATCTTTATTTATTATTTCAAATAACCATTTGAAATTCTTTTTTGTTTATTTAATTTAGCCACAAATCTCAAATTAATAAAAAAATTTAATCAATAATCGATCAATGTTCAAATTTTATTAATAAACAAATTAGTTTCTTATTTTGTAAGCTATTTTTATGATAAAAAAAAATATTTTTCTTAATCAAAGATGAATTTTATTTTTTTTTTCTTAAACTTTCAATCTTATTTTTTTGAGAATTTTTTTTCTCTTTAATCTTAAGCTTTTTTTATTTAATCAAAACTTTTTATTTTGATTTCTAAAACTTTTTATTTTCATTTTTAAACTCCTTTACTTAAATTCTAAACTTTTCATTTTGATTTCTAAACTTTCTTATTTGGTTTCTAAACTTTTTTAATTGATTTCTGAACTTCATTGCTTTATTTTTGATTTTATTTATTTGATTTCATTCTCAAGTTTTTTTTACCAAAACAATTCTTAAGTTTTTTTAATTTTTCTATTCTTAAACCTTAGTTATTTGTCTTTTTTATCCATAAATACTATTTATTTTCTATTTATATAAAAATTGATTTTCATTTTTTTATAAAACTACTGTTTAAACTTTTCTATATCAACAAATTTTTTAATTTTTGTTTTCATATAAAAAACTTTAAATTATTAAATTTAATTGAGCAAAAATTTATCTTTAATATTATGAAACTAGAATTAATAGTTTGACCGATTGATCAAACTTGTTAAAACAATTCAAGTCACGGAAATAATTTTTTTTTTTTCTATTAAAAAATCTAATACCAAAACAAATAAGTTTATGTTGATGGTAATAAAAGTTCATTATTATAATTTTTAAAAATAAAATGTATCAATGTTTTTGATAAAACTTTTTTTGATTGATGAAACTTTTATTTTTTAGTTACAAAAAAGCATTCTTATTTTTTTTTTCAACAAGTCAAAAAACTTGCTTAATCTTAAAAATTTAATTTACTGTTCATGAAAAATTGATTTAACTTTTTTTTATGAAAATTGAATAAAATTTATTGAAAAAAGTAGAATTGAAATTGTTTAAATTTAAATATTTTGGCAAAACTAAACTAATTTTAAAGCTAATTATAAAATTTGTTAAAAAAGAAAGTTAAATTAAATTTAAAAAACTAATTTCATTAATTTGAGAACAAAATTATTTCGATATTTTATCATAAAATTAGAGAGAATTCAAATTTTAAATTATTTTTCAAAATTTTAAGCAACCTGTTTTTAGAGAGAAAAAATTTAATTTACTAAAATTGAGTTAAGTCGTGACTAAAATTAAAAATTTTAAATTTTAAAACTTTTGTTTCAATACTTTTTGCATATGTTTTAAGTAGTTTTAATTATAAAATAAAATTTATTGTTTTGAAATTGAAAAATATTTTAAACTAGAGTTCAAAAATGTGCATATGTTTAAAAGTTTATTCTTCTTTTGTTAATAAGAATTTCAATCAAAAAAAAAAGTTAATTTAAAAATACATAAGTAATCTTGTGTATTTTAGTTTTTAAAAAAATTTTTTCCAAAATAAAACGTATTTGTTTTTCGATTGAAAAGTTTTTGTTCGAAATAATTGTGTTTGTATGCTAATAAGTACATTTGAAACTGTTCATAAAAAAAAACTGTTGAAAAAGCGATGACCGGTGGTCAATCTATCGTCTGCTTTTTATTTCTCTATTCTTTACTAAAAATTTACTTAACTAGTTTAGTTTTTAAAAACAGAGACCGCGTGGAACGTAAAATTTTAAAAAGCTTTTTGAACTTTTTTTTTTTTAGTTTCCTTTTTCAAAAATTCTTGTTGCTTAGGTTTGTTTTCTATTTTAACTGTGGTGAGTCAGTCAAGCTCAAATATTAATGCTATTGACACGTATCAATCTGAAACAATCAAAACATCTGCATTAAAGACTAAAGATTTAAAATATAAAAGATTGATTTTCAAAAATTTTTTATTTTTTATCTTTATTTTTACAAAAATAATTATGCGTCTATTACAGACTAGAGGAAAATTTTTTTATCAAGTTACAATAAGACAAAAACTAAATAAAAAATCAATTTGAAGGTTTAAATTTTTTTCACTTCCCATTGTGTTAAAATAATTAATTCATTTTAGATTCAAAACTTTGAATTAATTAGAAACTCATTAAATTTTTTCTTTATTATAAAAAATTGAGAAAAAAACCATTATTTAGTGATTTGAATGAATTTGTTTTTATAAGATTAAATTTCATTAAAAAAATGATTATTTAAAGGTATGTTTTGTTTTAAATTCTCTAAAAATTTTATTCAAAAAATAAGTTTACAAAAATATTCAAAAAATGTTTAAAGCACTCAAAAATTAATCTGAAAAAGTTTAAATTAAAAATTTTCAAAAGTTTGAAACAAAAATGTTTAATAAAAATTGTTAAGCTTATTTGAAAGAAAAAGTTTTTCAGTTAAAAAGTTTTAGATAATTTTGGAAAAAAAAAGTTTCAGAAACTTTTAAATCAAAAGTTTTAGAATTTTGTGTAACTAAAATTTTATAAAACTGTTAAATCATAAAGTTCTAAAAGTTTTCAAAAATCTAAAACAGAAAAGTAAAATAATTATGAACCTAAAAAAGTTCTAAAATAGTTTTCATGATTAAAATCTAAAAAAATTTTTAAATGAAAAACCAACTTTTGGTAAACTTTAAAAAGTTAAAATTTTTTTTTAAAATTTAGTTTATAGAAAAATTTTATAAAACTTTAAAAAGGAGGGTTTTAAACTATATGAAGATGTTTTTAACTTTAAAACCTATTTTGATAAAAAAAAAATTTTAAATTTTATAGGTTTTTGATAAAAAACTTTTTTTTTAAAAAAAGAACTAAACTTTCCCATCTATAAATTTTTTATTACATAAGCTACAATTTTAAAAGACTATAGTTTCATAATTTTAAAATAGAATTATATCAAAAGTTTGCTATACAGTTAAAAGTATTTCTCTTTTTTAAAAATCGATATTTTTGAAATAGTATTGTTTAAAATTCTATTTATAAAAAGCTGCTATGGTTACTAAAAATTTAAAACACAAGTTTCAAATTTTTCAACTTTTTCTATATAATTTACTTCCTTTTAATGCCTTGTAGATTTCGAAGTCGTTTTTCTTCTTTTTTATTTATTTTTTTTTTTTTCAAATTCTAAAACGAGCCATCGTGTTTTTATTGTAAGAAAATTTCAAATTCCTTTTGCTATTAAAAAATTTTTTTTTTTTTTTTTTTTTGTACCAACACTCTAAAAATTAAGCATCTGATGTGAATTCGGACACAAAATAGTTCATTTGAGTATAAGGTTTTTTTTAGATTGCTTTCTTTTTTTTATTATATTTTTAATGAAGAAAATAGAATTAAAAATTCAAATTGTGAAAACTTTTGACAAAAAGTATTAAAAGCTTTTTAACTTCCTTTTTGAGGCTTTTTTTTTAATGAAAAATCATTAATTTTCAGTTAACTAAATTTGAACTTTTTAATTTCTAAAAATTTATTTCAAAAGCCTTAAACATTTGAAAAAAACAATTTAACTTTTGATTATTTAAAAAAATATTCTTTTTTTAGAAGTTGAATTTAATTTTGGTTTTTAAATTGAAAACAATTAAATTAACTTTCTTTTTTTTTCAACCTAAAAGTGGAAATAGGTGGAGTTGACAATCTCTATTTGAGTATCGATAATCGAATTAAGTTTATTGATGATCAAAGACTATCATTAAAAAAAACTTACAAAGTATCATTATTTATCTTCCTGATAACTTATTGACCTTTTTTTACTTATGTTTTTAAGGTTAATTTTTTTTCCGCTTTAATTAATTTGATTAACTTGTATTTTGAATTTTAAATTCAAATAAAAAAAAAACTATTGACCATTTTTCTAATTAATTTTTTTTTTTATAGTCGGCAATTAAATTACCAGGTCTTCGTGGTTTAAAAGAAGGACAAGAAATTGATTTTGAAACAAAAATTACTTCACGCGGTTTAGAAGCTATTAATGTAGATGGTATCGTTGATGAATCAAATAAAAATAAAAAAATATCAACTAAAAAAACAAGGTAAGTTTATTAAAATTATGTAAAACTTTTTCATAAAAAAGTTTTTTGGCCTTGATTTTAGAAAACTTTTTTTTTATAAAAAATTAATTTTAAATTTCACCCTCATGTTTTTGTCAGACTTAATCGATGTACTAGACATTTGTTTTTAGGCAATATTTAAATTTATTTTTTATAAAAAATTATTTTTCCATTTGTTACATAAACTGATTTTTGATTTTCTTTTTTTTTTTTTAAAAAAAGTTTATTTATGAAACAAAAATAAGATTAAAATTTTTACAAGATAAACTAATTGATAAGTTTTAAAAAAAATCAAATAAAAGTTTTATAAATTTTTACTAAAAAAAATTATAAATAAAAAAGCAGTAAATTTCCAATAAACTTAACAAAAAATCATTATTTATTTGCTTTTTTGAGTCAACCTGGACCATTTGTTTTGCGCACCCTCGCATTTTTACTTATAAGCGCGTCACATTAGCTTGATTTGAATTGGATATTTAAAGCACAGATTTTATTTAAAACTATTTCTCTTAAAAAATAAACAAGAAAAAGTAATCTAGTAAGTTTTATTTTAAAAAAAAAAAAATGTTTTAGCTTTTTAAATTGTTTTAGCCATAGACATTTATAAAATATTGTTATAATTAGACACGATCTTTATACAATTTGTACACAAGATTAAATTTTTTTTGTTTAAAAGTTGAAAAGAAGATAAAAGTTAACGGCTGTAATGAATAAAAAAAATAAGATAAAAATTGAATAACTGTAAACTGACAAAACTAAAAATTAAATTATAAAATTGAGAAAATTTAGAGAAATTTAGAAAAGAAATTTAGAAAAAAGTTAAGAGAAATTAAAAAAAAGAAACCTAAAAAAAGAAATTAGAAAAAAAGAAATTAGAAAAAGAGAAATTAGAAAAAAAGAAATTAGAAAAAAAGAAATTAGAAAAAGAGAATTGGAAAAAAAAATTAGAAAAAATTTTAGAAAAATTCAAAAACTAAAAAGTTTAAAGATTTAGAAAACAAATTGTAAACAAGACATGAAATTAAAAAAAATTTATTAAGTTAAATTATGTTTTTTATTTTATGAATAAAATTTAATTAAAAATAGTGAAGAAAAAATTTTTAAAAGTTGAGAAGTATGATGAAAAAATCTTGAAATTTAAAAGATTGAAACTTTTTTATTGAAAAAAATTCCATTCAAATTTTAATAAAAATTTTCAATAAAGCTTTATTGACTTCAATCAATAGCTCAAGATTAGCAAAAAAGAAAAAAAAATTTCATTTAAAAATTATTTTCATTTAAACTTAATGTGTCAAAAGTTAAAAACATCTTTACAAGTTTCAATTTAGTAAAAAAATAAAATTTTTTATAAAAAAAGTTTTATCTTTACATTTTATAAGCTTTTCATTTTAGATACTTTAGTTTTAAGTTGAATTTGTTTTTAAATTTGTATTTATCAAACTTATAAAAAAAAATTCTTTTTAAAAAAGCTGATAATTTTTTTCAATTAATTTTTGACTTAAAAATAAAACTTAATTGAAAAAATTTCAATTTAATTTATTTTATAAAATTTTTTTTTTTCTAGGTGTTACAACTGTGGAGAATTCACAAGGCATTTAGCAAGTGATTGTGATCAAAGTCCTCAACCTAAAAAATGTCATCACTGTAAAAGTGAAGATCATTTAATTGCAGATTGTCCTTTACGTGTTGCTTGTCTATTATTAGATGATGAAGAAAAAGCAATTTCGCATAAAACTGAAAATAAAATTAATAACAATAAAGTTAAATTATTTAATCAAATTAATGAAAAAATTTCAAATAAACAATTAAAACTAGATCAAAATAATGGTCTAAAAGAAAAATCAGATGAACTTATAAAAATTACAACTCCATCTTGTGTTGAAAATAAAAAAGAAATTAATTTAAAATCAACATGTGAATTCAATGAACAAAAATTAATAAACAAAGGATGTAATGAATTGATCAATTATAAAAAAATAGCAAAAAAATTAAAGAAAAAAAATATATCAACTTCATCATTATCAAACACATCTATTTCATCTTCTTCTTCATCGTCATCATCATCATCTTTTATAAGTTCAGAAATACCTTCCAATGTTTCGTCAAAATCAATATCTCCTTGTTCATTCTCTTGTCAATCAGCTCATTTACCTAATTATACAAACGATAATTTTTATTTAGTTTGCAACACAAAACAAAATGAGCAATGTGTTTATTTACCAAGTAATCCAATTAATGAAACAAATTACTCATCTGAAATAAATTTAAATTATCCTTATTATGAAAATACAAATACAATTGATCATCAATATATAATGCCTCAACCTTTGAGTTATTTAAATCAACCAGTTTTTTATGATCAACCAGCTAACAGAAACAATCATCAAGATGTTTATTGTTATAACAACTCGAATATGTCACAAAATAAGTATAATAATTGTGATTACTTGACTTATCCTAATCAATGCTCTAATCATTTAAAACAATTACATTGTAATGAAATTTACACAAACATAAACACTCCAATTAATCATACCTCATACTTTTTACCTCATAATGAAACTATCAATCCAGCAATTGGATATAATCCTTATAATGCTAATTATCATAGTAATGAATATCATCAACCAATAAATAATTTACTTGAAACTTATAGTCAACCTAATCATTGTCAAAAAATATTTCCTTTTTCTAGTCAAAATATCAATCAAAACAAGTCAATACTTTTTTCTCAGCAATTAGTTTCTTGTTGTTGTAATAATATCACACGTTGCAATTGTAATAATTGTACAATTGAAGAACAAGAAAATATGCACAGTTTATCATGTTGTTCATCTTGTAATTATATCAAAGAAATTAAGCTTAATCAACAGTGTTTAAATCATATGATCAATAGCCATTGTAATAATAAAATAACAAATTGTCATAATCATTCTCAAGCAAATCATTTTTGTCATCGACATGAGCCTTTGGTAAAATCAAACTTAAATTGTAGATGTCATTACGATTGTTTACATAAAATTAAAAATTCTCGTGAAACTTGTCATTGTAAAACAAATTGTGATGAACGTTTAAATATCGTAAAAAATAATTTAGAAACTAAAGTAAATTTTAATCAAAGTTCATCTAATATTCAAGATGAAGTAAATAAGAAAACATTAGATCATTTTGAAACAGATAGTGGAATTGCAACACGATGTAGTACAGCAACTGGTAGTGTTGAAATGTAATTTTACAGCTTAATTTATATTATAAAAAATTTTTAATTTAATTTTGCTATTTAGCTTAATTAATGCAATTTTATTATTGTTAATTGTTAATTTTTGTTTTAGACTTTTTTTTTCTTTTAAAACAATTTTTTAATTTTAAAAAAACAAAAAAATTTTGTTTTAAATAAATCAAACTTATCATTAGCTAAAATTTAATTGACCAACAGACAATAAAAAAATCATTATTAGTGCAAATATTTTTTAAATGATTTTCTTTTTTTTTAAATTTTCTTTTGTAAAAAGATTTTAAATTATTTTCAATTGAAATAAAAATTATTTCTTTTTTAACTTTTTCTAATTTTCATTTTAAAATTTCTATTTTAATTTAAAACTCTTTCTAATTTTTATTTGAAAATTTCTTTTTTTTTAAACTCTTTTTCTAATTTTCACTTCAAGTTACTTTTAAATAGATATTTCTAAAATTCTTAAAATCTTGATAAGTAATTTTTTTTATTTACTAATTTACTTTTACTTGAATTTAAGTTATTTAACTTATGAATTAGTCATTAATTTATAATTTTTAATATTTTTAAACTTAGTTTTTGAATTTAAATTAAAATCTATTTATATTTTCAAAATACTTTTATAAAAAAAAAAAATCTTTGGAATAATATACTTCTTGTAAATTAAGAATTGAAAAAAGTTATAACACGTAAGAATGAATTTGTAAATAAAAACAAAAAAAAAAAAATCAAAAATTTTATTTAAATTTTATAGATGAAGTTTTAGAAAAAAATTATTTTAGAAAAAAATGAATGAAAAATTGAAAACAAATAAAATAATTCAAATGAGATTTATTTTATGTACACAAATTCAAAAAGAAAAATAGAAATAAATTGAAAGATAATAAATTAAAAAAAGAAATCCTGTTTTCTAAACCTGTGTTAATTTGATTTTTCAAAATAATTATAACCATTTATTTGAAAAATTTTTGACAAAATTAACTTAAATAGATTTGAGATGGTTTTATGAAATCAAGTCAAAATAATATTAAGATTGTGTTCTAATTAACTAAATAATATTATTATGAAAAATGAAATTTTTTAAATAATTTTGTGAATACATATAGAAATGTTTAATTTTAGATATTTTAGTAAATAAATATAATTTCAACATTACTAAATAGTAACATCTAAATATAAAGTTTCATTCAAATAAAGTTATATATTAAAACAACAAAGATGTTTTTAAATTTTCGAAAAGAATTTACAGTAAAATTTTATATATTTTCAAACTAGCAAACACTAGAAAAAATAAAACATCATAGAGGTTTAAATTTAAATAGACTTAAGTTATAAAATAACTATGGAATAAAAATGACTAAGAATCGAAATTTAGTCATTTGAATATAAGTTTTTGAATAATTTATATGCATCGAGCTTTCTTTTAGAATAAAGGCAAGGAATAAATAATTTAAAATGAGATGTAAATTTTGGATACCCTTCCTTCTAAAAAAGAATTTCCCACATTTATAAATGGAAACAAATTTTATTTACTTTAGTTCGAAGACTGGCTGTAAAAGAACTCAGTTATCTTTTAAAATTTGATTTAAGTTTTTGATTTTTATTCTTTAAATTTTATAGTTAATAATGGTAAGAAAAATAAAATACAAATCGAATATAAATTGATTTCAATTTTTTCATAATAATTGAAAAGAAGTTTTTGTTTTTAAGTTCTAAAGTTTATTTTTTTTTTACACAATCGGATTAATTTAGGATGATAAAGCAAAAAGAAAGGCTGAAGTAAGAGCCCGTCTTGAGCAGGCAGCTGCTCAAAAAAAGAAAAAGGGTTTCATGACTCCTGCTAGAAAGAAGAAGTTAAGGGTTAGTTTTTTTAATTGACATTAATTAGATAATTTGAATAATTTAAATTTTTTAAAAGACCTTATTAAGAAAAAAAGCTGCTGAAGAATTAAAACGTGAACAAGAAAGAAAAGCAGAAGAAAGAAGGAAGATCATTCGTGAAAGAACTGGTCAACCTAGAAATATTGATGATGCTAATGAAGGTAAACTAATTTTTATATTTGAAAATTTGAAAGCTAATAATTTTGCGTTTTTTTAGCTGAATTAATGAAAATCTGTAAAGAATACTATAACCGTTTACAAAGACTTCATTCAGAAAAATACGATCTTGAACATGAAGTAACAATTCGTGATTTAGAAGTAAGTTTAATTTTAAAATTTATAGTTAAAAACATTTGGTTTTTGATTTTTATGAATAACTTTAGAATAGTATTGATAAAAATTTTAAAAAAATTGAGTTTAGAAAAGTTAAAACATATATTAATTGAAGCTAATTAAAATTAATAAAGAGCAAAATGAATATTGAAAAATAACAAATTAGGAATTTTCAAAAGTTCATTTGATCTTTCAAAACTTAAAAATTAGTTTTTAACAGATTAATAAGCTTGAAAAAAAGTTTATGATTAATTGCTTAGTTATATTAAAAGAATTTCTTTTGTGTCAATACCTAAAAAAACATTAATGTATTTTGATTTGTAATTTTTAGATTGAGTAATTTTAACTGATTCATATTACTATTATTGAAGACATTTTTTATGTTTAAAAATAACCTAGTTTTTTTCTTATTTCTTAAACCCAAGTTTAGAATTTGGCTGCTTTTAAAAATAATAGTATTAATTAATTTAAACCACTTGTAATTAAATTCTGAAATTTTTGTTTAGATTTTATGCTCTTTTTGATATTCAAAACAATTTTAATTTAAAACTATTTTCAAATTTTTCTCTCTTCTTTTTAGGTTAGAGAAGTTGCTTCTCGTGTTAATGATGTGAGAGGAAGATTGTAAGTATTCCAACTTTATTATTTAGACTAACATAATCTATGTAACCAAATATGTTTTTTTGGCAATTGGCCATTTAACTTTTGTTTTTTATTATTTAAAAGTATTTACATAAAATTTTAGCATAGTTTTAAACACTTAATCTATTTTAACTATGAAAAAAAATTATTAACCCTGAATTAATCCTTTTATTACTAATAATTGTTTTTTTTAATAGCATCAAACCTCCACTTAAAAAAGTATCTAAAACTGCTCAACAAATGGAAAAAATTAGAATGTTTACTGCTAAAGTTGGTCAAATGGATTACAGACAATCTTTAAAACAAGTAAAGAAATTTGAACTTGAAGATAAAGAAATTGAAAAAGTAAGTTCAATTTAAACAATTATAAGCATATATATTTAAAAAATAAATTTTTCAAATAGGAAAAACCAGAATGGGCTGCTGTCAGTTCTGGTAAATCAATACCAACTGAATCTGATAGAGAATAGAAAAAAAAATCCATTCCATAACATCAGTAGCTAAGAAGAGGAGAAATTGCAAATAAAAAAAAAAAATTTTAAATAAAATCTAGTAAATTAAAGAACAAAAAAAAAATTTTGTGTGTGTATGTGTTTTATAAATAACTCAAATAAATATCTGTAACTTCCATTTTTCAATTTTTTTATTAATTTATAATTTATTAGTTTTTTCATGAAATGGAAAATTTTGATTAAATTTTTATTGATAAATTAGGTTTTAATCTATAAAATTTCAAAGTCAACTTTTCTCTACTTTTTAACATTTTTTTATTATCTTTTGGTCGTTATTTTCATTAAGCTTGAATATTTTCCAACTTTTTATTTAATTAAACAATTTAGCCAGGTTTGATGAAAAAACATTGCTTTCTAGTTTAGTTTTTCAAAAAAATTCATTAAACTTTAAAATTTGTAATGCAAAAGTAATTTTTATAATTAGCTTAACAAATTTCGAAAACGGCGCTAAAATTTATCAATTTCAATTTTAAAATTAGCGCTCTTTCAAAAAAAAGTTTTTGAACTTGTATATACGGCTTTTTTTTGGTTACCAAAAAAAAAAAAAACTTATGGCCAGCCCAATTTCATTGGCCCTTATGTTAAAGTAGGTGGTTATTATAAAACTGTTTTTAGAATAAAAACTTATGGAAATTTTATATAGATAATATAAATGTTTTATGAAATAAAAAAAAAAACTTGTTTGCCGATAAAAAAATTCTTTTGTTAAAGACAAAGATTTGGGTTCAAAATATTTTTTTTTTTTGAAAAAATAATTTCAAATATTTTTAAATAAAGAATTAAAATTGACATCTATTGGTTTCAAATAATAAATTTGAGAATTTTAATTATATATAAATTAGTTTTAATTGACCTAAAAGTTTAGTCCAGAACTTTTAACTGAAATCAATTTATTTTGTGCCTATTTTTTGAAATTATTGTACAAAAATATTTTTTTAATTTTTATTTAGATTTTGTTTTTTAAAGTTGATTAAGTTTTAATTTAAATAAGTTTTTTAAAATGGGAAATCATATAACTAAATTAACAAGTTTAAGAAGGCCGAGTTTTGGTTTCGGTAGTGTTACAAAAATAAATGAATTAGAGAATGAAAATTCTGTGGAATTGAGCAATGAAGAAGAAGATGGCTTTGTTAATGTTGAATTAAAAACATCAAAACATGAGAAAATATCTGAAAATAATTCAGAGAATGATAATCAAAGTAATGAAGAAATTAATTTAAATGGTTCTGAAAATGATGAAAATTTAATAAATGAAGTTACTGAAAATTCAAATGATGAAAACGAGCTAAATGATGATTCAGAAAATTTAGTTGAAAGTTCTAACAAAAATGAAATAAGCACAAATGGAACAAAAAATCTTAAAACTAATGGTAATTCTAGCTATTCAACAAATGGTAATACAAATGGTCATACTAAAAATGGTCATTCATCAAACTTGGTTTTAGATGATACAAGTTCTGAAAAATCCGAAGATATCACATCTAAAGAATTTATAAAAGAAACACATGGAAAAAATAATTTGAACATTGATTTTATAATTAATCAAGATCAGTATTCTAAAAAAAATGATAAAAATAATGATTTAGAAGAGGAGCAAGAAATAGAAGAAGAATATGAAATTCAAGTTAAGAAAAAAAGAGGAAAACGTGTATCTAAACCAAAACAAAATAAAAAAAGAAAAGGTAACACTATGTTGAGTGATTTACATAGATATCAAGAACTTGCTTTAGAAATGGACGATTAAAGTAAACTAAGAACTATTTTGTGAAGCCAAAATAAAAACTTAAAAACAAGTTTTTTTGAATTTTCTGAAATGATGGAAATTTTTTTTTTTCTGTAAATTCAGATCGGTTATAATCATTCATTATTAATTCATTTATAACAGAATATTTCTCATTTTAATTTAGTCAATTACAATGAAAATTTTATTTTTGTTTACATTAACTTAAAATTCTTTAGAAACTTATTTATTTTTTTGAAATTTTAATAGCTTATATTTTGAAAAGTGTGATTTTCAACAAATTAATCAGTTTAAACTAAATAGATTTTAGCATCAATTTTTTTTGTGCAAACAAATATTTTGTTTTGTATTATGTAGTCAAAAATGCATTCTTTTTAAGTACAATTTTTAATTTAAGAGTTTTTTAGCTAATTGTCTATCTAATAAATTTAACAAACTATTTTCTTTAACTGATTCATCAAGTTTTTTTTTATGAAAAATTTTTTATTAAAAACAAGTTTAATTTTTATTCCTATTTTATTTTTTTTAATAAATCAGGCCGTGAAAAAAAAAAATTATTTGACTATTTATTTAAAAGATGGCGCCTTTTGTCTTTTTAAATAAAATGTGCTAAATATTTCAATTATTTAGATTAAAAGAATTTTTTTTTTCTATATTTTTGTTTTACAGTAAAAAAAATATTCTTTAAAACTTTTTTTAATCAAAAACTAAAAAAAAATGTACAATCAAATAACGCAACCGGAAGGACTCGAACCTTCGAGGGGAGAACCCCAACAGATTTCGAATCTGTCGCATTACCACTCTGCCACAGTTGCTAACAACTATAGTTTCATATCAATTTAAATTTAAAATACTAACTTATGTTTTAAATCAAAAATAAAAAAAATAAAAATTTTTTGGGTGTAAAAAACGAAGTAAATGAATTGTTTTTATTTTTATATCAAAAAAAATTATCTCTTTAATATTTAATTGAGTTTTGTTTGTCCAATGATGAAAATTATATTTAAATGAGTTTTCACTTTTAAAAAGTTATTTTTAGAAAAAATCTATGTTTCTCTCTATTTTTAATTTAAAAAGAAAAAAAAAGTTTTCTTATAAATTAATATAATTTTTTGATGTCAGAATTTATAAAAAAAAAGTCTAAATATTAATTAGATTGAAATTTTGAAAGAAATAATCTCGTTTAAATTAGTTAGAATAAGAAAAAAGTTGAAAATAGGTTATTTCATAGGTTTTAACTTTTTCAATAAAATTTTTGACCGATTTTTTTATTTATAAATCAATCAAATTTTAAAAAGAAATTACACTTTTAAATATTAAAGATAATTGATTATAAAAAATTTATTTTATCATGATTTTTCCCTAAGTAATAATTAAAAGCAAATTAATTTTTTTGCTTTTGATTCATTATGTATGTTAAATTTAATTTTAAAATAATTGATTAACATTTTACATTTTCAATTTTAAAAACTTTTACATTTAGAATAATTTAAGAAATTTTTAGTTTGAGTTTCTTTATTTATGAAGTTTTTTTAACAAAATTTTATTTGGTTTTTTTATAGCAATTTTTTTTTTACCATTTGGATTAAAGCAAATTTTGAAATTGAAATTATCTTTAGAAAAACTTTACATATAAAATCATTTTACTAAATCTCTTACATTTAAATTCATTTTAGAAAAAACTCTTATATTTAAAATCATTTTAGAAAAACTTTTACATTTAAAATAGTTTTAGAAAAGGTTTAACATTTGTAATTGTTTTTTTAGAAATTTATATTCAAATAAAAAACTTTGAAAATTACTAAAGAAGAATTTTTAAATTTGGTAATTTATTTTTTAGAAAATTTGTATTAAGTGAATTTTTTGTCTTTTATTCTTTTTAATTTTACTTTTGATTTTTTTTTTTTTAAATTCATTTTTATCACATTAACTTTTTTTTAACACATTAGCTTCACTTTTTAAATATGTCTTGTGACTCATAAATTTTTTATTAATTTTTCTAAACTGATATTTTACTATTAAAAAATAAATTATTAACTTTTTGTAATTAAATCTTGTAAATTTAGAAGTGATTAAAGTACTGTCATTTTATTGTTAATGCTTTGTAATTTTTTATAAAACTTAGAGAGTTTTAGTTTTTTTAAGCTTTTTTTTTTCAGAGTCATTATAGCTTAATCTTATTCAAGTTTTAACTTAATACCTTTTAAAATCTTGTGAATATTTTATTATCGATTTTTGCTTATAACTTTTTATTCATTCTTTTTAAAATTTTTAATAACTTTCTCCTCATTTTCATCTTTTTTGAATTTCTCTTTTTCAAAATAATTTTTTCACTAATTTGTTCATCACTTTTAAATTTTTAATAAATTTGTCTAAAAAAAATAGTTTGTTTGTTTTTTATCTTTTTTAATCGTTTCTAATTTAAATACTTATGAATCATTTTGTAAACACTTTTCTATTAATTTTTATAACCTTTATAATTAAATATTTATACAAAACTATTTTGACAAACATTGAGACCTAGAATTATTAATCATAATTTTCAAAAAATTCGTTTGTTTATCATTTTTTTAAATTATCTAAACATTCAAATAAGTAATTTGTTATCAGTAAAACATAATTATTTCTTATAAATAAAAAAAAAAGTTTTATATTAAAATTTATTTTTAACATTTTAATGTATATTAGAAATACTTTAAACCTATTTAGAAAAAATTCTTTCAGACTATCTTAATTTCCTTATCAAAACATCAATTTGAATACTAAGCAATAAATATTAAAGTAAAATTGATTAAAATACCATAGTTTGTTGAATTTATTAGCTAAAATTTAACCAAAAAATTTAAAAATTTTGTTTTTTAATCATTCATCAATTTGTATTAATCAAAGTTATTTTAAGAAAAATTAATGAATATTAAAACTCATAGATTTAATTTTGTTTATTTTGTTTATAAAATTTGTATAGTTTTTCAAGTTTTTTTTTATTAAATTTGTGATTTGTTTTTTTTTAAAATTTTTAGTCAACTTTGATGAAAAAGTTTTATTGAATTTTAATAAAAATAATTGATCAACTTTAGTGATTATTTTAGAAAATTTTTTCTTAATTTTAGTTAAAATTAATTTTCATTAGTTTAAATAGTTTTTTTTTGATTTTTTTTAAAATTAAATTTTATTAATTTTAGGGATCTTTAAACATCTTTATTAATTTTAGTGAATATTTTCAAAAAAAAATTGAATTTTCTTTTATAGATTTCTTTTTAAAAAATTTTAAAGGAAACAATAACTTAAAAAATCCATCCTTTAGATAACAAATTGAATTTCAGTCTCAAAATTCAAATGTCAAAAAAACAAAATATGGTAAGTCTTATTAAGAAAATATTTTTATATAAAAGTTAACAGTGTAAAATTTTTAGTTAAAATTCTTATGACCTGGTTTTATTTCACTATGAAATATTTTTTGATGAAAATTTCAATTCATTGATAATTATTTAGTGTATTTTAATAAGATTTTCTTTTTTATTTGAATTGTATTGGAATCATTAAATTATAGAGTTAAATTTTAAAGGCTAATTAAAAAAAACAACAATGGTTATAAAAGCTTTTTTGAAGGTTATTTTTTTAGGATCAAATGAAAAATTTAACATGTTAAAATTAATTTAGCTTATTGTTTTTTAAAAACAAGATTTTTTTTTAAATTAGTTTATTCATAATCTTTTTCTTTTGATAAAGTTTAATTTGTAATTAAGCAATATTGACTTTAGGGATAATTTTAAAAAATTTGTTTTGAAAAAGTTTTTGATTAAAAATTTATAAATAAATTAATCCTGATAGCTAATCCAAAAAACAACCTAAATTTGATATATCATGTTCTAATTATTAACAATTCTTATTAATGGTTTAAATTTTAATTAAATATAAAATAAATTACTATGTATTTAGTTTGAATTAGCATATTTTTAAACAAATTTTTTTTTTTTAGTATACTTCACGCTTTCATCTAAGTAGAATTTGGTTTTTTTTACTCAAAAGTAAAATTGAAAACGTTTAAATAAGAACTAAATAAATATTCAAAATAAAAAAAAAAAAACGAAGAATCTTTCTAAAGAATAAAACTTTCAAAAAAACAAAAATAAAAGAATTTAGTTTTTGTTTTTAAAAACAAAGAGTTTTTAATAAAAATCACATAAATAAAGTTAAAAGCTTATGAAAAAGTTCATGAAAAAGATATTTATAAATGGAAAGTTTAAAAATAAATGTAAGTTTTTGTTTTGTTATTTTAATCATAAAGATTATCTTTATAAATTAAGTTTATTAAATTTTTAAAGATTCAAAGTTTGAGTTTTTAATTGAATTATTTGTTTGTTTTTAAAATCTTTTTTTTTATTTTAAAACCTAATTTTATTTTTTTAATCTTAAAAATAACAACTTCCGGTTTTTTTAAATTTAGAATTTAATTAGTAGAAATTTATTATGATTTGAAATTAAATTTGTTTTATATTTATTACTGTAAATTTTTATAAAAATAATTATTAAGTAAAATTAAAAAAATTAAGTTTTAAAAATAAATTCTTATTTAATTTTTAGTAATTTTTAATTAAGATTTCAAGGTTTTAAACTTTTTTAAATTTTAATGTACAGAGAGATTTTTTTATTTGATATAAATTTATAAAAAAAAGTTAATTATAACTAAAAATAAATATTTTTTTTGGTCAATTGAAAAGCAAAATACTTTTTTTTGTTATTAAGACTAAAAGACTTTATTAAGCTGAATTAAATATTCAATTAAGTTTGTAAAATAATAATGTTATTTTAATTAAATATGTTAGAAAGGTATTTGCTTTTATAAATTACTGTCTTAGTTTATTAAATATTATCTTTTATTGACTATTATCCTAAACAATTTATAATTTTTTTTTGTCAATTATTATCTCTTTTTGATTTATTATTCTTTATTATTATAACTTATTATCAATTACTGTTTAATTTAACTTATTATAATTTTCTTTTAAATTCTATTCAAAGTTTATAAATTTTATTGCTTTTTTTATCAACTAGTTTATGTTTTTATAAGTTTTGAGTTCATTTATTTTACTTTTATGAATTATTCTTTTCATATTAATCAATTATTTTTTATTCTGGTCATTTTTTGTTGGTCAGTTTATATTTACTTTTGTCTTAATAAAATATTTTTCATAAAAATTTTTTAATCTGATTTTAGATAAGTTTTTTAGGTTTTCAATTTTAAAAAAAATAATGTTTTATTTATAAATTTTTTATTAAAAAAATATTAATTTTCAAATTAAGTAACTACCCTTAAATAAATTAAATTTCAATAAAACAGTTCTTTTTTAAATAGTAATTTTTTTTCTTCTCACAAACACTTTTTTGTTATGAAACTTTTAATTATAAAGTTATATTCTTTAACTAGAAAATTGTTTATTTAAGATTTTTCTGTGTAAAAAAAGTTAAATAATTTAATATTTTCCCAAATTAAAAGCATTATAAAGTTTAAAAAAAAATTTTCTTTTTGAAACTTTTTTTACAAAACAATATAGTGAAGAGTGAAAATATTTTTATTATCCATTTTTATGCTTAATAAATATTTATTATAAGTTAAATTATAAAAAGTTTTAATAAAAAGTTAATTCAAGTATAAGCTTTTATCAAGTTAAAAGTCTTGTTTGGCAAGTTTATTATTCTTGAATAAATCAAAATAGATAATCCAGTATTTACTATTATTTTTTTTCTTTCAAATTTATTTGAATTGTTTAGGCCATTTCTTCAATACTTATCTCATTAGTTTTTTTTTTCATCAAAATTTATATAAAAAATTTGATTTTTGAATCATCTTGTTTTAGTTTTTATATTTATTTTTCATAAAAGATTGTTTTTTAAAAAAAAATTTCTCTCTTTTTAAACTTTTAATTTTTATAAATTCAACGTAAAATTATATTTTTTTTCTAAACTTTATTTGAAGATTTGAACATTGATGTTTAGATTTATTTCTCTAGGAAAAATTTTAAATGTCATCAACTTTTTTAAATGTTGTTTCAAATTAAATGCTAGGTAAAAATTTGAATAATAATTTAAGTTTTTGAATTATTTTTTGAATTTTGCTTTTTATTGAAAAAATTAATTTTTTTTTATTAAAAAAACAAATTTTATGTGAAAAACAAATATTTTAATCAATTTGTCTCAAATAACTTTAAATTTATTTCTATAAATCAATTTTTCATTAAAACACATATAAATGTAATTGAATAACATATGAATCAATTACGTAAATTTATTAATTAATCTATTAATATATCACTATGTTTGTTTAAGAATTATTCAGATATAAATTAAATGAAATTTTTTTTTTTGTATTGTAAAATACATGCGCTAAACGGTGATTTACCTATATAAAAAAAAATTGTATTTATTTACTAAAACACGCTATCCGGAAACTAGTTTCAATTTGTAGCTCTCATAATAAACTTCAATCAAGCAATTTTAAATGTTTTAGAACACAATTTTTTGCAAATGAAAGATTTATATTTTATTTAATGTTATGTTTTGTTCTTTTTTTGTGAATTTATTTTTTTAAAATCCTTTATTTTTTTCTTAAGTTTACCTGGTAAGTTTTTTTCATTTTTTTTTTTTTACAGTTTTTCTCATTTTTTTTGTTTTTAGTTAGAATTTTTTCATCTTTGAATTTAATTTTTTTTAAATCTTTGAACCTTACTTCTCAAAAGTTTGAACTTTATTTTATTCGAAACTTTAAACCTTTTTTTCATTCAAAGATTTGAACCTTATCTCATTTAAAGATTTGAACCTTTTATTATTTAGAATCTAACTTTATTATATTTGAACCTTTTATTGTTTAAAAACTTGAACCTTATTTTAACCTGATATTCAAAAACTTTCTATCTTATTTTTTCAAAGCTTTTTTTTTTTTAAATTGTTTTTTTTTGATTTAATTTTTGTGAAAGCTTTTTATTTAAATTTTTTTAATTTTGTCTTTTTATTTCATTTCTTTCTTTGATTTATCAAATTAAAACAAAGCCTAAATTCTTTTTTCTAAAAATTTTCCTTAAGCTATACTTTTCTGTAAGTTTTAATTGGCCTTTTATTATAAAAAAAAAGTTTTTATGGTAAAAAATACTTAAAGGTTTCTATGTTTATTTTAAAACATTTAAATTAGCTAAAAAGTTGATATTAAAATTTTTTTTTATTTAAAACATTCAGGCTAATTAATAGTTTAATTTTTAACTAAAATAAATTAAAATTTTTTTTTTGCTGAAAAAAAAACCCTGTAAGCGATTTGAATGAACATTTAAAAAAGAGTTTTTTTTTTATTTAAAACCTTATTAGTTTTGTCTATCGAATTTTCTATATTTTTAAAGGTTAATAGTACCTAGAATTATTTTTTTAACTCTCTTTTTATATATTAAAAACTAATTTAAAAAAATTTTTTCAATAATTTTTGAATCTACCTTTAAATTTTGAAAAAATATTCTCTAAAAAATTAGAAAAAAAAAACAAAAAATTTTGAAACCTTTTTCCTAATACTTATAAAACATGCCTAGATTTTCAATTAATTAGTTATCATGAAAATGAAAACTTTTTCTCTACATTTAAAGCTCAAATAATCAAATTAAAACTTTTGATAATCTATGATCAAACAATAATTAAATCTAAAAAAGTTTAAAACTAAAAATTTTTTTAAACTTTATAATTAAATTCTTCACTTTTTTGTCAATACAACTCTATAATTATTTGAGAAAAAAATTGATAAGATTATAACCTTTTTTTTTTTTAAAGTTAAATAAAACTAATTCAATTTATGTTTAGTTATAATTGCCTGTTAAAAAGTGTCTTTTTACACTTTTTTAAAGTTTCATTTCATTTTTTTTTTCATTAATTTTTATAGGCTTGATTATTTAAAACATAAAGTTTCAAATTTTGAATTAAGTTTACCTAAATTTCAGGCTTATTTAATTTTCTTTTAAAATATTTCAGATTTTTAATCAAAGTTTTTAGTTTGAAATTATGTTTTAAATTATTCTAAACAGAAATTTGTAATAAACTTTAAAAAGTTTTAAATTCTTAACAATTTTTTATGCTAAATTTTTTTAATCAAATTTTATCATAAATTTTTTTAACACAATTTATTCTTTTAGAATAAAGGTTGAAAATTTTAATAAAAAAAAATTCTCATTCTTATAAATTTTAATTCTCTTAATAAAAATTTTACTAAAGATGTTTTTACTTAAAGTTAACAAAGTTTCATTTAGATATTACCTTAACAAAGCTTTTTTAATAGAAATTCCCTAAACAAAATTTCATTTGAATTTTTCCTAAAAAATTTAAGCTCAAATTTTTAATAAAATTTCAACGTTAAAAATTTTGTTAACTTTTAATCTAAATTTTATAACAAAGTTTTAGACTAAAAATTATCAAACAAAGCTTAAAACTTAATTTTTTTTTTTTTAACAAGGCTTAAAATTTTTACTAACAAAGCTTTAATTTAAGTTTATTTTTTTAACAAACCAATTATAATTAAGTTGAATATATTTTTTTTTTGCTTTACGCTCTATAAAATGTATCACTTTTTGATAAAAAAAAATTTACCATCCATTAAAAACTATCAAAAAAAAAAATGGTCAAGATAAAATTAATTTATCAAAATTAAGACCAAAGAATTTTATTTCAAAATAATTTCATTAAAAATATATTGATGTTATAATTAAGTGAAAACAATTTAAAGTATTAATTAAGTTTTATAGAATTCCGGAAGCGAATGTTTTCAATTATTAATTTATACATTTAATTTTTACATTTTCTAAAGATTTAAAAATTAGTAAAAGTTAAAGACTAAAAATAATTTTTCTTTTTCTTTAAAAACTATTAACCACAACAAAACACGAGAAAAAATTTAACGATTTCCGGTTAAAAAAAGTTTTATATTAGTATAATTTTATATGATGTTTATTTACATTTTTTCAGCAAATCTTTAAAATTGATTGATTTTTATTTAAAAGTTTTCAAAAAAAAAGTGAAAAAATCATCTTTTTATTGAAAAAAATTCTGTTGATATAAAAAAAGTTTATAGCTAAACTGTGTCAAGGTTAAAATCTTCAATTTTCATGAAAAGATTTTCTTCCTAATTTACTTTTAAAACTCATTTAAATATTTTTTTTTTCTTTTTTTAAATTAAAATTAATTTGAAAGGCTTATTTTATGTTTCCTATAAAAATTTAAATATTTTACTAATAAAAGTCTAATTTTTTTGTCTAAAAAAATTAATATATTCATAAGAAGTTCAAAAATTAAAAACGAAATTTAATAGGTTTTTCTTTAAAAAAAAAAAAAGATAAATGATTGTCAACAAAAAAAAATTAAAACTTAAAAAGTTTCATTTGAAAAAAAATATGAATTGTTTTAAACAATTTTAAAAAAAACAAACATAAATAATCTTAATATAAATCTAATACTTGAAAAAATAGGATGAAAATAAAAAATTGATGTTTAAACTTTTTTTATGTTCTTTACACTTTTAATATTTTAATTTAAAAAAATTCATTTATAAGACTTTAGTCAAATTACAATAAATGTCTTTTGTGAACAATATTTTCTAATAAAAAAATTTGGTTTTCAATTTATTCTATTTAAGTTATGCTAATTTTTACATTTTATTTATAATTAACTTAATATTGATTCAGATTATTATTTTTATTTGTTAAACAAAAACTATTGTTCTCTTAAATATAATTTAATTAAAAGATTTTGCTTCAACCAAACAAAAAAATTGATTAAATTAGAGAACTTTTCAAATTTTAAAAGAATTTCCTTAAATTTTCTGATATAAAAGTTTAAAAAAAAAGTATCAAATATAGTTAATCTTATTAAAAAAAGTATCTATGGAAGTATTATTAATTTGAATTGAAAATAAATTTATTTTTTTTTTATTAATTTCATCAATTTAAACAAAATAAAATCTTCTAAATTAATTATAAATCAAATAGATTTTACTGTTAAATGTGATTTAAATAAAAAGAATATTTCTATTTAACTTAAATAAGTAAAACTTTTTTATTGTTGATAGTTTTAAATAAAATAAATTTTTGTATCAACTTTTAATTATAAGAAAATTTTTTTGTCAATATTAACTTTAAATAAAATAGATAACATTAATTCTTACTTAAATCAAAAGAAAATTAAAAAAAAAGTTAAATGAAATTATTTTTTGTGAAATCTTTTTAGATTTTCATCAATCTGATTTTTGACAATAATAGCTTAAAATTATTTTTAATCTTTCTTTGCAATTTTCTAAAAAAGATTTCGATAATTGAAAAGTTTTTTTTTTTGATAGAAAGTTTAAGTGAAATACGAATTAAATAAACAGTAAAGAAATAAATAACTATAATCTTAGTAATTTACTTTTGTTAAAAAAAATTTTGAAATTAGAACTTTTAAGAAACTTTGGCCTTATAAAAAAGTGAATATGGATATCTATTAAAGCATTTTGTATTGACAATTTAATTTTAATTTATGACTATTAAGGTAAATGATGTTTTCATTAGTTAAAAAAACTTAGCTTTATTATCTTATCAAAACTAGGTCAAGGATCGGAAAAATAAAATGACCAAGTTCTAGTTTTTTTTAAAGCTAATTTTAAACTATAAAAACAATTCTATTCTTTTAAACTTTGATTATTTAAAAAAATCTATTTTTAAAATAATAAATTAATAAAATGAATTTTTGATGTGTAAAAGTGAAAAAGATTATTCAAAAAAAGCTTAATTCTAATTTTAAAAAGAAATAAATCAAAAATTTGTTGATAAAATCAAATTTATTTTCAAAAAAAATTCTAAAAAATACTAAATCATTATTTTTTTTTCAGTAAAAAAGATTCACTAATGATTTCTACAGATAAAAGCAACATATCAGCTTTTAAAGAATATTTTTGTAAACAAAAAGCATTTTTAATGAAAAGTGTAAGCATAAAAAAAAATTTTAAATCAAATAAAGGAAGTGGTTTAGATCAACTAATTGAAGAATTATCTAAAGAAAGTGAAATATTTGGTACAATGAAAATACCAGGAAATCGTTTTCGTTTTAGTAGCTTTTCATCTAATAAAAATAATGATTCATTAATATCAGATATTAAAAATTTAAATGAAACAACTGAATTGCATACAAAAATTGTTGTTTTAGGAGCATCAGCTGTAGGTAAAACAGCAATTTTACAACAATTTTTATATGGTCAATTTCCTAAAGAACACAAAGCTACTGTTGATCAACTTTATAGAAACGAATGTAAATTAGGTAAAAGATTAGATAAAAAGTAAGTTTTGTTTTTTAAGTTCAAATTTTATTCAAACAATACTATTTTAAGGTTTTATTAAATTGTGTTGTTTAAATTAAGTCATAATATTTGAAGGTTTTATTAAACCATAAAAGTCAAAATGTTTATTAACTTATACTCTTCAAAAATTTACTTTAGTTAAACTAATTAAAAGTTTCATTAAAATAAACTAGTTAAAAGTTTTATTAAACGTAATTAGCTAATAACTTTATTTTAGTTCAGAAATTTTATTAATTTATATTAAGAGTTTTATTGAGAAATTTTATTAAATTGTAGTAAGTTATTAAAATTGAAGGTTACATTCAAAATAAGCTTTAATTAAAAAGATTTAGTAAATTAAGCCTGAATATCTAAAGATTTATTGAATTAAAATAAATTAAAATATTTAAAGTTTTCATGAAAATAGTTGATTTATATATTTTACAGAAGATTAATAGACTAATCAGTTGATATTTAAATAATGTTTTAATTAAACAAAAGATTATATTTATGAAGTTTTTGAAAACTAATTAATCATTTGAAAAAAAATTAATTTTGATTAATCGAGTATTAATTTTAGCTTTAACAAAAAAAATAAACATAAAAGATGCCAAAAATTTTTCTAAATTTTTCATATTTAAATTAAAGATTTTTTTAAATGATATTTTTATTTAATTAACCTATATAACAAAAAAATATTGATTTGACTTTTGTTTTAGATTAACATTAGACATTTTAGACACATCTGGATCTTACCAGTTTCCTGCAATGAAACGCTTAGCTATTGAAAAAGCTGATGCTTTTCTTCTTGTATATTCTGTAGACAACGCAAATAGTTTTGAAGAAGTTTGTCGTTTACGTGAGCAAATTTTAGAAATTAAATTAGCTAAATACAAACAAGAAAATAATATAGAACCGCAATCAATTTCTCATCAATCTATAAAATACAAAATTAAAGAAAAAACTATCCCACAACATACAAACAATATAAAACATACAGATGATATTCTTAAAAAAATTCAAGCTTTTTCAAGATTTTTAGAAAATCATCCTGAAATTGAAAATAAAAATATTAATAACAATAATGATCCTATTGAAAATATGAAAAGAAAAAATTCTTTAAATTTAAATCCTCGTTATAAACTCCCACAAAATTTAGTTAATGCAAGTAATAGACGTAAATCATTATCTAGTTTTACAAACACTAATAGTCCAAAAATAAACTCGAATTTATTCAACATTAATGAAGATATCATTTTTAATGCTCATCATCCTACTGCCGATATAATATGTGTTAAAACTAATTTTAACTCAAAAAACTTACCTTCATTTGTTTTCGAACAATTAAGAAGAGAAAGTTTGTCCAAACAAAAAAAAGAAAATTTTAAAAAATCTAAATCAATTTATGGTAGTGATTCTGATGATTCTGATTGTGCTAGTATAGAAAAAAGTCAGGATAAACTTTCAAATAGTTCAAGTATTTGTTCAATAAATAGTTTGAATGATAAATTAATAGAAGAAAATAAAGAAATAAAATTTGAAAGTTTTAAACATTTGAATTGTACTAAATACAATTATAACAAAAGAGAAAGTTTAAAGAATGATTATTTGGATTTATCTAAAATGAAACCTCCAATAATAGTTGTAGCTGCAAATAAATGTGATTTAGAATGTGAACGTGCTGTTCAAAAAGAGTTAGCAGAAACAATAGTTCAAATTGATTGGGATAATGGTTTTATTGAATGTTCGGCAAAAGATAATATAAACATAACATCTATTTTTAAAGAACTTCTTAAGCAAAGTAAATTACCATTCTCTGTAGGAATGGCTTTAGATAATCAAAAATGTAGACGTCGTTCTTTACCTGCTTATACAACAAATAATTTAGCAACTAAAGAACGTTTAAGACCTAAACGTAATAGTTGTGCTTTATCTTAAATGTAAAATCATTTTAATTTAAAAGATTTGCATTAATTATAAAAATATACTGAAAAAGCCTAAAGCTTAATATAAAAATATTATTAGATTAAAAAAAAAGTGAATAAGCCTGCATTTGAAAATTAATTCAAGTCTTTATAAATTTGAACTAGTTATCTTGAAGAAAATTAATTCGAAAAAAAAATTAGTTTAAAAGACTTTTCAAAGCTAAATTTTTCTTTTCAAAAATTTCAAAAGATAAAAATTTCGAAAAAAAAAAAAATTTAAGACAAGTCATTTTTATCAAAGATAAATTAGACTTTTATCAAAAAAATTTGTGAAAAAAATTTGTGAAAAGAACAAAAAAAAGTTACAGTATTATTAGTTATTTCATATCATTAAATAATATTTGTTTTTTTATAAATTAAAGCTTATTTTATTAATTATGAATTATTGTTAAATTGAAAAACTTAGACAATTTTTAGCTTTCAATCCAGGGAAACTAATTTATTAAAAAATATTATCAGAGTTATTTAATATGTTGAATTAATTTTTTTAAAGTTTAAGTTCTAAAAAAAGAACTTATTTAAATTTTTTTTATTAAAACAAAACAATATTTTATTTAAACAATTACAACTTTATTGAGACAGCAACTTTTTTAAAACAACAACTTTAATGAAAAAAAATTATTTTTTTGGAAACAACAATTTTATTAAAAACAACAATTTCATTTAAAACAACTATTTTATTTTAAAAAAACTATTTTTTTTTTAAAGAATTATTTTTTTGAGACAAATATTTTTTAAAAATAACTATTTTGATTAAAAAATCTTTTCTGATTAAAAAACTATTTTATTATAAAAGTTATTTTTGTTTTAATAACTAATTTATTAAAAAGTTTATTAAAACAAAAAGTTTATTAAAACAAAAAGTTTATTGAAACAAAAAGTTTATTGAAACAAAAAGTTCATCGTAACAAAAAGTTTATTGTAACAAGTTTATTAAAAAGTTATTATAAAAAAATCAAGTTTAATGAAATGTTAAATAAAATAATAAATTTTTAAATGTGTAATTTAAGTTAGAATATTATAGAAACCCCAAATTATTTTAAAAAGAAAATAAAATATTTTTAATAAAGAATTAAATGTAAAAAATAAATAAACAACTTTGTATAATTAGCAATTATCTATAAGGTTAAAAGATTTTCATAAAAAAAAAACAATTCACCTTAAGTAAACAAATGGATAATTTATAAAAATTACAGACTACATAAAGAAAAATGCTTTTTAAATAAAACAACTATTTAAAAGGAAATAGATAATTTAATGAAACAGATATTTTTAAGGAAATAGATATTTTGAGGAAACAGTTATTTTAAAAAGATCAATTGTTTTAAGAAGAAAATTATTTTAAATGAAAAACTATATTAAGTATACATTTATTTTAAAGAAATGTTTATATTAAGTAAGCTACGAATTATTCTAAAAGAAGTATAAATTATTTTAAAGAAATTAAAAACTATATTAAGTGAAATACAACTTATATTAAGATACATACAAACTATAATAAGTAATCTAAAATTTATATTAAGAAAAATACAAACTATATCAAAGAAACTATATTAAGAAAAGAATAAACTATGCTAAAGTAGAAAAAATATTTTATATAAAGTTAAATTATTTCCTTATTTTATTTAAATTATAAAAAACTAAATGTTAAATCTATAAAAAAATCTTTAATTATTGTTTAAAATTGTTCATAAAAAATTTTTTTTGTAAAAAACATAATTTTTGGTTTTTAAATTACAAAATTTTTAAAAAGACCTAAAGTTTTGAAAATTATAATTTTTTTTTTACAAGTTGTTTGTTGTTTTTAGAGTTTTCTAAATTAAATTTCTTCATTATAAAAACTTTAAAAATTTCTCTTAGTTAAACAAAATAATTTTATATTAAACATTATTTTTCAGACAAAAATAATTCGATAGTTTATCCAAATTCATTTAGAATCAAATCTTGTATAATAAAAAGAAAAAGATATTTGGTGATTCATTATAATTTATTTTGTAAAACATCGAATATAGATTTAAAAAAATGAATTATTTTTAATTAAAATATTTTTGTTTGTTAATTTTTAGAATAAAAATTTAATTAAATTTGAAAAAATCTGTCTAATTTTTTAATTTTTTTAAACTTTGAGTTCTGCTTTAATTTATTGATTTTACGGTGATTTATTTTAACTAAAAACTTGAAAATTTTTTTTTTTTTGGTCAATACTAAATTGTTTTTTCTTTAATCAATACCAACTTTTTACTTATAATACATTCAAACCTTTTACTGATAAGCTATAAATAAACTTTGGTACACTAAAGTAAATACTGATAAATCATAGTAAACTTTTATTGAATAATACTATACTTTCATTGAGTAACAGTAAATTCAAATGAATAATAGTTTATTTCAATATAATAAAAAATATATTCTGATACATTTAAATCAATTATAATGAATTATAATTAGTTTCAATAAATTACTATGAAATCTGATAAATCTAAAAATTTCTTTATAAACAACAAAAAAAAAAACTATTTAACCACATTGAATTTTAGTCAACCTCAGTAAAATTCAATAAACCACAGTAAATTTTAATAAACCACCGTAATATTTAATAAACCACCGTAATATTTAATAAATCACAGTTAGTTTCAGTAGAGCATAGTAAGTTTTAAATAACTAAACCCATTTTTACATAATTAAACTCAATTTTTTATAGTAGTCTTTCTAACATTATGAGAAAATTTAACAAAATTTTAATATTCTATAAGTGTAAAGAATTTACTGAAAGTTGATTTTAGTCAAATTTTTATTTTCTAATAAATTTATTTTTAAAAATAAAAACTTAAAATTTATTAATTTGAAATTTAAATTAGAAAACTTTAAGAAAAAGTAAATTAAAATTTACTTAAGATTCAAATTAGAAAATAATTCAAAAAATTAGTTTTACATATGGAAAATAACTTGAAAAAATATTAAAAATTTAATTTGAGAAAAATATTCAAAAAGTAAATTATAAAATATACAAAAAATTTATGTTTAAGAACTTTTGTGTTTAGATTGAATATCAAACTTTTTCAGATTTTTTTTACATAAACTTTTGTAGTAAACTTTTAGTAAACTTTTTCAAGTAAGTTCTTTCAAGTAAGCATTTTTTTTAAGTATATTTTTTCGAATGAACTTTTTCTTGTCAACTTTTATTCAAATTTTTTTCAAATTTTTTTCTCATATTCCAAAAACATCCAAAGACTTTTTTGTTAAATTTTTTCTAAAGGCTTTTTTTGTAGACTTTATTCGTAGACTTTTTTCATAAACTTTTTGTTAAACTTTGTTTTTAAAAAGTTTTTTTTCTATTTTATTATACTTTTTTTTTAACATACTTTTTTTAAAACTTTTTTTTTGAACTTTTCCCTTTAAAACTCATAATATTGTTTTATTTTAATTAAAAAATTTAAACTAAAAATGTATTTTAAAAGTAATTTGAAATTTTTTAAAAAAATAAATATTAATAGAGATTGTATTTAATGTAAAAACTCAATTTATTGATCTTTTTTTTTAAAACTTTAAAGTTTTTTGAGTATATTTTTATCAAATGTTGAACAAATAATGTTTTTCTAAAAAAGTTTTAAATTTAAAATGGATTTTTTCTTTAAGTTTTTTTTATAACAAAACTATGTTAACAAGTTTATAAAGTTTATAGATTTGTTTTTTTCGTGACATCAATTTTATTTTTTATAAAATACATCATGCTAAAAATTTAATTGCAACTTAATTTATTACCAAAAAAAAAAATAAGTAAATTAAAATTGTCATATGAACTTTAAACAAATCTTCAAACAAAAATTATGGTAATTAAACTTTAAAAACGTTTAATAATTAAGATTTAAATAAGTTATTTTGTTGATGTTTAAATTGAAAACAAACTTGAATTTATTTTAAATTAAACTAAAAAAATCTTTAATTTATTTATTTTAATTTATTCAAAAATTAGATTCATTATAACACATTATAACTATTTTTAACTATGTACAAGCTAGTGGTTTTGAGCATTCATCAAACTTGTTGACTTATTTGTATCTGCTTTTAATTTTGATGAAATTTTTTTCTATTTTTGTGTTATCTTTTTGATAGGTGTTTTATACTTATTGTATAAAAAAATCTTGAATTTTTTTCAAGCAATTTATTTAAAAAATTTTTTTCTCTCCAATGGTTTCTAAAAAAATTGACCGATAAAACAATATTTTGTTGATCTAAAAAGGTGATAATTTAATGAAACAAGGTCAAGTAAGCTAGGCGTTTGTTTTACTTTCTTATTTTTTCTTTTAGCCAAAATTATTCATCTATTTAATTTTGAAATTTTGTCATCTTTTGGTAGGTTTAGTTGTCTTAGAAAAAAAAACAAACTTTTGACATAAAATTCACCTTTCTTATATTTGATGCTAAAATCATTTTATTTAACTTATAAGATCATTCTGGCAAAACGTGATAAATTCATTCTATTACAACCTAAATTTAAAAGAATAAAAATTCAAAATATTCTATTTTCATACAATGAAAACCTATACCATTCATAAAAAAATTCAATTTTCTAGCTGGTTTTAAATTATTAGGTTTGATAATATTTTAAGTTTATATTTCAAATAAAAAAAAACAACCATCATGAAAGTTTTTAGAAAATTCAGATTTGCTTTTTAAACAGAATTTAATTTAATGTCATAGATTTATTTTAAATTTTATTTTTCTTGGTATTATAATTTAATTTAACAATAGTTCTATAAACAAAGCTTTTAGGAAAAAAATAATGTTAAGTTTAAAAATTATTAGCTTAAATTAAAATATTTTCTATAATAAAATGCTCTTAAATATTACAATAAAATTAATTAATCCTTGAATTTGGTGAAAAAATTCAGAGAAAATTTAAAAATTTAATATTTTAATACTTTACAGTTACCTTAGTAATCTTTGAATAATAAATATAATTTCTCATCTTAAAAAATTCTATTTCTCATCTTAAAAAATTCTATTTCTCATCTTAAAAAATTCTAATATATTTCTGATCTTAAAAAATTCTAATGTATTTTTCATCTTTAAATATTCAATATAATTAGCATAAAATTTTTTTTTTTAAGTGAACATGAGAAAAATCCAGGTAAAAATTTATTGAAATTAAAAATTTATTAGAGATTTTCTTTTATTTTATATTTCTTAATTTAAAAGTTTTTTTATTAAATAAACAACCATTAAATTATTTTTAAATTTTTAGAAATAAGTAAACATATAAAAATGACAAAATCAATTAAAATCTAAATAAAAACTTTAAAAGCTTTTGATAATTAAAAAATTTATTATCTTCTAATAAAAATTTAAATAACTTAAAACATTAGTTGATCAAAAAAGAATTTAAACTTCAAATTAAACACAATTAAAAAACTTGTGAAATTTTTTTTTTGACAAAAGTTTTTAAGAGAGAGAGAAATTTTACTTTTAAGAGAAACAATTTTTTAGCTACTTATAAATTATTTTCTATAAAGCAATTAAATTTTTAAAATTTTAGAACCTATTAGTAGAAAATAGTTATTTAAAAAATAAGAAGTTATATTCAATTATAAAGTTTACTATAAACATCAATAAAATAAAACATCTTTGTCATTTAATAGATTTTATTTTAATAATTTCTCAAAATTATAAAACATAAAAAAAAGAATTTATGTAGGTTGAATGAATTATTTTTCTTAAAGTTTTTGGTTAAATGGTTTTTGAATAAAAACTTTTGGTTAATTAAATTTTAGTTCAAAATATTTTTTGATCAAAAAAAGTTTTGTTATTGAAAACTAGGTAAAAAATAAAATTTAAAAAACAAGTCTAACATTTTTAAAATAATAAAAAATTTATATTTAATAATACAAATTGATGATTTTAAGATAAAAATTTAAAACTAGGCTTTTTAAATACATTGTAATTGAAAAGTTTTAAATTTTTTATGAAATATTTTGATTAAAAAATTGATGAAAAACTCAAACACAAAAGACTAACAAAATTATTAGATTGAGTTTTAAAAAAAAAAAATGAAAAAAATTTGAATAAATTAAGATAAATTATTCATTTTTAAAAACATCACTTTAAAATTTAACAACTTTGATAAACAATTTTAATAAACAATTTTGATAAAAAAATTTATTTTTAAGAAATTAAATATGAACAGTAAAAAAAGGTGAATTTATAAAAGAATTTTTCTATATGAATATTTGAATAAAAATTGCAATTATGTTCTCTAATTTAAAATGAAAAATTTCATTGAAATAGTAATATAATAATTAGAAATAAAAAATTGAACCATAAATTTGTAACACTCTAAATTTATATTCCAACCAATTAAATTTTAAAACTTTTTTCATTAAAAGAATATTTTTCCTAAAAATGTAAAATTTTTTTTACAAAAATTTGCTTAACAACTAATCAAAAAATAAATTATTTAGTGAAATAATTTGAAACAAAAAGTTTTACTAATTAACTTAATAATTTTAATTATTAGAATAAAATTAAAAAACTAATTTTATAGAAAGATATATCAAATTAAGATAGATCTCCAATAGCTAATTAAACAAAAACTAAATAAAAAAAAAACTTAGTGATCTTTTAATTAAAATTATCTTTCTAAGATTTTATTTTGAAAAAAGCTAAGCCATTAAAAAAGTAATCTTTTTTTGAAGAAAAAGGCTTAGTTAACTTATGTATCAAAAGTTTAATACAATAAAACTATGATTTTATTTATTTATAGAAATATCATTAGTCAACAAATTAGATGATATAAATCTATTAAACTGTTTACTGAATATTTTTTAAACCTTGAATTTTAAATATTTCTAAACTCTAATTTTGTCAGTAGAGAACTTAGTTTTGTTTTCTTAAATTTTTTAATTCTAAAACAAAATAAACTTGAATAATGATTTTGATAAATTATTTGAAAACACTTCTTAGCTATGCTAACTTTAAAATTAGAAACATTTTAAATTTTCTAAATTATTCAAACAAATGTATGGTTAGAACTAAAAAAAGTTTTTTGATTCTAACTATTCAACAATGAAAGACGATATTTAATGTTAGATTAATTGTAAATAATGAATCTTAAAATATTTTTTTACAAAACTAAATTTCTTTGTTTTAACTTCTTTTTAATTACTTTTTATTATTTTAATAAACACATTCTTCTTAAATAATTGAAGAACATTAAAAACTGATTTCTAAAAAATAAGCTCATTACTTAAACAGTGTAAACTTAACATGCTACTAATTTACATACTGCTTAAATTAATTTCATAAAGAAAATTTCAGTTTAATATTTGAGTTATAGATTTTAATAGTTAAACATTGATTTTAATTCCAAAATCATTAGGAGTATTCCAATATGTTTTACTATTACTTGCTCATTTTTGATCTAAATTTTTTCCAGTTTAAAAGTAAAAGTTTTGTTTTGATTTAGGGAAATATATTGATTTTTTATAATAAATTTTAAATAACTATATTCAAAGATGTGTCAAAATCTTTCGTTTTTTTTTTTTTGATTAAAAAAGTTTTAAAAAAAATGAACAAAAAAAAGTTTTTAATAATTTGCATAATGAGCGCATAATTCTCTGTGACAAAAAAACGCTTGAATAAGTTTGTTATTTGACCTTATTTTCAAACCAAATTCACTTATTTTTTATCTTTTATTTTTTTATTTTAAAAAGATACATTTCACAAAGCTTAAATATTTGATCTAATTTATTAAAATATTTTCTATAAATTAAAATATTCTAAATGTAAATTAAGATTGTTTCAAGTAAACTTAAAATAAAAATATAAAAAAAAAAAGATGTAAAACTCATTTGAAACTAATTGATAAAAATAAATCACTATTTAAAATTCAAATTGAAAGTATTTTTAATTAAATAGAAAAATATTTGTTTATTAAATTAGGTTAAATTTAATAACAAAATTTTACCTTCAAAAAAATTAAACTTTTAAACCATATTTACATAGGATTCAACTCTTTTTATTTATTTTTCTATATTTAAGCAGCATATTTTTTAATTTTTTTGTTAATATTTGATAAAAAATAATTTAGCTGAAAATTACTTTTTTAATTCTACTAACTCTTTCAATTATTTTAATGTTTTATGCTTAACCTAAACTTATAGTATTTTTTATTTTCGAATGATGAGAATAAATCTGAATTTTAAAACTTAATTACTTAATTATCATTAATTATACAAATTAATTTTACTAAAAAAAAAAAAAAAAATTATATCCTGTTACATGATGTGAAAATTAATTATTATTTTTATAGTTATAAAGTCTAAAAAAAACTTTAAAAATTTGTGTCTATTGTATTTTAAAGTTGGAAAAAAGTATCATCTAAAAATTTTAAAAAAAATTGATAATTCTTTAAGATACAAAGATCAGCTAAAAAAAATTTTGTTAATCAAAAGTTTATAAACAGCTTTGAGAATTATAAATATTTAATAATAATTATACTTTATCATCTTCACATTACTGCTAGTTTCTTTGTAAAATTCTTAATAAAGTAAAAAGAATTTTTTTAATAAAGCATTCATAGAAGACATCGTATTTTAACATTTAATTAATATAATTTAAAGCAATTAAATTTATATTCATTATTTTTAAAAGATTATTAGTATTATAATTTGAAACTTTTCTCGAATAAAACATTAATTTTTGACATATATACAGGTAAACATATGACGATTCTTTTTAAATATAATTTTAGTCTATCATTAGTAAACATATCTCTTATGACAAAATAATTTCAATGATTATAACAGTGATGAAAATTTGATAACAAGAGTTATTAAACTTATTAATTCAAAATTTAGTTGAAAAACTTACAAATTCTTTAAGATTAATTACAAAATCTGTTATTTGATAACTTTTTTTGTGTTATATAATTAGACAAAAACAGAAATTAATTTGCAACCATAATTTAGTAAACTTTATTCTTAATTTACCATAATAAAATAATTTAAACAAAGTCGAACAAAGAAGTTTTTTAAATTTTGAATTAGCTTATAAATTTAAGTAATTTCCCTTTATCGTCTTCAAAATTAACAAAAAAAATTTCAAATAAAAAAAATGTTTTAAAAGATTATTAACACTGAAAATTGAAAGGTTATTAAAACTTTATTAAAAAATTTTTCTTGAAAAACTTTAATGTTTTCCTAATCATTAATACGTTTTCAATTTAAAAACTTTTTTTAAACTATGTTTTAATGATTCTTCTTTAACTATTTCTTAAAAAATTAACTAAATAAAAAAATATTTCAATTAAACTTTTTTTGAAAGAAAAAATTTGAAACAAAATTTAATTGCTTACTCAATCAGTTAATTAAAAAAGAACTTAAAAATTTTCTTATAAAAATTATGAAAATAAATTGAAAAAATGATGCTAAAAAATAATTAAAATAGAGAATCAAAAAATCTAAAACAAAACTATAAAAAAATGAAGCTTAAATTTTTAATCTAAATCAATTTTAATGAAAAAATTTAATAAGATAAAAACTTTTTTATAAAAACATAAGATTAATTAAGCTAAAAAATTTTAATTAATTTTTTAATTAGAAAATGATTTTTTACCTATTTTTTTTCATATTTTTTTCATCTTTTGTTTTACCTTATGTTTTTTATTATGATTTATATTTAAGCTTACATAATGAATTACATTAAAATTTACATTATGTTTTATTTAATGATTTCTTTTTTACTTCACTTTTTATTTTTACCTCATATTTTCCTACTTTCTTTTACTTAATTTCAGTTACTTTTTACTACTTAATTTTTACTAGTTAAACTCAAATATTTCTTTTTACTAGTTAAACTCAGGTATTTCTTCTTATTAGTTAAACTATAGCTATTTTTTATTAGTTAAATTTAGTTACTTCTTTAATGATGAAAAATTATTTTCTTGACTAAAAAAATATTTTACAAAGTTTTTTTAACAAAAAAAAAAGTTTTAAATAAAAAAAAATTCAAATAAAACAAACCTATTGAAAACATTTTAAGTAAGAAAAAAACTTTGAATGAAAAACTATTGAAACATTTCAAAAGCAAATCTATTGTATACATTTTATTTGTAAAAAAATTTGAAAAAAAGTTAAAAACCAAGTAATTTTTGATTAAATTTAGATATTTCTTCAAATGCTTTTAATCTTAAATGTTCATAATCAAATTCCTCAATTTGGTTATATAAATTTTCACAATTTTGTTCAACATCTGATAAATTTTTTTCTAAATTTTTTAATTTTTTATAAACATTATTTTCCTCAAATTCATCTTTAAATCTAAAAAAATTTTTTTCTTTTAAATTAAATTCATTTTCTAAATCTGTATATTTTTTAGTTAAAATATCATTTTTATTTTTTAATGTTTTTAATTTATTCTCAGCTTCATTTTTAAGAGATTGGATATCATCATACTTATGTATATCAGAATTTAATTTAGTAATTTCTTCCTTTAAAAATTCTAATTCATTCATCACTTTTTCTTTTAACTGTTTAATTTTAGCTAAATCTAATTTTAATTTACGTTTTTCATTTAATAACAATTGTTCTTTATTATCTTCATTTGTATCTAAATTTTCATTATCTTTTAATATTAGTATTTGATTTAATAACATTGAATTTTTGTTAATTAAGTCTTCTATATCATTATTAAGTTTTTTTATTTTCTCTATTTTCTCTTTATACTCTAAATCAAATTTTTTTAAAAAGCTTTCTACTTTTTGATTTTCTAAAAAATAATTTTTAAATTTTTTTATATTCTCATCTGTCAATTCTTCATCTTGTAATTTTAATTCTTTTAATTTTATTTCTAATTCATTATAATCTTTCTCAAGTTGATTTATAGAACGATTATCAAATTTAACTTGAGCAAGTAACCTAGAACGTTCATTATCATAATTTTTTTCATTTTTCGTATATTTAAATAACTCCTCATGTTGAATTTTCAATTGTCTTAATCTTTCTAAACTATGTAAAACTTCAATTTTAAATAATGAATTTTTATCTGACTCTGATATTTTTTGCTCTAATTGATTAATACGCTTTTTAAACTGTGTGATACTTTGTTCAAGTTGTTCTAATTTATAATTTAATTGTTTATTTTGATCATCTAAACTTCTGTATCTAAATTAATAAAAAAAAATTATTTAGTTTGAAACATTTTAAAAGTTTTATAAAAATTGATGAGTTTCATGTTATAATTTATTTTTATTAAATTTAATTAAAGAATTTCAGTTAATTCCTAGTATATTGTAAAATTGACAAAATTTTGGTTTCATAAAATTATTTTAGTTAAATTTAATTAAAATATTTAGGTTAAATTCTATAAAAATATTTTTTTTAAGTTACATAAGAAAAATTTTGTTAAATTTGTTCAAATTTAAACAAAAAAAATATTTCTTTTTTGAATACAAGTTATCTAAAATTAATTTAAGAAACAGTTTTGAAATCTTTTTATTAAAAAAAAAATATCTACCAATAAACGTTTACTTATTTCTTAAATGTTATCTAAATGAAGATATTTTCTTTTATGTATTGAAAAGAAATAGGTTGAGGTTGTGATAAAATAAAATTACAAACTTTATTTGACATAAGCTCACGAAAAAAATATTTTTTCCTTTTTATAGTATTAAGTTAATTGTTAAATATAAAGATTGAAAAACACTGAAATAAAATGGTAAAATTAATATATGGACATTACCTTTGTTGTTGTTCAGAATTCAATTTAATTAAAAAACTAGACCAATTGGCTTGTTTAATTTTGAAATTATTTTCTAATAATTGAAATTCTTTTTCTTTATCTTTTTTTTCTTTAAACTTTTCCTCTAATTCATTTGTTAAATTTTCATTATCTTCTATTGCAATTTTTATTTCTTTTTCAACATCATTTGAATTTTCATTAAAACGCATTCTTTCAAAATATTCATTATAAGCTGATAATAAACTTGATTTTTCTTTTAATTCTTTAGCTAAATTTGATGCAGCTTGTTGCATTAAATTAGTTCGAGATTCATTATTCTTTAATTGATCACTAACTCTATTAATATTATTGATTTCAATTTGTAATTCATTCATTTTAGCTGTTAATGAAGCCATCCAAAAGCTTTTATCTTGAATTTGTCTTCTTAAAGATGCTAAACAATTAAAAATAAAATAATTATATTCAAGTTATTTAAAAGGATAAAAATATTATAGTTATTAACAAATGATTAAAATAAATAAAAAAAAGATTTTAAAGAAAAAACAATTAAAATAAAAACATACTTGCTTTTCGATCTTTAGAGGATTTAGGTGGCATTAAACCAGTTGCATTAGAGACAGCTGTCAAAGGACGATTTATAGCAGATAAAATAGGCCTTGCTGAAGCTCTAGATGAAATTAATTTTCTGCCTGGATCCATTTTAAACAGCTTTTAAATTAATTTAGTAAAACAAATAAAAAAACAAAATTTTCTTTTTTAGCAGACAAAAATTTCAACTAGGTAACCATAGTATTTTATTTTTTGTTTATTTTAAATATTTTATTCTTATAAAGTTTTGAGAGTTTTGTTATGAATTAATACCAAGAGGATTTAAATTTAAATGATGAAAAATTAATTTGAAATTAATCTCTAGGCAAAAATTAGTTTTTATGTAAAAAGATTTTAGAACTTAAAAGTTTTAGAATTTAAAAAAAATGAAACTTTTTTTTTTAATTTGCATTTAAACAAAAACTTTTAATATTTAAATGTCAAAAAATTTTAATTTTTTAATTGAAAGCCATAAAATCACATTTTAAATTTTTTAAATTTACTAAAATACAAGATTTTTGATCTTCAAATGTTGGAATGGAAACTAATAAAATTTCTTTGTCTTGATTTTTCATTTTTTGTGTATTAAATATTGCTTGATTACCAGCAAACAAAACGTGTGGACATTCATCAATTATAAATGGATCTCTATCTTCAAATGGATATGAATTAAGAGAATCTGGTGCAGTAGGTGCTAAATGTCCCCAATTAATTTTTTGTTTTAAAATATCTAATGTTTCATCATAGCCAGAATAAGCTTTAATTGAATCGATTGTTTGACCAGAACAACCCATAAAATAAGTTCCATTTATTTTAGCTGCATAAGGATTTGTTAAGAAACGTGTTTTTTTCATTACACTACATTTAGGTAAAATACCAATATGAAATGGTTGCTGTGGTAAAAATACACTTGCTGGATCTAAATCGCCAGGCATTATATCTATCTCAACATGATTACTTATTTCACTTAAATAGTTATCAACTAATTGCATAATACCAGTTGAAGAAGCTTCTTCTTTTTTTTGCCATTCATTGTTTGAATTTTGATTATCAATTACTCTAACTTTTTTAGAGATACAATTACCCGCAATTATTAATTTAATAAACTGAGAAGCTTCTTCTGAATCTTCTTCATTAGTAAAACCAATTAAATAATCTTTCAAAAAATTTAAAGATTCTTTTAAATCTGACGGCATATTTTTTGAAAAACCTAAACCAGATACTATAACAACAAATTGATTTTGTTCTGGAATTTTTCTATCAATACAAGCAATTGGACCTGCAAAACAATATTCTTCAACATCAAAAACATTAACATTTTCATCAGTTGATCCTAGTAAAGCTACAACTATACCATTAACAAAATCATCCGGATTTATATTACCACTTAAGCGTACAGTATCTTTTCCTTGTTGTAACATTAAATAATCATCATCACCTATATATTTATTTTCTTCTTCAATAATCTCAAACTAAATATATAAGTTAACAAATTAAGATGAATTTAAATTAAAATTATAAACTTACAGCTCTATCTTCATTAACTTCGTTTAAAATTGAAGGATGCTTCGCTAAATGTTTAATAATAATACCAATTAAACAAACTTTAGTTCCTTCAGGTAAGTTATCTAATTCATTCATTAAATAAAATTTACAATCTTCACCCCATTGGTGTATTGCCCTCATTTTTATTAAATCATACATTGAATCAACTCTTGCTTTATAAAAAGAAAAATACTGTTTCAATGATCTTTTTTTATCAATACAAAAACGGTGGCATTTGTTTTCATAATCAACATCTTGTCTTAATTTTGATGATTTAATCGTTTCCATATTCAAAACTATTACCTTGATTACTTTAAGAAACTAAAATAAATTTAAATTTATAAGATTTTTATTGAGTAAAAAATTTGGCGCCTTTAGAAAATTCAAAAAAAAATAGAAAAAGTAGCAAAACAATTAAATTACAAACAAGTAAAAGTAATCTGAAAATTTTTAAGTAGAAATTTCAAAACAAAAATTTTGTGCAAAAAATTTCAAAAAAAGTTTAAAAAAAAACTGTTAACTTAAGTAAATTTAAGTTTCTTAACTGAAAATTTAAATGAAATTGCTTTTAAGCCGAAAAACTTAATCAAAACACTAATCAGCCGTTTTTGTTTTTTGTTTCTAAGCAACGACTACATGTGACTTTTATTAACATGTTTAAAAAACTTTTTTTTATTTTTTAATTTAATTTAGATATTTAAATTTAAATTGTAAAGATTTGAAAAATGTCTTGGATTTTTGGTAGAAATAATCCAGTACCAGACTACTCAAAGTTAGATATGTCTGGTATGGATGGTTCAGATGATAAAAAAAATAATAATCAAAAAAGTCAAGATAAAAAATCTAATAATAATAATAATCAATTTCAACTACCATCAGAATATGCTTTTGGGTCACTTAATTTGGAAAAAGCAGCTAAAGCTGCTAGAGAATTAGAAAAATCTCCTTTAGCAAAACAAATTCTTGAATTATCAAAAGAACAAGAAGTAACTAAGCAAAAAGATATTCATTCAAAAATGAAAGAATATGAAGTAGCAGTTGAACAAGCTAAAATTGAACAAAAAAGAATTGACCATGAAGAAAGGCGAAAAAATATGCAAGAAGAAGGTAGAATCGCTCAACAAAAAGCTCAATATGAAGATCAGTTAGCTAGAAAAAGATATGAAGATCAATTATCACAACAAAAAAGAACTAATGAAGAAATATTAAGAAAACAAGAGGAATCTATATTAAAACAAGAACAATTAAAAAGAAAAAGTATAGAATATGAAGCTGAGTTGAAATTGAAAAATAGTTTGAAAGAAATTGAAACAAAATATAAAGCTAAAGGTAAAATGGATAAAGAAAATCATGAAATTAATTTAGAAAAAATTAAATTAAATGCTGCCGAATCAAGAAGAACAAAATTAGAGTCAATTAAATCTTTTGGTGAAATGTTTGGTACAGGTTTTAAAAGTTTCATTACTGATAAAGAAAAAGTTAAAACAACTGTTTTAGGAATAACATTAACTGCAGCAGGTATTTATACAGCTAAACACTCAATCGGAATTTTAGGACGTACTATTGAGTCAAGAATATCTAAACCATCCTTGGTTAGAGAAACATCCAGATTAAATATAAATGATGTTCTTAAACATCCAATTTTAACAGCTAAAAAATATTTAATTAAAGAAAAAGGAGAAGTTTTAAGCGACGTCGTCTTAGCACCTGAGCTTGAAGAAAAATTAAGAGATATTTCTATTGGAGCTTTTAATACTAAAAAAAACAAAGGTTTCTTTTGTAATTATCTTTTTTATGGACCACCAGGTACTGGTAAAACTTTAGTTGCCAAAAAATTAGTGTCACATTCAAATATGGATTATGCTATACTTTCTGGTGGAGATATTAAACCATTAGGTCCAGAAGCTGTTACATCTATACATAAATTGTTTGAATGGGCAAGTACATCTAGAAAAGGTTTGCTATTATTTATTGACGAAGCTGATGCTTTTTTAAGAGAACGTAATTCAACACAAATGAGTGAAGATTTAAGATCATCTTTAAATGCATTTTTACAAAGAACTGGTACACCAAGTGATAGTTTCATGTTAATTTTAGCAAGTAATACACCAGAACAATTTGATTGGGCTATAAAAGATCGTATTGATGAAGATATTATGTTTGATTTACCATCTAGAAAAGAAAGAGAACGTCTTGTTAGATTATACTTCGATAAATTTATTTTAACTCCTGCATCTAAAGCTCAAAGTAGATTAAAAGTTGACAATTTCGATTATGATAAAGCATGTTCCAAAGTAGCAGAAATGACTGAAGGATTTTCAGCTAGACAAATATTTAAATTAGCTAATGCATGGCAAAAAGCAACTTATATTACTATAGAAGGTATTATGACTGAGAATTTATTAATGAAAACAGTTGATAATTTCCTTGAAAATCAAAAGAAAAACCAATTGTGGACTTTAGCAAGAAAAAATCCTAAATAAACGTAGTCAAAAAATGAAAAAAAATTTTTATAAAACAATTTAGCAATTAAATTTTAAGTTCTAAATTATAAAATATTTTGTTAAAAGGTGTATACCTATAAAACATATTTATTTAAAAAATAAAGTTAAATTAACATAAATATTTTAAAATTGTTAATCTTAGTAATTTTATGTATAAATAGCTTAGCTTAAAATATTAATTAGAGAGAAAACAGATTTCTTATGTATAATCCTTAGTTCTTTTATTAAATTAAGTATTAAAATAAAGATAATCAAAGGAAAAAAGCTTTAAAATAATTACTACTTAACAACTAAAATCTTGTTTAATAATTAATTAGTATCAGTTTAGAAAAAATAAATTTTGATCAAAAACTAAAAAAGCTGATTAAATGATTTTCATAAAAGATGATAATTATCATAAAAAATTTTAATTTTAATAAAAGATGATATAAAAAATATTATTTTATTAGTAAAAAAAAATAATCATTCGCAACTGACAGGATTCGAACCTGTGCGGGTAGAACCCAACAGATTTCTAATCTGTCACAATAACCACTCTGTCACAGTTGCTAAGATTTACAAAATTTAGATTTATGTTGAAAATAATAGCCAAAGTTTAATTAACTTAAAAAATCTTTTTCAACATTTAAATTTATTTGTAAGATATCCAATCATGTTTAATTTATTGAAGTCTTTTTAAATATTTTGTAAAATTAATCACTTGAAAAATTTTTCAATTTTTATTCAACAATAAATAATCTTGAAATCTATCAAATAACTATCAACTTTTATTCTTAGAACTAATAAATTTTTATAATAAAAATGTTAAAGAAGTATATAAAAATTTTCTAGGTTGAATATCAATGGAGTGCTTTGTAAAATTCAGAAAAAAAATACAAATTATTTGTAACACTATTAACTTTTATTTAAAAACAAAATTAAATTTCAAAATTTAGTTCAACATGGAGATTTATTTTTGAAGAATAAAATAGATTTTTTATTTGAGACATTTTAGTACTTAATTTTAGTTGTATTTTATTTAAAGTTATTAGGTTTAAGAATTAACTTTTAAACTGATACTAAAAGCTAAATTCAAGACTTAACTGAGTCAAAAAAATAAATCTTAGACTAAACTGAATTTAAAAGCTAAATCTAAGACTAAACTAAATCTAAGACTAAACTTAATTTAAGACTAAACTTAATTTAAGACTAAACTAAATCTAAGACTAAACTAAATCTAAGACTAAATTTAAATTAACTTTAAAAATTAAATTTACAAAAAACTAAATTTACAAAAAACTAAATTTACAAAAAACTAATTTTGGAGTTAAATTGATTTTAAAAATAATTTTGAATCAAAAAAATCTTAATTGAAATCAATAATTATATTTTATAAAGGGTAAAATATTTTCCAATTGATTACTCAAGCTTTACTTCTTTTGTCTAAATATAAAAAAATTTACAATTTGGAAAATTTAGAAATTTTTTTAACGAATTCAACAATAGTTAATTAAATAAAATTATAATTAATATAAAAAAATAAGTAATTCTTTGAACTTAGGTTCTTAACTAAATAAAGTAATTTGGGCTTATAGCCATGCAACTGTGGCAGAGTGGTTAATGCGACAGATTAGAAATCTGTTGGGGTCTCCCCGCGCAGGTTCGAATCCTGCCAGCTGCGAATGATTTTTTTGTTTTTTTTTACAAAAAAATAAAGGATTAAATTTAATATTTAAATATAAATTATCTCTATCTGAATCTTTTTATCAAAAAATGATAAAAAAAATTTAAGTATTTAAATTGAAAATCCATTTTTCATGAAAATTGAATAATTTGAATTTTATTTTGTTTTTTAATTATTTACAATCAATAAGCATAATACAACAAAACGTGATAAAATGATTTTTTTCAGCAAGTTTTAGATAAACTAGTTTGTTAATGAATAACTAATAATATATTAATAAAAATTCTCGAGTTATAGTTAGGTATTAAATGAAAAATAATTTAAACTTAAATTGGAATTTTATTTTGTAAACTGTAAAAATAAGAAATTAGATTCAATATGAATAAGTTTTTAAACTTATTTTTAAAAATAAATAAATTTTCTCATTTTTCAAACAACCTTATAATTATTCAATGTGAAATCTAATTCATAATAAATAAAAATTTCATTTAAATCAAAGTCCAAATGTAATTAAAAAATTACTATTTTCCTGCAGTGAATGTTTTGAAAAATTGATTTATTTTAAAATGTTTATAAATAATTTAAAAGCTAATTAAAATCTAGGTGTTGATGAATTTTGATTCCCACCAAACATATTACCCATTGTTTGTCTAGCAGCTCCTTGTGCAGCAGCTTGTGCTACATTTTGTACATGTTGATTACTAAATACACCTTGAGCAAATTCAGCTTGAGCTTTTTCTATACTAGCTCCAGTATGACGATATATTGAATGTACCTTAAATAAAAAAAAAATTTTACTTAAGATTTTAAATTAAAATTTAATAATTAAATTTTACCTGTATAAGCATCAATAAAGACAAGAAAGCATACAAAAATAGAACAAAAGTAACAAAAACGAGATATATAGTAACTAATGAACCTTTATCAGTGTTTTTTATCAAAGTAAACAAACCACAAGATCCTGAAGTAACACCTAAAGCCCAAAGTACAGAAACTGCTAGTTGACAAAAAAATACAAAAAAGAATACCATAAAATTGAATGAGCTGTCATTTCTGTAAAAGAAGAAGAAATTTTACTAATTAAAAATGATTTGTTTTTTAAAATTAATTACTTAAATGCCTTATATAATGGTCTGAACCAACATAAAAATGTTGCTGGTGTGAAAACAAAAACTGAGAAAATTGATGCTAAAAATGATGTAAAATAATTAGCATCATTAATAAGTAGTACAAAATTTCCAGACATATTAATCAATAAAACTAAAATAAAAGTTATCCATAAATAATAGGCATAACGGACAATTCTTTGGAATTCTGGTTGAATTTCAACGTTAATATCTTGATATAAACATGGACCAAATGGACAAAAAGAAGGAACTGGTGGCCAATTAGGTGGTTTGACAGCACCTTCTAAATTTCTTAATGCTTCTTCTTTAGCTGCTAATTCAGCAGCTTTACGTTCAAGCTCTTCTTGTCTTTTTTGCAATTCATTTTGTGTTACATTCTGAACAGCTGTTTGAGAATAACTTGGTGGAGGTGATGGAATACTACTAGTTGGTAATGTAGCAGGTTCATTATTCTGTGTGAAATGAAGAAAAAAAAAAAAATAAATTTATTAATAACAAAAAATCTTAATAAAATCTGGAAAAGTTCAATAGAAAACATACTCTTTGATTTGCGAAAGGATTAAAATCCTCTAAACTTGATCTAGTATTTTGATTTTGAGTTTCTTTAGCAATTGAAGGATCCTAATTTTAAATAAAAAAAAAAATTTTATTTTTCTAAAAAAAAATAAACAATATTTATTAGATGACATACAGAAAAAGGATCCGGAAAAGGATCAAATCCAGACATAATTATTTTTTTGTAATTTTTTATCAAACTTTTGCAAAAAAAAAAAACTTATCCTATGTACAAAAACTATGATTAAATCAGTCAAAATTAGTAATTCAATTTGAAGATGTATGAACGTTGCACATAGAAAGAGAAAATAAAAAATGTTTACTTTATAATCAGTTTTGTAGGCGTTCAATAAATATTAACTTATCACTAAAGATTCATATTAAATTTAAACATAAATTAATCATTTTTTCAAATATTTTTTTTTAAATTTAAACAAAAGGTAAATAAATCTAGTTTCTAAAAACAAATCACTTAAAAATTAACTTTCTAATTAAAAAAAAATTTTTAGTTGATAAATTAGCTCTTTAAAATATAGTAAGCCGAATTAAAAAACAAAAATGGCGTTTTGAGCTTGCGCCGGTATTTTACTTTTGAAATGTCATAAACTAATTAATATTTATTAAGAAAGTTTGATTAGTATTTTTTTTGAATGAATTTGTTTTTTAGAAATTAATAGAACTATTTTTTCAAATACATTTCTCAATATCTTGAAGTTTCAAATGTGTTTGTATTAATTGAGTTAGAAAAAAAATGATTAAAAAGTTTTTTACTTTTAAACTTTTTTTAAATGTGTTTGCTAAAAGTTTCTTATTTTCTAAAAATAAAATAACTTTTAATTACAAAAACTAATTTTCTTAAATTTTCTTGATTAAGCTGATTATTCCATTTTTGTATTCAGAATCTTGATAACTAATGTCTATTTCTAATTAAATATTTATGCTTAGGTTGATTAAATTTTTCACAATAAAATTTATTAATTAGCCCTTAATTAAGTAATATTTTTATTAAATTAATTTATCTGAAATTTTTATATTTCCTAGATCGATTAGCTATTTTGCACAATAGAGATTTAAATAAAAATTATAAAACTTCATAATATTTTTGTTTGTGAAATAAAAATTCATTTTAGACAAACATTGTGAGATTACTTTTTACTTTAACTTTATGAAACTAAATATATTTTTAAATGTTTTATTCATTATTTACTATATGAATTATAACATTCCTTTATTTTCATGAAAATATCAATAAATTAATAAAGTTAATATAATTCTTGAAACAAATAAGTTTTCTTGATTTTTTTTTTTTTTTTGTTTAAAATTTATTTTTACTTCAAAATTAAGAACTTTCTATTAGTTCTAACTTAAAACTATTTTCATAAATTAATATTCACATAATCTAGAAATTAGAATTATACTTTTTCAAGTTTATAAAGTTTCTCCAGAGTTACTCTGGCAAAGTAAAAAAAATAAAAGTTGAATTTGGCGCTTTTTCAGCAAAAATGTTTTTTATTTTTAAAAATAACAATCTTAACTGATTTGTTGACAAAAATTCTTTTACTAGTTTCTCATAAAGTTTTTAATAATCTTAGACTAATTTATAATTTAAAAATGACTTACTCAAGTTGGTTTTTTGATAAAATTGATTTTAAACGAACACCTTCTGTTTTAGATGGTATAAGTATTGAAACAGAACAAAGATACAGGCGTGAAGGTGCTAGATTTATAAATAAAGTTGGTACTAAAATGAATTTAAGATATGATACAATGGCAACAGGAGTTGTTTATTTTCATCGTTTTTATATGTGTCATTCTTTTAAACAATTTCCTCGTTATATAACAGCATGTTGTTGTTTATTTTTAGCTGGAAAAGTAGAAGAAACACCGAAAAAATGTAAAGATATAATTAAAACAGCTAAATTATTCATAACTGACGCACAATTTTTAAAATTTGGAGAAGATCCTAAAGAAGAAGTTTTAACATTAGAAAGAATATTACTACAAACAATAAATTTTGATTTACAAGTAGACCATCCATATAACTATCTATTGAAGTATGCAAAAATTTTAGTTGGTGATAAAGAAAAGTTACAAAAAATGGTACAAATGGCTTGGACATTTATCAATGACAGGTAATTAATAATTTTATTATTAATTAAACACTTGAACTTATTCTTTTTTAAATAGCATGTGTACAACAATTTGTTTACAATGGGAACCAGAAGTAACTGCAATTGCACTAATGTTTTTATCTGGTAAATTAACAAAGTTTGAAGTAGTAGATTGGGAAGGTAGAACCCCTAAACATAATAAATGGTGGGACATGTTTGTTGAAGACATATCTACAGATTTATTAGAAGATATTTGTCATCAAGTATTAGATTTATATTCAATGCCTATGCCAGATACTCCAATCGATTCACCACCTACAAGTCCACCTCCAGTAATGTTTGATTCTAATTCAACAGTTCAAACTCAACCTACAGTATCTAATAGATCTAATTTAATTCAATTATCAAATCCATCAGAAATGCCTGGTGGATTTTCAAATTCTTTACCTCCAACTAACCAACAACCTATACCGGTTATACCTGCGATTAATAATAATTTACCAATGAATAGTTCAATACCTAATCATCAACCAATGTTACCAGGATCAAATCAAATGGCAAGAATGCCAATTGCTATGAACATGAACCACCAACAATTAATTTCTCAACAAAATTATAATTATAAATCTATTCATTCTGTCCATCCTACATTAATTTCACCTCATCAACCACCAAGTTTAACAAGCTCAACTGGTCCTCCGATGCCTCCAATGTCAGGTACAGTTGGTACTATGCCACAACAATTTTACAGGTATCAAAATCAAGGAGCTCATGTACCAAATAATGGACATCAAAATTCAAATCAATTAGTAAGTGGTCCTCCAACTTATCCGAATATGTAAATTATTTATATTGTATAATAAATTATAAAATTAAATCCATTTGTAAATATGAAATTCTTTAATTCTTTTGTTTTTTAATTAATATAAATAAATAGTTTAAGTTTTATCAATTTGAATAAAAATGTTGTTAAAGAAATAAAATAGTTTAAACTAATTGTATATTTGATTTAATAAAATAATGTTTTTTAAATTTAAATAAAATTTTAAATTAGCTGAAAAAATTTCTATTAGAAACAAATCATATCTTTTAAAATGAAATTAGATTTTCAATTAAATTTAAATTTATAATTAAAAAATAATGTTTAGATTAAAAACATTTTTTTAAAATCTATCAATCAATTGAAAAAACTAATTCAACAATCTATCTAAAACGCATAAGTTTAATTACACTTATTTATTCTTCTTAACTCTTTTTAATTTAAAATATTATCCAATGATCTATTACCACCAAATTAATTAAAATGCTAAATCAAATTATTCAACTAGATTTTAATTTTTAACTATTCAAACATTTTTAATCAAATCTTAGTTAAGTTTTATAAAACAAAGATTCTTTAAATTAAGAATTTAAGAAATGATACTTGTTTTCTAAAAACTAAAAATAGTAATAAATATTTGAAAAAACAATTTAAACCATCTAAAGATTTAATTGTTCAAAGTTAAACAATTTTTAAATGACTATTTTTACTATTATTATGTGTAAATAGTGGATTCACTGTTTTAAATTCTAATGAACATAATTTGAAACTTTATTAACTAATTTATTTTAAGCAGGGAGGAACATTAGAATTAGACAGCTAACAAAGAAAATTTCTGAAATATTTTTTTACTTTTCCTAGGTCTGTTAGATATTTTTTTATGACTTTAGATACTTGAAAGAAAAATTTCAAACTACTCAACTTCTTTTTGTTTTCTAATTTCAACTGTTTTTTTTTGAAAACAAAAACTTGAGTTTTTCTTTATAAAAATGTAATTTTTAAATAAAAGTTTCATACAAAATAAATTATTTGAGTTTAAATCATTAAGTAAAATAAGTTTATCATTAAAATTGATCTTAATTTTTAAATGTCTAAAATAGAAAATAATAAACAAAAAGAACATGTTGCTATCAATAAAACTAATGATTCTGAAGATGACTCAGATGATTTATTTCCTTTTAAGAGAAATAAAGCTGTTGAACCAACAAAAGTAATAAATTTATATAGAAATCGTTTAACAAATTATGAAATTGATGAAATAGTGAACTATTCACAAGTTTATTTTATTGGTCCATCTTACAAACAACCTAGAGAATCATTGTTTAATAATGGTTTTGATGATCAACATGGTTCATATATTTATGGGATTCATGATCACATTGCATATAGATATGAAATTTTAAAAAAACTAGGTAAAGGGGCTTTTGGGCATGTTTTTAAAGTTTTTGATCATAAAAAAGAAACAAAAGTTGCGCTTAAAATAATAAGAAATGAACCTAGATTTCATCAACAGGCACGTTATGAAATTAAAATTTTAAGACATTTAAAAAAAGTAGATAAAAAAGATACATTTAATTTTGTACATATGAAACATTGTTTTGAATTTCGTAATCACGTTTGTATAGCGTTTGAATTATTGACAATAAGCTTATTTGATTATTTAGGACAAATGCATTTTAAAGGTTGTGCCTTACCATTATTAAGACGATTTACATATTCAATTGTGAAAAGCTTATGTGCCTTACAAAAACTTAAAATAATACATTGTGACTTAAAACCTGAAAACATAGTACTTCGTTCTAAAGGAAGAAGTGGTATTAAAATAATTGATTTTGGTTCATCTTGTTTTGAACATGAAGTTTGTTTTCCTTATATACAAAGTAGATATTATAGAGCTCCAGAAGTTTTGACTTATACAAAATATGGTTTACCTATTGATATGTGGTCTTTAGGTTGTATAGTTTATGAATTATTGACTGGGGTTGTTTTATTTAAAGGAACAGATAGTTATAATCAATTAGCTATAATAATTAAAGTTTGTGGTCAACCACCAAAATCAATATTAAATAATAAAGATTGGATAAAAAAATTTTATTTGAATGGATATTCATTTGTAAATGATGATAATTTAAATGTAGATTGTCTTGTTAGTAAAGAATTAAAAGAAAGTAAAAATTTAATTGAAGTAAAACCTGGTGTATTATCATTAGATGAACTAATACCTGATGAAGCTTTAAACAAATTTAAAAGTTTTATTAGAAGCTGTTTAAAATTAGATCCAAAAGTTAGAATGAAACCTGTTGAAGCTTTAATGCATCCATTTTTAAATTTAAAAAGTAATCAAATAAAAAATGTATTAAATAAAATAGAGATATTAGATAAATCATATTACGACCATAATTTAGATAAAGATATCAAGAAATTAGGTTTAAATTAGACTTGAAAACGTTGTAAAAATTTTTTAAATTGTATACTTTTTCATACTGAAATTATTTATAAATAAATTAATTCAAAAAACTTGGTGAAATTAAAAAAATAATTTTTTCTTTTATTATAAAAGATAATTTAAAGTCTTTTTTAAGACTTATAACAAATATTTATATAACTTGTACTAATGCAATTGTTAAAAACTTCTAAATTCTTTAAAAAGTTATAAAAAGTGTTGATCGAGTTATTTGTCATGATAATTTTTCAAATTGAAAAAGAAACAAACTACTTAAAAATCTGTAAAACAATAATAAACTATTAAACTTTATCAATAAAGGTATAAAATTCACAACAAAAAAACAAATAATTTAAATTTACAAAAAAAAAAGTCAAAAGGTTAAAACCTAAACTAAATAAACTCCAATAATTATAAGCATCTATACACTAAAAAACAAATAATACTTTCTAAAAATTTAACGTTAATCTATAGAATAATGATTATAATTTTTACATAAAGTTTAACTGTTTTTTCTTTAAAGAAAAAACAATTTTAGTTTAAAAATTTTAAGATACTTCACTATTTATATCTTCTAACTCTTTAATATCGGATCTACACAAAGGACAAAATTCTATTTGCATTGCACATTTCAAACAAAAATCACTATGATTACAAGGTAATAAACGTGTTGTTGCTTGTTGATCATAACATAATGTGCAAGAATTATCTTTTGAGTTAAAATGTATTAAATCAAGACGTTTAAATTTAGGATAAATTTTTCTTTCTTCTTTATCTAATACACCATAATCATTAAAAGTTTTAAACTCAATATCTTTTGGTGGATATTTAAATTCTGAACTACCAAAATTGAATTTACATTCTTGAAAAGACATAAAACTACCAGCTGCATAAAATCCTTTTTTTGCATACTTAAATAAATTTTCGAATGGAGGTAATGCTTCGCCATTTAAATAAAATATTATTTTTTGATTAATTAAATCAATTAAACAACCTAAAGTATCTCCAACAGACCATGATCTTTGAATATTTTTATGAGAAATACTTTTAGAATCATACCAAACTACTTGTCTACATCCGTCATAAGCAACTGAATAAATATCATCTCCTATTCCATTTCCTTCATCACTTAAAAACTTTGAGTTCTTAGTTGCGAATCCTATTTGCATCACACCAGAAGTAATAATAGTAACTTCATAAAACCATACACCTATTTAAAACAAATTTTTTAATAAATTACTTTAATAAGAATTTTCTCACCTTCATCTATTTGAAATGTTGATCTAACACTTTCAAATAAACTAGCGTCACATCTTGCATAAAGACCATTTGCAGATATTTTTAAATATTCACTTGCATCATTAGAATTTAAAATTACATTTAAGCTTGAATTATCTTGACGTTCATATGAAAAAGCTCTTGTCTTAAAAATGAATAAATTATCTAAAACCCATTGTACACAAAATCCTACTTGATGTTTTATCAAATTTTCATCATCAAACCAAGTTTCTAGCTTATACAAAATATCCGATTTGATTTCTAATTTTTCTTTTATTTTCTCTTTGTTTTCATCTGAAAATAATAATAAAATTATTATCTAATCAAATTTTATAATAAACTTACTTGTTTGAGAAAACTTTTCTAATGCAATTAAAGAAAAGAGAATTATGATAGGCTCATAATTCAAGTTTATGTTAGAAATTAAATAATTTAAAATAGTATCAGTCATTAAGATAACAGAATTTGGTCCGGCTAATTTTTCAGCTAAACAAGCAATGATAACACAAAAGTTTCTATGTTTAGCGAAACCAAGTTTTTTCAAGCAGACTTTACTTTTACAAATATTTTTGACGAAATTAGATTTTTTACAACCACATTGATTAAATTTAAAAGCTAACTTTGAATGATTTTGATCAATATTTATCAGTAAACCAGATAATTTATAAATAGATTCTTTTGTAGGTAAAGCCCATCCTTCAATTAATAATAAAATGACTGATGGACCTAATGATTCATCTATAGGTATAACATTGATCATAGAATTTATAACACATAACCAGCCTGTTTCAAAATCAGCTAAAACTTGTAACTTAATCATAGATTGAGGTACTTCTCTTTCATAATCAAATAATGTCTTTATCACATTTAATGTGTCTAAAACTAATTGATCAATAAAAAATAACTTTTTTCTTGAAAAAAATAAGTTTAAAGGATTTAATCCACAAGTTTTTGAATCATTTGTTAAACATGTTTCATAAAAATTTAAATCATTTGAAATTTCAGTTAATACTCCATCTCTTTGAACAATTTGATTATTGAAAAAGTTTGTAGTTTTTTTTGGAATAACTTTACATAAAACTTGTCCCATTTTATTTCTATAAATTAAATCCTTTATTGAAGAGAGAATTAATTAAAACTCTTAAAAATTTTATTCATTTAGTTTTATACCTAATAAAAATTTAAACTTTTTATTCTATTTACTTAATTTTTTCAAGGAAAACTTAATTATGATAACAGATCTAAAGAGATGAAATATTTTTTGATGATTTTAAGGTAATATTTTCATTTGAAACAAACCTAACGACAAAAAGAAAATTTAAAAAATGTTTAAAACACAGTTTTTTTCACAAAAAATTCAAAAAAATAATTTACTTTTTAAAAAAAATGTGTTTAAATTCATTTTTACTGATTTTTCCAACAAAAATTTAACGTTCAAAATAATTAAAATAAAATAAATTAAACAATGAAAAACAAATTATCTTGTGAGTTGATGTTCACTTCGAATTACAAAGGTTAAAAGCATACTTAATTTTACTATGGTTTTAATTTGAGTAAAAATTCATGATCAACATTTTATATTCTTTTAAACAGCAATTTAAAGAATTTAACTTATATAATTAAATAAAAAAATAGTAATTAAAACTAAGTTATTAAACTACGATTTAAAAACTTTATCTATTTTCATTTAATTTAATATTTTTAATATAAAAAAAAAATAGACTATTTTTACGACTTATTTATACAGAATGAATTTTAACTTACTAATATTAATCTTATTTCGAAAACTACGTTTGAACTTTTTTTTTCTAAAAAAAAAATTTTTTTATGAATCTATTTAAAAATATTTTTCAAATATACTTTGAAAATTAATTTACATGCGTAATTTTTTAATTAATACAATTATTAATATCAATTAATGTTAAATTTTCGTTGACATTTTGGCCAAAAAAAAATTAGATAAATAAAACTCACTTTAAAAATTTTAACTAATTTAAACCTTGGAATTTTAAGTATTAAAAAAAATACAATATACTTTAATTAGTTATTCAGTAAAAAAAAATAATTATACAACTTCAACTAAATATTAGAAACAATCAATTAAAATTACTTTTACAAAAAAAATAAATTTATTGTCTTGAATGATTTTAGAAATAAATTCTATTTAAAGTAGGAAATTTTCTAAAATTACAATTTAGAAAGAAAATTTTTCTTTTTTTTCAAATAGAAAAGATAAAATTCTTTTATTCAGTTTTAACTATACAATTATTTAGAAATTTTTTTATGTATAACTTTCTAATGGTGCACAAGTGCAAAATAAGTTAGTGTCACCATAAGTATCATCAGTCCTTCTAACAGTTGGCCATATTTTTGTTTCTGGTTTAACAAAATCCTAAAATAAAAAATAAAATTTTTAATGTTCAAATAAAAAAATGTAAAAATAATTGAGTTTAATAGAAAATTAAGTAAAGTTAATTTTATGATCAAAGTATATTAAATTATCAATTCTAATTGAATTTTCAATACCAAAATAATTATTTTAAGTATAAAAAATTAGTTTGATTTTTAGTGTTATACTAAAATTGATATAGAAAAATAATTTTAACTTACAAGTGGAAATGCTGCATTAACTCTACTATAAGGCATATTCCAGTTTTCACTACAGACCATTTTTTGCGTATGAGGTGCTTGCTATGAATTTAAAAAATATTTTTTATTTAAGTTTTTAATTTAATATAAAAGCTTACTTTTAATGGATTATTAACTTTATCCCAGATACCTTTTTCTACTTTATCAATTTCTTCTCTTATTTTTATCATTGCGTCACAAAACATATCTAATTGTTCTTTATTTTCAGATTCTGTTGGTTCAACCATAAGTGTATTTGTTACAGGCCAACTTACTGTTGGTGCATGAAAACCGTAATCTTGTAAACGCTTAGCTATATCCATAGCTTCAATAGAACTTGTTTTTTTAAAACCTCGAGTATCAATGATAAATTCATGTGCAACTGTATTATTTGATCCTTAAAAAAAAATTTTTGTTTAAAATGCTATAAAATTTAAATTAAATTCAAACCTTTATACAAAATTTTGTAATGATTTTCTAAAACTTTTGACATATAATTAGCGTTTAAAATAGCTATTTCAGATGAGTGTTTTAATCCTTCAGGGCCCATCATTTTTATGAATGACCAAGAAATTGGTAAAATAGCTGCAGAACCCCATGGAGCGGCTGAAACACTACCAAAGCTAGTAGAAGGGCTTATATTTACAACTGGATGATTAGGTAAATAAGGCACTAAATGTTTTTTTCTGAATAAAAAATTAAATTTTAAGTATGTTTAGTTAGCGATAAACAAATAAAACTAACACTAAAAGTGCACCAACACCAGGTCCAGATCCACCATGAGGTATACAAAAAGTTTTGTGTAAATTTAAATGACCAACATCACTACCATAATCTCCTGGCCTACATAAACCAAGTTGAGCATTCATGTTTGCTCCATCTAAATAAATTTGACCTCCATTTTCATGAACAGATTTACAAATTTCTTCAATAGTTTCTTCAAAAATTCCAAACGTTGATGGATAAGTAACCATTAAGCAAGCAAGATTATCTTTATGGTCATCAATCTATTTTTAAAAAAATGTATTTTAATTAAAAACAAACAACTTAAAAGAAAAAAATTTACTTTTTTTTTTAAATGGTTCATATCTATTCTACCATTTTTATCTACTAACACAATTTCAACTTTAAAACCAGCCATTTGTGCTGAAGCTGGATTAGTTCCATGGGCTGAAATAGGAATTAAACAAATATTACGATGAGATTGTCCTTTAGCTTCTAAATGAGCTTTGATTACACGTAAACCAGCATACTCTCCTTGTGCTCCAGAATTAGGTTGAAAAGAAACGGCATTATACCCAGTAATTTCACATAAATCATTTTCTAATTGATTCATCATTTCAATATACCCTTTACTTTGATCTAATGGTACAAATGGATGCATATTAGCGAAATGAGGCCATGAACAAGGTAAAATCTCTGTTGTTCCATTTAATTTCATAGTACAAGATCCTAAAGGTATCATTGAATGTACTAATGAAATATCTTTATTTTCTAAACGTTTCATATAACGTATTAAACTAGTTTCACTTTGATGAGTGTTAAAAACTTTGTGCTGCAAAAACTGTCCTTTGCGTTTTAAATGATTTGGTATAACATCTGAGAACTCTATTTCAGTCTAAAGGAAAAAAAGTTATTTTATTTGATAAGACTAAATAAAAAAAATTAAAAACTAACATTAGTGTTTGCACCAAAAATAAATTTCAAGTCATTTAAGTCACTTGGATTAATTGTTTCATCTAAAGATAAACCAACATGTTGATTATCTTCAAAGTATCTAAAAAAAATCAGTTGTAGAATTACTAAGAAAAAAAAAACTCAAGAAAATTACCTTAAATTAATTTTTTTTTGTTCAGCTTTTTGTCTAATTTGGTTTATATCATCAACTTTAATTTTCAAAGTATCAAAATAATTTTCGTTTATAACTTTACTAGTTTTAGATGTTTGATTAATAGCATTAGCTAATTCATTTGTGTTTCTATTAATTTTTTGAGCTATTTTTTTTAATCCTTCTGGTCCATGGTAAATTGCATACATAGCACTCATATTTGCTAATAATGCTTGTGATGTACATATATTAGATGTTGCTTTATCTCTTCTTATATGTTGTTCTCTTGCTTGTAATGCTAATCTTAAAGCATGATTACCATCTTGATCTTTTGTAACACCAACAATTCTACCAGGAATTAAACGTGTTAAACTATTATCAGTTGCTAAAAAACCTGCATGTGGTCCACCATAGTTTAAAGGTATTCCAAAACGTTGTGTAGAACCGACAGCAATTTTAATTGCACTATATTCACCTGGTTGTTTAATTAATGTCAACGCAAATGGATCAGTAGCAGCTATAATCATTGATTTATTTTTTTCACAAAGATCATTGAGTTTGCTCAAATCAATAAGGTCACCATTTGAATTTGGGTATTGTAGTAAAATACCACATAAATCATTAAAATTGATATTGTCCAATTCAGAACTTACAGTCTCTTTATTATAAAAAAAAAATTAATAAACTTTAATAACTTTTTTCTGAATTAATTAGTCTAATTTAATTATTACCGTCAAAAAATTTTAATGACAAACCAATTGCGTTTGCTCTAGTTTCAACAACAGCTAAAGTTTGAGGATGAATATTTTTTGAGACAAGGAAAAAATTTTTTTTATACTTGTAAAACCTAATTAAAATTTTATTTAGAAAAATTAATTTTTTTGCAACTTTTAACTCTTACCTGAACGCCATCTGCATTGCTTCAGCAGCAGCTGTACCTTCATCTAATAAACTAGCATTTGATATTGGTAAACCAGTTAAATCACTAACCATAGTTTGATAGTTTAACAATGATTCTAAACGTCCTTGAGCTATTTCAGCTTGATATGGTGTATATTGAGTAATCCAACCAGGATTTTCAAACATATTACGTTGTATTACACTTGGTGTTATACAATTATAATAACCCATACCAATATATGATCTCCATTCATGTTGAATTGTTGATGATGTTTTTTTTAATTTAGAAATTAATTCTGTTTCTGTTAAAGGATTTTCCAAATTTAATGACTTATTTAAACGTATATTTTTAGGTATAGTAGCTGTAATTAAATCATCAATTGAATTGAAATTAATTTTAGCCAACATAGCCTTTTTTTCTTCTTCTGTAGGACCAATATGACGTTTAATAAAATATTCAGAATCATTTACATAATCTATTTTTTTGGACTTATTTGAATCTAATGAGCATGTTGAATATAATTTAAGAATATTTTGATCATAACTTTTTAATTTTCTACAAATTCTTGACCTTGAAAATAAACACAATAAAGGTCCATTATTTTTTAAAAAAACTAAATTATTCATTTTTATTTCAAACTAAAGTTAGTAATGACTACAAATTAAATTTTTCCTAATAAAAGCTTTTACCTATTTGAACATGACGACACTTAAATACTTCCTATTAGAATCACATTTTGAAGATAAAAATCAAACTGAATTTAGTCTAAATAAGGTTAAGATTGCTAATTTTAGTATAGCGCATGATTTATTGATTTATATTTAATTATTTTAAATTAAAACACCAAATGAGCTAATCAATCGAATATCAATAGACTTTAAAGATTAGATAAAATAATTTTTTTTTATTAAATTTAATCAAAAACAATTCAATTTAATTTTGACCTAAAAAGTTCATTAGCTGATGAAAATTTTCAAAATCAAATTCAAGTAATCTTATCCTTATGAAATTCCTTTACTTAAAATTTAAATTTAATATCTATTCAAGAGTATAAAAACACATTTACATGTTCAAATGAATAAAATTTTTTTCTGAAAAAAATAAACAAAACTATTTTGATCAAAAAATTCAAAACAATTATTATTTAAGATTAACTCTTTGTAAATAAAATGCTTATCTAAGTCATTCAGCAAAAGTATTTTTTAATTTTTCCTTTGATTTTGTTTCTCTTTAGACTATTTCATAATCATGACAAACATTTATTCTTTGAATATAATTTTTTTCATAAATAAACAATCAATTGAATAATCATTGAATCATCATTATAACTTAGTTTAAATAATTTTTTTTTGTTTGAAAACATTATAACCTGATATAACAATCTATTTATCATCTTTTTTTCTTAATCATAATCATTTGAATTCTTAAAAGAAATTATTTTGTAGAATTAAACTTTTCAATGCCATTTAAAAGTAGACATTCTTCTTTCAAATCTCTTTTTTTGACTAAAATAATTTTTATTGTAGTCTTTATCAAATTAAATTCTAATAAACTCTGCAAATATATAAAACATTTAGCATCTTTATAAATACAATTTTTATGAATAAAACTTCAATAAATACACCTTCAATAAATACAAATTCAATAAATACAACTTCATAAATACAACTTCATAAATACAACTTCATAAATGCAACCTCACAATTATAATTTCACAATTATAACTTTATAAATACGGTTTTATTAAAACCACTTAACAAATAAAGCTTTATAAATACAAAAAAGGTTACTAAGAAAAGTTTTTTTGAAAGTTAAGTATAATTTGCATCAAAAGAAATTAAAAAGTTTTGTTAATTGAACTATTTTTAGGTTTATTGAATAAAAAAAGATTTTTAATTGATAATTATTTTTAGTGTGAAAAATAAAAATTAAAAAGCTTTCAATAGTTCAAACCATACAAAAGATTTAAACCTAATTTTTTCAACTATCAAAAATCAATCCCATAAAAATTTTTTTAAAATCTTTTTAAATCTTCTAATTTGAGTATAACTATTTTTAAATTAAGTTTTAATAAATTTAGAGCATTTGATATAAAAATTTTTCTTTTTTTAATTTTTTTTTTATTTTTTGTATCAAAATTTAATGATGTTTTTAAATACAAATTAATATAAAAACACAATTAGTTTCATCTAAAAAAACAACTATTGTAATAAAATAATAAAAAAACTCTTAAAAAGAAAATTTCGTTTTGAGCTAATGAATTTTTTTGTTTAAATTAGTTTTATCTAAACAATTTTTTCATCTCAAAAGTTTTTCTAAACATATTTTTTTGTCTAAACATATTTTATTAAAATAAATTACTAAAAAAAAGGTTAATTTTTCACCTTTTTTCATCATTTTAAAATGCTACTTTATCAAAATTAGAAGATTTTTATTTTATTAATTTTCAATTTTTTATCAAAATGAACCAAAATGAATGGAAAAATTTTTTAATAAAAGTTTTAGTACTTTTTTCGAGTAAATAAATCTTTACTTTTAATTTAATTAAAGATTAATTTTCTAATTTTTTATTAGGTTTTTATAATGTTTATGCTGGTAATCCAAGTTGTACTGTAACATCAATGATGCCTGGTTCAATGTTTTCTAGCTCAATGGAAGGTACATGCTATCCTACAAATGCATGTAAATCTTTAAAAGGTATAGCAATTGGTAGTTGTGGAGGTAGTAATGTTTGTTGTGTTTGTAAGTATCAAATATAAAAGTTCATTATTCATATGAAAATTTTAATTAAATTTAATCAAAGTTCCTAGGACATGTGATGCTGTTTCTGCTCAAAACCATACATATTTTACAAATCCAGGATATCCTTCTGTTTTTAATGGATCTAGTTCATGTAGTATTACTATACACAAAGCTAAATCACCTTATAAAATTTGCCAATTAAGATTAGATTTTATTGATTTTGAATTAAATCGACCAACAAAAGGAAATTGTAAAACAGACCGTTTTATTATTTCAGGCCAAAATTCAAATTCAATAATACCTCCTTTATGTGGGAGAAACACTAATCAACATGGTAATTTAGTTTAAATATTTTTTCTAAAATAGCTTACTAAAAGTACTAACTTTTTTTTAGTTTATTTAGATATAGATGCCGCTCAAGGCCCATTTACTTTACGAGTAACAACATCTTCTTCTGGTTATAGAAGATGGAATATTCAGATAACTCAAATAGAATGTGCAAATCCAAGTAAAGCACCAGCAAATTGTTTACAATATTTCACAAGTCCTAGTGGTCAAATATTTTCTTTTAATTATGATTTTGCTCAACTTTTACCATCATCAGAATCTAATCAACAAGTTCAAACTTTATCAGGTAATTTAAACCAAACTATACAATCATCTTTACAAAAAAATGAAGATTATTCAAATTCATTATTTTCTCAATCTGACAATAAAGATGAAGCTGGTTACTTAAATGGATTAGATTATACTATTTGCTTTAGAAAAGAAATTGGATTTTGTAGTCAAACATATTATGTTAATTCAACAAATACACAGTTTGAGATTTTAAATACCGATCATGGTAAGCTTTTAATTGTTTTTTTAAAATAAATTATTTCAATTTTAATTAATTAAATTAGCTGGTAGTCCAACATTTGATCAAAGTCTAGCTGGTGTTGGAATTCAAAGATGTCCATATGATTATTTAGTTTTAAATAGTATTAGATTTTGTGGTAGTCGTTTGAACTTCAATGGAATAAATCAAAATGTAAATACAGATTCATCAATTGTAGGTAAGTATTTTAATTTTATTTTTTTAATCAAAAAATTTTAAAATAAATTTTATTGATAGATACAAGTTCTGGACCATTTACAGCAAGATTTGTAAGTGATTTTAATTTAGTAGGTAGAGGTTTTCGTATAAATTACCAACAAAATCCATGTGGTTCATCAATTCAAACAAACACAATTCCAAACTTTGGTTAAGATTTTTTACTAATATTTACTAAATGATAAGCTTAATGCTTTAGCTAAATACTTTAGTTAAACGTTTTATTGTGACTCCTTTTTTAAGCTTTTTGTGTAAAACCTATTGATTTTTAATAAAAAAATTATTTATAAAGATTTATTAATAGATTTAAGATGAACGAAAAATAAAGATGAAAAGTTTCTAAAAAAAGCTTAATCTTTTTATATAAAAAAAAAAATTCTTTTTAGAGTTATTGATTTTAAAATTAGTTTTTGATGATAATCTATTTTGGTTAAAGTAAGTTCTTGTTCTTTTGTGAAACTATTTCTCTAAAATGAACTTCTTCTTAATTTTGTTTTTAAATTTAATTTTAGTAAAAAACCAAGTAAATTGTTTTTTAAATGACAAAAGAGTAATAAATTTGAAAAATATGGTAAACAACCAAAAAAGTTTAATTAAAAAGTTCAATGATAAAAACTATTTTAATAAAGTCAATAAAAAAGTGGAAAGTATTTTTCGAAATGGTTTAAGAAGACAAAATAATGTGAATTTTAATTTTCCTTTAAATGATGATTTCATCAAACAAAAGTTGTATAATGAAAAAAACCAAGAAAATGAAAACGTATTAAAACAACTTAATTTTGATATTAGTGAAATTGATCAACAAATAAGTAGCCAAAACTATTTACCGAATGATTTTAATTTTAGAAAATTAGAACCCATTAAATCTATAGACAAAAGTTTTTTTGATAGAATTAAACAAAATTTAGCTTTTGAACAAAATTTTATGTTTAATAACCAAAATGATTACAAAATGAATTTTATGAATCCAGAATATCAAATAAGTTTAAAACAAAATAAAAGCTCAAATGATGAAGATAATTTTGTGTTTAATAAAGAATTAGCTGAAAAAACATATGATTTAGACAGTAACTTAATTAATAATATGGGTTACAGTTTAGTAGATAATAGTTTAGCTAATATGGACAATGGTCTAATTAATAATAAAGAAAACAACTTAGTTAGTAATTTAAATAATAATTTAGGTATTAATAGCTTAGATAATAATATTGGTAATAGTTTAGAAAATAATCTAAAAAATAATTTGGAAAGTAGTTTAAACAAAATCCATCAAAACAAAGATTTAAAAAATAGCTATACTGAAGGTCATCATACTAATTTGATGAATAATTTTATAAATGATGCAACTAAGAATCAATTTAATAATATTGCTGCTAATTTAATGAATAAAGCAGTCAATAAACAAACAAATAATTATGTAAATAATTTAGCAAATAATTTAGCTAATGCTTTAATTAGTATTGAACATCCAGAAGTAAATTTATCAGTAAATCGTAAAAATAATTTTAATAAACAGCCTGTTTTAAATGAAGAAAACAAAATAAATTCTCTTTTAATTGCTAATCAAAATGCTGAAAGATTAATAGAAAAAATATTATTTTCATTTATGCCAAGAAAATTTAGGAAACGTATTACAACAATTCTTGATGGACATTTTGGTAAATATAAAAACTCTAAAAACAGAAATATGGTTCATAGAACATGAATTTTTTTTTAAGCTTAAAAAGTAAACTTCAAAAATTAAATTTACTGTAAAAGTCATAATCAAAAAATAAAAATTTTTTTTTAAGAAAAATTCCATAGTGAAATTTACTATTTCTCAGTAATTTCCTTAATTTCCTTTTTAAGTAAATTTTATGAATTAAAATCTTTGTAAAACTATGTTTCAAAAATTCAGAAATCATACATCATTTGTAGTAAATAGAAAAAACATATTTATATACTATAAAAGTCCATAATGTCCAAAACACATGCTTAACAAAAATGTATAAAAAAACAATTTTTACAAAAAAAAAAATTCTCCCATAACTTTTTTTTTGAGATAATTGAAACAAAGTTTTTTTAAGTTGAATAATTATTTTTGAATCTTTTTTACATTTGTTACCATAATTTAAAAACAACATATGACAACTTTTTTTTTGATAGTTTAGAACTGTTTACTTTATCAAAGTTTGAATAAAGTTAAAAAGCTTAATTTCAATTAAAAAAAATTTCACTTTAATTTAAAGTTTATCAAAAAACAAGTCAAACAAGTATATTTCATTTCAAATTAATTTTCAATTTAAATTATAAATTTATAGTTATCTAAAACAATTTCATTTTTTAGAAAAAAAATTATTTTCTAATCTACTGTTACAAATAAATATCGAAAAGTAATTTAATTTAATTTAACTGAGTAGAAAAAATAAGGAGTTTTAGTAGTTTCAAATTAAGGAAACCTTTTGATTATTTTTAATTTTCAAAAGACTTCTTAAATTATGGCTTAAGCGGAAGAAAATTTTTTCTAGTTAATTCAATGTTTTATGAGATTTTTCTAAGAGAGTATTTCGTATCAAAGAGGCCATTTCTTTTTAAAGAAAATCATTTCTTTTCAAAAAGAACCATTTATTTTCAAAGAGAATCATTTTAAATTTCAAAGAGAATCATTTTAAATTTCAAAGAGAATCATTTTAAATTTCAAAGAGAATCATTTTAAATTTCAATAATTGATTTGTTAATTCAAATTGAATAATTGAAATATATATAAAAAATTAGAAAAATGTTTTCAAAAATTAAAAAGGTTAAAGACAACAGGTATTTTGACATTTATTATATTTTAGTAAAACTAGAAATTTTTTTCAAACTTAATTGAAACTTATATTAAAGAAATAGCTGAAAACAATTATAATTAAACTTTTAAATAAGAAGAGTTAATATTCAAAGCTGGGCTATAAAAATAAACTTAAATATAATTTTTTTATTTTTAGTGATTACATCTAATATAACTCTATTTAATATAAAAATTATTTAACTGACCTCTTTTAATTTGTGGAAGAACAACTATATAGAGTTGAATCAAGTCTTAATATATTTAGACAAGTTTAAACATATATATTTTATATAATTTAAGGTGTAGAAAATTTGAAACACGTTCACTTTTTTAAAGTTTAACTGTTATTTTGTTAAAGTTCAAAAAAAAAAAAACAAAAATTTAGCTTACCTGAAAAACTTCCATTCTAAGCTGGTCTTTTTGCGGAATTTAGTTCACGTTATTTACTTTCGATTTTATCTTCGACTTATAAATCTTTGATTTTTTTAAAATTTTGTTTTTGTTTCTAATAAAAATATCTCAGTTAAACTTAGTTAAAGTAAAATTTTTTAGAAAATAAATTTTTTAGAAAATAAATTTTTCTTCAAAAATTAATTAACAAAAGAGTGTTTATTTTGAAAATTATTTTTCTAAAAATTTATTTTTCTAAAAGAAAATTATTTTTTAGAAAAAAATTTTTATGTAAAAGAATTTTATATCAAAACCTAGTTACTATCTATTAAAAAAATAAAAATTTAATACGTTTTATTATAAACTGTTAAACTAATAATTATATTCAAGTTTTATTTGTGGCAATAGTTTTTTTAAAAGAAAATTTTGTTTTATAATTTCAAAATCAATTTGATGTTACCTAAAAAAACAACTTTTATTTAAAAATTTTTTAAATATTTTCAATCAACTGTTGAATAGATTGGCTTTTTCTAAGAAGTTGTTTAGTTAATTTGAAATCTCAAAAAAAGTAAACGTATTTTTTTATTTGAATATTAAAAAAAAATTTTAAAAAAAAGTCATTTTATGTCATAAATTTAGATGAGTAATTTTGTGCCTTAAATTTATAATTTAGAAAAAAAATTGTGTCTCTAATCAATAGTTTAGAAAAAAAATTGTGTTTCTAATCAATAGTTTAGAAAAAAAAATATTTTTGCTAAAGTTTTTGAAAAAAAGAAAATTTCAAAAAGTTTATAAGAAAAAGAAAAATTTCATAAAGTTTATAATAGACTGTTTTATATATTTTAAAGAATTACTTCAAAATGAGCGCCAAATTTTAAGAAGATTTTTTAAGCTTAAAAATTTACCTAAGTATAGGTAGACTCAACTAATTTATTTTCCTAACTTAAAAAAATGTGTTGAAAATAGTTTTCTTTTTTTTTTTATAAACAAAGTTACTATAGAGTGTTCAAAAATTTTATTTAGATGAACAAATAAGTTTAACTGAAAAATATTAAGTTTCAAAAAATATTAAAAAAAAAACATTTTTAAATCAAATTAATAAAACTAAATAAATTCAAAATGGGAAAAAAAGTTTGGATTGGTAAAAGAGGTGAATCACCATCAAAAATTTTTTTATTCTTAAAATATGGTTTAATGACAATAATAGCTTTAAATATGATTTATGAAACTGTGTTTTCATATTATATCTGTGAGTTTTTAAAAGAAGATTTATCAACATATAAACATCAAGATGAAGTATGGATACGTGAATTTTATAAAACATCAAAAAATTTTTTCGTATTTACAGTAATTCTGATGGTATTAGTTTCTGCTTTAGGAATAGTATCAGTTTATAATAATTCAAGAATATTATTACCTTTATACTTATTTGGTTTTTTATTAGAATGGGGATTTGAATTGATTGGAATTTATTGTTCAAGTGATTGGAATGTAATATATTATAAAATTTTATGCGAATTAGGAAGGCCGTTAATTTTAGTTTTTGGTACTATTCTAGCTTATTTAATAAGTGATTTTTATCAAGGAGAAATTCAAATTGCTTAATTCAAATACTGTAAAATAGATTCTATGTAATTTATTATTTTTTGGAAACAATAACCTTGTTAATTTTTAAAATTATTTTATTTAAATCTAGCGTCCTATTATTTTTAGATTAAATTTATTGGGGTAAATTTAAGAAACATTTATGAGTAACTAAAAAAAATTATATAAATAGATTCAAAGTTAATTAAAAAAACAATTTTATTTTTGATACTTCTTATTTTATACGTAAGAAAAACACGACAACTCTATGTAATAATTTGAAAGAATTTTTTTAAAAATATTTCAATAAAGAAGAATTTTATCAGACAAAATGAATAAACTTATTATAATTCATGTAATAGAGTTTAATATTTATATTTAACTTAACTTTAAAAAAGTTTTTTTTTCAAAAGTTTACAAAACTGAGTTATTAATTTAGCATCTAATATTCAATTACAAAGTTTGGTTTGAAAATTCATCTTAAATTATCTGGAATTTTAATTTAAAGTAATCAAGTTTTAATCTTTATTGATTGAGTTTAAAATTATGGAAATAAAAAAACAATATGCACATTATAGTAAATTGAGATGAAAAAACATTAATTGATGATTGTTAATTGAAAAATTTTTTTGTAAAATTAAAGGAAAATTACGTCAGTGAATTTTCAAAATTTGTGAAAATTAGCTATTTGTAATTTTAGAAAACTGAAATTTGTTGGAAAATTATTCAACAAAAAACTTCATTTCTTATAAACAACAATAAGAAATTGATAAAATATTATTGAAAAAGTTTGATAAAAAATATTAAAGTAAACTTGATGAAAATTATCAAGAAAAATTAAATAAAAGCTCATCAATTTCATATTGATAAAGAATATTATTTAAGTTTTACAAGAACTGAAAATATAAGGTTTTATACAAAAACTTATATTTTTGATACTCTTCATAAGCTTTTTCATATTAGGTAGAAATGAAATACAAACTTGAGTTACAAAGAAAATTTGAAAAACTGTTCTAAAAGATAATCAAAAAACTATTTAAAAATAATTAAGAAAAGGACATTTGTTTGAGCATTGTTAATTAGACTTTGAAAGTACAAGAAAAAATTTTTTTCAAAATGAAAACATAAGCTTCATTAAGTTTAAAAAATAAAATTGAAACTTTGATTTATGATTCAATTTAAAGATGATGTTAAATTTGAAAATAAACTTTAACTTGATTAATTAAATTCTATTTTTAAATTCATTATTTTTAGTTTAAATTTCATTCAAAATAATTTTTTTCAATTTACCTCATCAACAGATAAACTATGACAAAATTTTCTGAATTAATTTTTGATAAACAGGAATATTAATCTTCTATTTTCTTATTATAAACTTACTAATGATTTTTTTTAACGAAGACATCCTTTTCAAACTAAAAAAAACTTAAGCTAATTAAGAGCCTAAATTCATTAGTTAAATTCTATTTTAATTTTTTAAGTTCTTTGATACTGTTAATTACAAAAAATTAAATTACACTTGAAAATATCTATTTTTATAAGTATCTAAAAGTTAATTTAATTATCTAAATGTGTTAAAACTAAATATTTAATTAACTAAATTCTTTTGATTAAAACAATTAATTGATTTTTCACACATACTTAAAAATTGTTCAAATTATCTAAAATTAAGTTCAATGACTACAATAATTGTTTTTTACAATTAGTTTCAACTGGAAATAACATAGTTTTCTAAAAAACTAAAAAAGAAAATTTTCTTTAGAAAAAATATTCTAAGCGCATGAGTATGTATTTTTCTTAAAATCAAAACATTCATTAATTTTTTGTAGTTTAAATGATTTTTTATTAATTTTAAGATAATAAATAATTTTAATATATTGTGTAACCTTTTAATTCTGGTTAACTATTAATTTTTTTTTTCTCAAAGGATACTTATTAAGTTAAACTTGATAAAAAAGCTTATTTACTTTTTTTATTTAAAATAAATTTCCTTTTTAATTAATTTTCAAAATTTTATTTGATAGTCAATTAACATTGACTTAATTATTTGTTTTTTTAATATTTATAAGCTTTTAAATAATTTTAAACAGTAACTTAATTTTTAGAATTTTTTATTTTTGAAAATTGAAATTTTTTTCGAAACTGAAAAGATTAGAAAAAAAATTTTCTTTTTAAAACAAAAAAAGAAAACGTTTTTCTAAACTTTACTAATTTAGCGAAAACAATTTTTCTAAATAATCAAAAATTTTATTACATTTTAATCAAGTTTAATCAAAAAACACAAATACAAAAACATTGAAGCAAATCTAGAAAAATTTAGAATTTATTTTTGGTAGTTTAAGCGATTTTTTCACCAATAGCCAAAATTGGAGCAATTAAAGATCTGTTTGGATCAATTTTATGATTATCAGTATTGATTGTTTTCTTTAAAAGAGCAACTTCATTTGGAATTTTAGCTTCACAATCAGATAAGTTTTTGTAGCTTTCACAAGTTAATTCCATAATATCTTTAGTGACAATGCCTAACATTTCATCGAAATGAGCTTTTATTGAAACAGATGGATCAGCACATTTGGTTTCACCAATTTTATCGTAAATACATTTAGTTGTGATGTGTGACATACAACAAGCTTGTGGAATAATTGTAGCACGGTTACCTTTAGATTCAGCTAAAATATTAACAGCATCTAAAACACCAACCATACATTTTTGAGCTTCTTTTAATTTTTGATTATCAGCACATTGAAGAGCTTTTAATACCTCTATTTAATTTAAAAAAAAAAGAAGGTTAAATATGAATTTAATAAACAATGTCAATAACTTACTTTCTTTACCAGCTTGTTCGGCACAATTCTTTTTCAAAACTTTAGCAACAGATCCTGTTACTGTAGTTAAAAGTTGTTGTGGGAAAGGTTTTAAACATGTTTTGTAATCCTTTAAAAGATTGTACATTTTTTTACCTTCACTATAAATTAAAAATAATTAGTTAATATTAGTCCAAAAAATTTGAACAAAATTTTGAACTTACTTGCAGTGATCGTTTAAACCTTCCATTGTTTGTGGTAAAGAAGCACCTTCTTCAGTAAGTAATAACTTACGAGCGCCTTTTTCGGCTTCTTTTGCTAAATCATCACATTTTTGGTTTTGTCCGCTAACAGCTAATTGTAATAAATAAAAATAAGTTAAAAAAAACTAAACAAAAAGCTATAAAAATATGAATATACCTAAGACAAATGTTGAAACTAAAGCGAATACTACGAGAAATTTCATTTTTGAAAAAAAATTTTAACCAGCTAGTATGAATCTAAATGGCTTATGCTGAATTTCTTTGAATTAAATTCACTTTTTATACAGAATTCAAACTAAGTATCTGTAAATAAAAAACTAGAAATCAATAAAAGTATTACTCAAACATGGTAATTAAAAAAAAAAATTAAAGACGCCTATCTTAAAATTTTGAACAATTGATACAAACTATTTTCATGGAACTTTTCAAAAAAGTTTTTTAATTTAATATTATTCATCATTAAAAAAAAGAAGCTTAGTAACAAAATGAATGAACAGTTGAAAATAGGTGTCAAAAAGTGAAAACATATTAATGACGTTTTTTAATTAAAACTATTTACTTCAAAACTTTTATCTTAACTTTTTAATAAATTTCAAGTTCAATTTTAAAAAATACAAAGGACAAGTTTTGTTATTTTTGAGAAAGATTAGTTGAATAATTTTAAAATTATTTTAGAACATTCAAATTTATTTTTAGTTCCGTTTACCTTTTGCTTAATTAGTTTTAAAATTAAAAACTCCAGTTTATAGTTTATAAGAAGGAAAGATGTTATTTTTAATTTAAAAGGAAAAAATGAATAAAAAGATCATTTTTCGTAAATTTAATTATAAGAAGTTTGTTTTTGATGAATAGAAGAGTATTTTGTAAACTTAAAAACCAGGTTTTTAATTATTTTATAATAGAAATTAGTAGCTCTAAAATCAAAAATTTCTTAATTTTGATTATTTAACATCTATAGTTTGAAAAGTTGATGTTTAAAATAAAAAGTTTTTTTTTAGTTAAAATCAGTTGTGAAAAGTTTTACGTAGTGAAGATCAAATATATTTTACGTAGTTAAAATTAGCTTTAATAAATTTTACGTAGTAAAGATCAGTATTATATAATTTATGTTTTAAAAGATCAATTTTTTTTCTTATTAAAAAATGGTCAACTTTTAATTGATATCCTGTAAACAATAGTTTTTAATTAACATTGTGTTAGTAAGTTTTAAACAATAGTTATTGAAAAATATTATGCTATTTGAATAATTAATTAAAAGCTTGATGAGAAATTTTTAATTACAAAAGTTAAATCAAAACTGAATTTTTAATTTTAAATGCAAATGTACCTAGAAATACTTGAACAATTTAAAAACTTGTTTACTAAAAAAAGAACAATTATTCACCAAAAAATTCCTTTAGGTTGTTTGTATAAGAAAAAATTTTAATTTTAAATCACTTTGTTTCTTGATTGAGCATCAATCAGTTTGTAGGTGTTTTGAATGCTTATTTAAGCTTATTTTTTTACAAACAAATTTTCATCAAACCGATAAGCTTATTTTTCAAAAGTTTTTTTTGATTTTTTTTTTTAAAACTTATTAGTTGAACTAAGATTGATTAAAATTTCTAATAAAAAGAAAATTAATCAGCTTTAAAGAAATTAATTTTGACTTTTTTGAGTTAAATAATATTTTAAAAGTTTAATTAATTTCCGGTCATTAATATTTTTATAATTTATTTTTCATTAACACCTTCAAACTTTCCGTAATATTAGCTTGATTAAAACTTTTTTTGAACTAGATATTAATAAACTTAAAGTGTAAAGTAAACTTATTTTTTCAATTAGTTCGCCATATAAACTTTTACATTTTTATGAGCTTAGATATTTTCTAAAAGTTTTTAATTATGTTAACTTAATGATTTTTTTTTTTATTTTTGTAGCTAACATTTAACTCTATTCATTAGATTCTAAACTAATTTTATTCTAATCTAATGGTTCTCAATATTAAACTCTTATTAGTTTTATAGTTCTTTTTCAATGAATTTATAATTAGTTTTCAGATACAATTTTAGTTATTTTTCATCTATTTTATGGATTATATTAATTGTATCTTATTTTAATCATTTACTTTTTATTAAAATCAGTTGATTAAGTTTGAAACTAATTAAAGATATTTTGAGTTTTAAAAAGTTTTAAAATAATTAATTTTGCATTAAGCTTACTTTGATATATGGTGATTAAAAAAACATAAATATTTGTCCATGAAACTATTTAAATTTTGTCTTTCAACACTAATTCTTGTTTAGACTAAAAATAAATCAAAAGAAGAAAAATTTTCTTTTAATATCTTTTTAAGATCAATTTTAATGAAATAAATTTTTATAGTTTTTACCTAAAATTAAATAATTCAACTTTTCTAAGATGCTTAAGAGTTTATCAATCAATTTTTATCTTTTTAAATTGAGGGTTCGAAACATTCTTTATTAATTATTTTGAGAACTTTTAATTTTAAGCTTCATATTTTTATTTTAAAAAAAAAGATAATAAAAATAGAAGTATTCAAATTAATGAAACTTAAATGTTTTCTTTAAATTGATTTTAAATAATAAAAAGATAAACACAAATTAACTTAAATCCAACTCATAAATATTGATTTCTTTTTTAAAATAGTTAATTGAATTTAATAAATCTTAGTTTTAAAATAATTCTGCCAGAAGAGCTGGATTAGATTGTGCAGGGTCAAAATAATAAGCTTTAAAAAAAAATCATCAAAAAGTACCAGGTAAAATTGAATTAAAAGTTTATAATCAAAATTTACGACCCCTGTTTTCAAGTTTTTTCAAAAAAAAAAAACAACAAACGTCTAAAAGCATTTTTTAAAAGAAAGTTTTTTTTTAAAGTAAATAAAATGTATTGCAAAAAGTTACATTCTTTTAAAGTTAAGGAATGTAAGATGACCAGTATTTAGGTTTTTACTTTTTGAACCTTAAATTCAAAATATTATTAAATGAAGATACTCATGCATCAATGCTTAAATCTTTTTGAATATAAATTACTGTGGTTTTTTATGTGGCTTGTGTGCATAGAATTTTATTTTAAAATTGACTAATTTTAGTTTAACATCTTTTCAAAAAAATCAAAAGTAAATAAATAAGAATTAAGTTAAAACTAATATAATGACATATCAACTAAATTTTTTAAGATTAAACATTTTTATTAATTTATTTTCTTCCTTTTTTCGCTGAAAAAACTTTATAATTAAATTTAGTTATTAAACAAATTTATGAATCAAGTAAAGAATTTAAAATTTTTTAGATAAGTTCTTAAGCCAAATTATTATAATTTTTTAATTAATAAAATTTTATGATCCTCTTCAATTTTTTTAATTAAAAAGGATTTAAAAATTTTAATTAGAAAACAAATTTTAAAAATTAAGAGAAAGATAAAAAGAAAATCAAAAGAAAATCAAAAAGAAATTTTTAAAAGAAAATTCAAATAGAAAATTCAAATAGAAAATTCAAATAGAAAATTCAAATAGAAATTTTAAAAAGCAATAAAATAGAATTTAGAAGACTTGAAAATTATAAAAATTTTAAATGAGTAAATTAGAAAAAGTAGTAGTTTTCTAAAATTTAAAAATTATATTTTCTTTTTTATTTAAAAAATAGAGCTTTGTTTATGTATCGCTTTAAATTAAAACAAAAATTTAACGATTAAAAACAAAAATTTTTTAATTTATGCTTTGGAAACATTTATAAGATGCTTCGGTTATCTAAAGTCCAAGGTTTAGGTTAACAAGCTTTTTTAGGTTTTTGTTTTATTATTTTTTTTTTTCTAAAAGATAAGTTTATCAGTATACAAACATTTTTTTTCTAATTTAGAATTAGTTTTTAAGAAATCAATAATCTTTTTGGAGATTAAAAAAATCTAATTTTCAAAAATTTATTTAATAGTCATTTCAAGATTTTACGTGGTAACAAATGTATATTTTAAAGTTATGAAAATAAAGAAGGTATGTTTGAATAAATACATAATTATTTTTATTAATACATTTAATTATTATAAAAAAAATAAGTTTATACTAAGAAAATAATTTTTAAAATAAGAAAAGATTGAACTTGTAAAAATGGTTTGATAGTTTTTGAAAGGTTTTTAGATAGAAACTAATTTTTATGTCAAAGATTTAAGCTATTAAAACATGTTTAAGAAAAGATAAATTTTGTTTTTATTTTGATAAAAACTTTAAAATTGAACTTAAATAGTTTGAAAAAAATATTTTTAGAAAAATTTAAAAAAAAAATTTTTTCAAATGTTTATCTTAAGATAATTAAATAAAAACATTCTAGTTTTCATCAAAACTTAATTATTTTAATTATCTTTTAATTAACCAATTTTTCAAGCTAATTGAAAAAAGATTCCAAAAATTTATGTTAAAGTTGATAATTTGAAATGTAAAATTAAGATTAATACACCTTGTGGAAAATAATGAAAACAAAAAAAAATTAGAGTTAAGCATGTGTTTGTTTTAATCAGGAAAAATTTGTTTTTAAGTTTATAAACAAAGAAATTAGTTTATTTAAAACTACTTTTGAAAGAATTCGATTTATTTGATTTTTTTTTGATAATTTAGAAAACAAAACTTAAAATAAATTGAAATGAATTAGTTTAACAATTTAACAAAATTTATCAAGATAGGCTATCAATAGTGAAAAATGATATCAAGTGGAAGTTGTTAAAATAAATAGTTAATTTAAATTTTAAAAAATGATGAAGTACCTAAGAGTCAAATACAGGAACAAGCATAATAATAATTTATGCGTCTTTTGATGAATTTTAGAATAAATAGAGTTACTATAGTTTGTAAAGCAGATCATTTTGGCCATGAATTTTTTTAAATAGAAACTATTATGTTTAGATATTTTGTTTAAGTCAAATTTTCTTTTCTTATAAATCATCTATGAAAAATTACTCATTAAGATTTTAAACTTAGTTTCAATTTTTGTTAGAAAATTAAATTAGCTTTACATCTTTAATTTTAATCTCACATTTAGTTCATTTTCAAAAGTTCACAACTTTATTTTAATTTATAACTTCATTTTAAGTATCAAACATTATACAACATTAATGATCAGTTCATTTCTATCAAACTGTTTAATTAAATTATTTTAACCTATTTTATTATTTAAATTTATTGTAACTTTAAAGATTTTGAATAATAGACTGCACGAATTTAACAAGTTTAGAAAACTTTAACCCTTTTCTTTAAATAAACGGTCCTTTATTGAGCTTTTATTTAATATTAAAAAAGTTCATTACAATAAAATTTTATCAAAAAATTTAAATTTATTTGAATTTAAATCAATCTTTACAAACATAACTCATTTTTTAATAGCTTAAGAAATAAAGAAAATTTGACAACTAAACTAATGAAATTAGCTTCATTCAAGATTAATGTTCTTTAATTTGAAAGAGCAAAACTAATTTATTTTATCACTTGGTTTTATAATTCAATTAATTTAAAAAATTTAAAAAACTTTTGTGAAAATAGGTTCAAAGTTAAAAGTATTAAAAAAATAAGTTTAAATGGACATTGTATAGATGGAGCTTTAATTTAAATAAAAAAAAAAGAAAATCAAAACTCAACTACCCACTTAAGTTGTTTCTTTTCAAGTTTTCAACTTTTTTTGGTTTTAAACAAAAGGCACTCAGTTTAAAATAGGCAACTTCCAAGAGCACAATCTAGTTTTAATAATTTCTTAAAAAATTTATAGTTCTTTTTTTTTCAGTTTTACCTTTTCAGGACTTATATTACTGAAATTTGCTCTTATTTTTTTTTGATTTTTTTTTAGTTATTTCAATTTAAATCAATTTTTTTTTAGTGAAATTGTGTTTATTTTTTTATAATTAGTGTTTTAGTGTATTTTGGATTTACTTTTCCCAAAGAAAAAAATTTTAACTCAACTAAATTTAAATGACCATGTGGATTAATTTAATTTAAACATAAAAAGTTAAAAATCTGTTAAATAGACTTGAGTTTTGAAAGAAGAAATTTAAATTATTTAAATTTTATTTAAATAATTTAGATTTATTTAAAGTTTATTTTTTTTTATATGATTTGTTAATTCGTCCTTAAGAAGGATGAAATGCAGTCAAAAAATAAGCATAGCCGGTCTATTGATATTGAGCTTTTTACAGCTCTTTTCTGCAATCCAAGTTCAAAATGATGACAAAAAAATATATTCTCATAAAGAAGATAAAAGTAAGTTAAAAGAAATAAATTAATTAGAACTAAGTTTTTAATAAAAATATTTTTAGTTTGTATAGGTACAAATGGTAGAATGTCTGTTCCCTCAATTAGGGAACATCACTATCAAAATTTACGAGATCGATATACAAATTGTACATTAGTAGATGGTAATTTAGAACTTACTTGGTTGCAAGATAAAAATTTAGATTTAAGTTTTTTACATTCAATACGTGAAGTGACCGGTTATGTACTTATTAGTCATGTAGACATGAAAAAAATTGTACTTCCTAATTTACAAATTATTCGTGGAAGACAATTATTTAAATTAAATGTATTAGATAAACAATTTGCTTTAATTGTTACTTTAAGTAAAATGGATAATTTAGAATTACCTAGTTTAAGAGATATTTTACAAGGCTCAGCAGGTTTTTATAATAATTATAATCTATGTCATATTAGAACAATAAATTGGGAAGAAATTTTGACTGGATTTAATTCAACTTCATTTTATTTTTATAATTTTACACAACCAGAACGAGAATGTAAGTACTTGATATTTTAATTTACCTAAATATTTATTTACTAAGTTGATAAAATATTGTTAGATAAAAATTAATCATTTCAAAAGAAATTATAAACTTTTAATTAGAGTTTTGAAATTTTAGTTAATTTAAAAATTTAAAAAACAGTTCAATTTGGCAAACTTTTTATCATTTATTTACATTAAAAACTTCACACTTAGGTACAAATTTTTTTATTAATCTATCAAGTTAAGAAATATTTCAAAAAAATAAATAACCTAAAATTTTGAGTAAATATTTAAAACAATAAACAAATAATTGCCAATTAGTTTAGAAAAAAAGTTTAGGACCTTTAAACTAATGAACTTTTAATTGAAAATGCAAGACCGTTGTCTTTTAATTGTTAAAACCAAAATGTTTTTTTAATATTTTTATCAATTATTCGTATTAAAGTTCAATTATTTTACAAGCTAATTTCTAAAAGTTATCAAATTAAAAAAAATTTCCTTTTAAGTTTTTCACTTTAAAATTAGGTTGTTTTTTTAAAATTTATTGCCGATTTTTATTTCTACTAATTGATAATTTTAAAGTTTGATTTAAAAATTTGCTTTTATTTTTATCAATAAAATTAATTTTATTTTTTAGGTCCTCCATGTCATGAATCTTGTAAAGAAGGTTGTTGGGGAGAAGGTGAACATAATTGCCAAAAATTTAACAAAATATTTTGTTCACCTCAATGTCATAGTGGTAGATGTTTTGGACCCAACCCTAGAGAATGTTGTCATTTATTTTGTGCCGGCGGATGTACTGGTCCTAAACAAAGTGATTGTCTGGTAAGTTATTAATGCAAAAAATCGCTTTTATTGATAAAAGTTTGTTTACTTTATTTTTTTTTCTATGCGTAAACTTTTTTTATCTTTTGCTTAAAAGACAAAAATGAAAGAATTTAAATATCTTTCTTTTTTTTGTTTATTTTTCAAACCCTTTTGTTTACATTCTTTTTTGTGTTTAAAGAAAAAAAATTTATTTTAAATTTTAAATCAAAAAAAAAAGTTTCACAGGTTTTTTTTTTTGATAAAAAGTTCTTACACCATTTTAAAGTTTTTTTCATTTAATTTTAAAATTCTATTTGAATATCTTTGCTTGAAGCTGAAAGTTTATTTTCCTTTGAAAAGGTCAGTTTTTTTTCTTTTCTTTTTGTTACAGCCGAAATTGAAGCGCAGTAGAAAAACAACTTTCAAATTTCAATGCTTGATTTGTGTGTATATATTTTCCAAATTAAGAATGGCCACATTTTTGTTTACTTGCTTTCAAAGTTGAAGAACATTCCAGAATGAAACAGGTAAACCGGCAAGGGGGCTTTTTTCTAACTTGCTTTTTTCTTTTTTATGTTTTAAGGTCTGAATTTTTTTTAAGTAATTTTTAAAATAGAAAAGAATTTCTCATTTTGCTTAAAGAGTTAAAAAGATATTAAATGTTTGAAGATGCTTTTTTATAAAAAATTATTAAAAAATTTTTAAACATTAAAATAACGGAAAATGCATTTAAGAATTACTACTTCACATTTTTTTGAAACATTTTAAGTATAATTTCATAAAATTCTTAGTTATTCGATAAACTTTTTTTTGCTTAGTTCAAACAAAAAATCAAATTATGACGAATATTTTTTTGTGAATTAAGTATTCTAATTTATTTTTGATTCATATTTAACAAGGTGCGACTAAAAAATGCATCTTAAATATAATCATTTACACCTGGACAGATTTTTTATAAGCTTACATTTTTTTTAAGTCTGTAATTTTTGTATGAAAACTTAAATATAAAAAATTATAACCATTTTTGGTATACTAAAGAAACAGATGTTCATCTGTTTTATCATCTAAAAATTTTCTTTATCGAAATTGATTGCAAACTATCAACATATTTAAATTTAAGAATTGATTTTTTAAGAAAATTTTTTCAGAAAATTCGTTTTTAATTTTTAAAATTTTTCTAATTATTTAACAAAAGCTTATTAAACTTACTGTCAAAATTTCCAAAAACTAAAATATTTGTCTATGTGGATGAATATAAATAAGATGATAAATCAAATTACTAATTGGTCAAAGCTTGATTTAATTCCAAATTATTACTGGCTTAAATCTGATTTTTACGAAAAGCTTTTTTTAAAAAAAATCTTTTCAAATGACTTTAAGAAAATTTATTAAACGAGTATTAAAGTTTTATCTAAGCTTAAAAAAAAAAAAATTATTTCACTAAATTATTAGGCATTTTCAACCAACGCGCGCGCATTAAATTATGCAACAAGTGAATAAGCTGATCAAATTGATTTTTGTTAAATAAATTTTTTTCGACCTTTTTTTTAAATTGTCTAAGCATGTTTACTTATTTTCAATCCGTTGGTACATGTTTCAAATAAACATTATAACAAAAATTTGAAAATAATTTTTAGAAAAAATAGGCAATAAATAAATTTTTGAGTTTATTTTTTAACCTTAATGGAAATTTATATTAGAAGTTTTTTAGTAGAAAACTATATATCTATACATGCAAACAATGTTTGTTGTATTTATTACAATATAAAAAAGTTTGTTAAGCATCTTAAATTTTTTTTTTTCAAGAGGAAAAGGCGAAATATAGATGCCTTGTAAACTTTTTTATTTTTCAGCATTCTGTTTACCTGTTTGACTGCAATTTATTTAAAGTTACCATGTTATTAAGTTAAAGAAAGTTAGAAGATGATAATAATGATGGTGATCAGTCTCAGTTTAAAATAAGGCATTCATTTTTGGTTTCAAACTTTTGTTGAAAAAAAAAAAAAAATTTTTTACAAGCTTTTTCTATTTTTAAGGTTCAAACTATTTAAATAGAGATTCAACTTTGTATACCTGGATTTAAAAAGGAGGTATAAAAATTGTAATAAAAAAGAATTTAAGTAAAGGTGGCTTTTGCGCTCTAGGTAAAATATTGCCTTGCTACTATTTATTGAAACTTTTCAAATTTGAATTAATCTTAAATTAATTAAATTAGTCTTGCAAAAAATGATAGCTAATAATTTTTTTTAAAAAATCAAATTTTTAACTTTGTATCAACAATTTTTTAAAATTTGATATTATTAAACCAGATTTTTAACCATGTAACACTATATTATAATTTTGTAAAGTGTATGTATGAGAAAACTGACCTCTTTTACCAGGGGTAACAAGAAACGCGATTTATGTTTTAAAAATTTTTCTTTTATTTAAAAAGTCCAGGTCTGTTTTTTTTTTTGAAAAAAAATTAACTATTTATGTATTTTAAAGTGTGTTGATTTCAGTTCTATGTATTCTTAACACAAGGCCTGTGAATATGTATAATGATTCTTTACTTACTAGTTTTAAGTGTAAAGCTTCTTTCTTTAACAAAAAAAAGTTTTTCTTAGCAATTTTTCTACTTGATAAAAGTTTTTTTTTTTTTTACAAAGTCTTTTATCAATAATACTGATTTTTTGGTGGGAAAATTTCTTTAAGTCTTCAGCATATGGCTAAACAATTTGACGCAATATGTCTGTTTTATTTAGAAGCAACAAGTTGAATTTTTTTTCTCTTTAAATTAAATAATTGATTATTACAATCATTTTTCTACTCTTTATTTAAATTTAATTTAAAAGACAAATTTTAGCAAAAAATATTTTAAAATATTTAAACTTCTAAAAATCAGTAGCTTAAACTTTGATTAGTTAACTTTGACTCCAATTAAAACTTTATGGTTAATAAAAGTTTAAAGGCTTGCAAGGTTAAAGTTTTTTATTTAAAAAGAATTTTTTTTTTCGCAATTTAATTTTGAATTAGGTTAATTTTTAGTTTAAAAAAAAATGCAAAAATTTGATTTTAAATAAAAAGTTTTACAAAATTATTACCATCGCTAAATAGCAACGACTTTTTAATTATCATCTTCTGTTTTTTTACTTTTTATAAATATTTTAAGATGTATTTCTATTTTATTGTCAGCTTAAAATTTTTTTCTTTATGTAGCTTCTGAACCAATCATAATGGAATTTGCTCGGTTTCTAAGTAACCATTTTTCTGTCTAAATGTTTTTTTTTTAGATTTTTCTTTATTATACCAAAGTTTATAGCGCCTTCTAAGTTTAACTTTTAAATATTTAAAAATTATTAGAAACTTTTTAAATTTTTTTCTCATTTTTTGATACTTTTTAAAAACTTTTCTTTAAGTTTTTTTTTTTTTTTTTTTTTTTTTGTTTTTTTTTGTTTTTTTTTGTTTTTTTCTTCTAAGTTTTTTAATTCTCTAAAAATTTATAGCTTCTTTTTCAAACCAACTTAAAAAGAAAGTCAGTTTTTTTATGAAATAGAAGCTTAGCATTAATTTTCTTCATAAGAAATCAAAAAATTTCTACTGTTTATTTTCATTTAAACACGTTGCGACCACCAACAATTTTCTTAATTTTACCTGAAATGTAATAAAAATTTTTTGTCTATAATTTAGTTATAAACTGACCATTAAAAATCCTTCACTTCCGAATTATTTTTAAATTTTGTTCAAATTTTGAGAATAAAAATTTTAAGAGAAAATAATTAAAAGAAAAGCATATCATAAAATTTTTCATAAAAAATAATTTTGTTGATCAAAGATGAAAATTTTTTATTTAAATGTTCATATAAAAAATTTTATGAAAATTTATTTCAAAAACGTGCTACAATTTATGAAAAATTATTTTTAAATAAAACTAAAAATAATTTTATTTAATTAAAAAATTCACCTTTTTTTTGTAGAAAATTTTTCTCATTTTTTCAAAAAGTTGAAAATCTTTCAATAAAAGTTTGAAGAGTATTTTAGATCATAATTAAGGTTCATTTAAAAATAAAAAAAATTCTCACTTCAAATCACGGTTAAGAAAGACAAAATTTTTCATAAATAGAGATCATTCATAATGTTTTGTTACTATTATGTTCTAAAATTAAATGCTCTAAAAAAATATTTTACTAAAAAAATATTTTACTAAAAAAATATTTTACTATAAAAATAGTTTTCATCATCTTAAAGAACTCTTCAAATTAATTTTTATTTTTTTTAAAGGCTTGTCGTAATTTTTATGATGGAGGAATATGTAAACAAGAATGTCCTTCAATGATGCGTTATAATCCAACTACATATAGTTGGGAACCAAATCCTGCTGGTAAATATGCTTATGGATCAACTTGTGTTAAAGATTGCCCAGATCATTTATTAAAAGATAATGGAGCTTGTGTAAGAGCATGTCCACCAAATAAAAAAGCTAAAGATGGTGAATGTGTTTCTTGTAATGGACCTTGTCCCAAAAATTGTCAAGGTGTTGATACAGTACATGCTGATAATATAGATTCATTTAAAGGTTGCACAATTGTAGAAGGTTCTTTATCAATTTTAGATTCTACATTTAATGGTTATCAAGATTTTATTGTACAAAATTCATCATTTGGAGGGCGTCATCCTTCTATGCATCCTGATCAATTAAATGTTTTTAAAACTTTAAAAGAAATTACTGGATTTTTAAATGTTCAAGGTTCTCATCCAGATTTTAAAAGTTTAGATTATTTTAGTAATTTACAAGTAATTGGAGGTAGACAAACACATGATTATTATTCTTCATTGTACATTGTTAAAACATCTTTAAGAAGTTTAAGTTTACGATCTTTACAAAAAATTCGTGCAGGTGGTATTTCTATTCTAGAAAACAAAAATTTATGTTTATCCCCTGACATTCCATGGCAACAAATTGTCTCAAAACCTACTTCAGCCACAATTAGTATTAATAAAAATGGAGACTTTAATGAATGTAAAGAAAATGGTTTAGTTTGTCATGAACAATGTTCTTCAAATGGTTGTTGGGGTTCAGGATCAGATGAATGTTTAAGTTGTAAAGCTTATCGTTTTAAAGATACTTGTGTTAGCAGTTGTGATACATCTCTTGGTGTTTATGATACTAAATCTCCAGAATTAATTTGTGCTCCTTGTGATCCAGAATGTGATGGTTCATGTACAGGTGAAGGACCAAATAATTGTGAGCGTTGTAAAAATGTACGAGATGGTCCATATTGTGTTTCTAAATGTCCTGATTTGAAATATAATGATAATGGTCATTGTAAACCATGTAATGAAGTTTGTATAAATGGTTGTACAGGTCCTTCAAATAAATTAGGTCAAGGTGGTTGTAATTCTTGTGAAAAAGCTTTATTATCTAATGAAACAAACACTGTTGATATATGTTTGAAAGCTGATGTTCCTTGTCCAGATGGTTATTACAACGAGTATATACCATCTCCTGAAGATCGTATTTTAAAGAAAATTACAAGTAAGTTAATTTCTATAATTTATTACAATGAATGTGTTTAATTCTTTTTTAATTTTAGGTAAATCAATATGTAGAAAATGTCATCAACGTTGTAAAACTTGTACTGCTTTTGGAATTCATACACCACAGTGTGAATGCTTGAGATATTCGAATGGCGAACAATGTGAAGATTATTGCCCTAGTGATTATTTTCCTGATGAACAAAACCATAAATGCGTTCGTTGTTCTGAACATTGTAGAGGCTGTTATGGACCTAGTGATTCACAATGTGAAAAATGTAAACATTTAACTGTGTATTATGAAGATGAACATGGAGTTAAACGTTTCAATTGTACAGATGAATGTCCAAAAGACAAACCATATCGTAATTATAATAATGCAGATAATTTATTAGTTCCTTATTGCTCTGATCGAGAACCATCTATAATTATGAATCCATCTTCTCAAGATGCAGCTCAACGTTTAGGCAAAAATGTTTTTGCTGTATCTACTATTGTAGGTTTAATAGCTTTAATCATTCTTGCATTAAGCTTTAAAGTATACAAGGCAGTAAGATCTAAAGAAGACAAACTTAATAATGCCTGGCATATGGCTGGTTTACATGAAGATAGTGAGCCACTAAATGTAGCAAACATTAAACCTAACTTAGGAAAAATTCGAATGATCAATGAATTAGAATTGAGAAAAACAGAAGAGCCTTTAGGCTTTGGAGCTTTTGGTACTGTATATAAAGGTCTTTGGGTGCCTCAAGGACAAAATGTTAAAGTTCCGGTTGCAATAAAAGTTTTAAGAGAAGACACAAATGAAAATTTCTTAGAAGAAGCTTATATTATGGTCAGTGTTGATCATCCTAATTTAGTCAAATTACTTGGTGTTTGTATGACAATTCCTCCAATGCTTATTACACCTTTAATGCCAATAGGTTGTTTATTATCTTATGTTAGAAAAAACAGATACAAAATTGGACCAGAACCAATGCTAATGTGGTGTACACAAATAGCTAAAGGAATGGCTTATTTAGAAGAAAAAAATATTGTACATAGAGATTTAGCTTTAAGAAATGTTTTAATACAAAGATTGAATTGTGTAAAAATTACTGACTTTGGCTTAGCCAAATTATTAGACTATAACGAATGTGAATACAAAGCTGATGGTGGTAAAATGCCAATTAAATGGCTTGCTCCAGAATGTATTTTAGACAGAAAGTTTACTCATAAAAGTGATGTTTGGGCTTATGGTATAACAATTTGGGAGTTGTTCACTTTTGGTGAAAAACCATTTGAAGATAAAGATGCTAAAGATATGTATCAATGGCTCAAAAGTGGAGAAAGACCTTATCAACCAGATATTTGTACAGCAGAAGTTTGGAAAGTAATGGGTTATTGTTGGTTACCTGAACATACTCATAGACCTGCATTCCAAGAATTAGTTACAACATTTGAAAAATTTTCTCAAAATCCAAAATTATATTTGTCAATTTCAGAAAATGGTTTACCATCTTATGTACATCCTGAAAATAAAGAATGGTTGTATAGTTTAAAATCAGAAGGTCCAGAACAATTAATGGAAGCAGAAGACTATCTTCAATTGGGTTCTAAAAGAGCACCAAGTGATAATGGAAGTTTAGTATTAAATAATAATAATAATGCAATGTTCAGACATTTAACTTTAAATAGTTGTAGTCGTTTACCTTCATGTGGTTCAGGAGCTGGATCACTTCCTCCTACAACACCAATCAAAAAAAGTTCTGATACACAACACTTTTTCAATAATTTTGAACTTGTTAGTGGAATTGGGCTTAATAACCTTAATCCAAATTCATTTGTTAATCCAGGAGGATTTTTAACTTTAGGTAAACAAAATGTTGGATATAATAGATTTAGTAATGTACAGAATGGAATAGCAACAACACCTGCTGGATTTAATTCATTTACATTAAATTCTAATAACCCATGCCAATCTACTTCTTCTAGTGTATTTTATAATAATCGTTTAGTTAGTAAAAGCTTTGATGATTCATTAGACAATGTTAAATTAATTTCAACTCCAACAACAAGTGGACCTGGTCAAGATTTTAGTATTATAAATAGTAAAAATAATTCAAGCTCATCAGCAGAATTCAGAAAATATTCACAAAATTCAGCTGATTCTGCAATTGGTCACTATAACAATTGTAATAATTTAAATCATGTCAGAGAAGGTAGCATGAATTCTGGAAGATATACAATGGATCCAGTAAAAATGCAAACAAATGGTAATAAAAAATTTTATTTATCTTAAAACATAAAACTGATTTTTTTATTCAAGATTTAGATAATTTGGATAATGTATTTTTACCTAATACTGGAGTATTTCCAGTTGATTCAGATGATTATCTTATGCCATTAACAGGACCAGTTAGTAATCGTCGACAGCAGAATTATTTTGATAATGGTAAAATTATTTACAAACTCATATTCTTGTTTAACAAACTAACTTTTTTATTTTTTTTTCTAGATAATATCTTACAATACAACATGCAAACATTCGCAGTTGATGTACCAAGAGATTCTAGTCAACCTATTGTTAGAGACAATTTTGAATATATTTTTGGAGATAATTTGACAGGTGCTAATGAAGGAAATCTTGTTTAATGTGTTTTAGAACTTTTTTAACAAAATTTTGCAATAAGAAAATTTTTTTACTCAAAATTCTTCTTTTTAACTGCCAATCTTTAATTTAAAAATTATCAACAAAATTATTTTTTATACAAAACTTTTATTTTCATTGTCTCATAATAAAATGTAAATAGTGTTTTTAGATTTTATTTTAGGAAAATATCCTACAGTTTTTCTTTATTTTTTGTAAATTTGTTTTTATAATGTAGAAATTAACTATAAATACTTTTGTTAATTTTGTAAATAATTTTGATCATTTTTTGTTTAATATAATTAATTTATTTAACATGATCAACTATTTAAATCAGTTTAATATTTTGTCTCATTAAAAAATAAAAGTTTCTCATCAAAATAATCAACAAGCTTGTTTTTAATTTTTTATTAATCAACAATTTTGTTTTTAATTTCTTCTTTAATAACAATTTTTTTTTAATTTCTTCTTTAATAACAATTTTTTTTTAATTTCTTCTTTAATAACAATTTTTTTTTAATTTCTTCTTTATTAACAATTTTTTTTTAATCAACAATTTTGTTTTTGTGTTATTAATAAGAATGTTTTTTGAAAATAAAACTAAAGTAAAATGTTATCCATTTAATGTTTTTCTTTTTCAAACTAGTTTTTCTAAATGTAGTTGTTTCGTTTAAAAAACAGAAATTTAAATATTTTTCTTTTTTTAGAAATCTAGAATCTTCTTTTCATTTTATAATTTTAGAATCTTCTTTTAATTTAAATAAACTTTAATTGTTATTTAATATTTCAATGAAAAGCTTTTACATTTTTATTAAAAAAAACTTTATTCATGTTTTAGATGTTTTAATTTGTTCAATTAAAATAATATACAAGCATGATCTATCTAAATGAATGTTACTTGTAATAGTTTTCTTAATTTTTTTTCATAATAGTTCTCAATTTAGTTTTGAGAAAATAACAAGTTTTTTTCAATATAAATATGATACAAAATGTACATATAAAAATTTAAGACCAGATGCTTTAATTATTGTCAATAATACCAAAGGTTTAATATTTTTAGATAATAAAATTTGGAAGATAGATAATTATAAAATTACTGATCCAAAATTTTCTTATTTAAGTATTGAATATCCTGAATTAGATAATCATGATTTTATTGATTCAGCATTTACGTATTTAGATATTTATAAAGAAATAAGATACTGTTTCATAATTCAAAAATCAAAATATTTTCTTTATATCACTGAATTAAATGATACTAGTTTAAATTATAATGAATTTACTAATCAATTTTATATTGGTAATGGAAAATTAGATCAATTATGGAAATCAAATAATTTTTTAAATTCATTTATACAACCGATATTTTGTGCTTTTCTTTTACCTATTGAATCAAATAAATTCTTATTTTTCTTCTTTGGTTATAGTATTAAATATACTGATTGTGAAATTGAAATTACATATAGAAAGAATGATAACTTAATTTTTAAAAATTTAAACTCACAAAGTTTATTACATCCTGTTTTTAATTTAAAAAAAGAATGTAGCGTATTAAAAAAAATTGAATTTTTAGAAAACTTAGAATGCAGGTTTTTAGTTTCTAATCGTTTAAATTATAAAAATATTACTTTGAACTCCTTATTTTTAGGAACACGTACAAAAATTTATTATGCAAATAATGTTTCTTATAAAAATTATTTTCATAAAATGTTTACTCATTATTTTAGTTATAAACAATTTTGGAATTGTGAAGAAATAAGTTTTTTGAAAGAAAATACAATCAAATTTTTTATTGTTCCTATTTTTTTTACATTTTCCTTAATTTTTTTTATTACAAAAAAATTTCATACAAACACTTATGATACAAATTTAAAACTTATTGAACAAGAAAAATTAAATGAACAATATAATAAGTTTAGATTAGAGCTGATTGAAAAAAACTGAATTTTAGAAAAAAAAATTTTATTTTCTAAAAACCTTATAAAAAATTAGAAACTTTTCAACAAAATACATTTTTTTTTAATTTTTTTATTATTTTTTAAGATGATAAGATTTATTCAAAATAATCAAGATTTTAAAATTAATTTTTATTTATATTTAGCTTTGATATTAAAGTATTATTTACTATTACATTGAATGTAAAAGGATTATTTTTTATTACGACTATCGTATTTAAAGTTAGCGCTTAATTTTATAACAGCCATCTTTTTTGTTTTCTTTCTTATTTTCGTATACTTCTTCTAATGTGTCTTTTTTTAATCGTATTAGACCATTTATTTTTTTTTTCTTTTAGTTTTTTACTTTTGTATTAGGTCTTATTTTTAATTTAGTTGTAAACTTTTAAAAAATTTTTAAACTCGTTCTGTATAAAACACTTAAAAGGTAAGATAAATAAGATTTTTTAAAAACAGCATTTTTCTCTGAATAGGATTTTAAAATCTCTATAAGGGCATAATATTTAACCAAATTAATTATTTTTTATTCTCTATTATAAAGGAAGTCAAAAATTTTTGTCTCCATTTCCAACTGGGCCAGAGGCTTATTCTGGCTAATTTTATCAAAGTTTTGTCTTCTTATAATGAACTTAGATTTACCAAAAACTAAAAAAGTTAAAATGGAAACTGACGATTGTATTTTAGATGATATGGAAATGGACAAAGATTTATATATCATTGAGCCAGAAACTAATTTAAAAAGTAACATTAAGTAAGTTACTAAAACTTTTTTTTAATAATTTAAATTAAAAATTTTTTTTTAGGTTAGCAGAATCTAAAAATAGTATGGCTAGTAACATGTATAAAGAAAAAAATTATGCATTATCTAAGAAATTATATACTGAAGCAATAAATTTAAACCCTAATTCTTCTATTTATTATGCTAATAGAGCTGCATCTTCAATTGGTTTACATCAATTTGATTGTGTACTTCAAGATTTAAATAAATCAATATCATTAGACCCTACATATATTAAAGCTTATACTAGAAAATTCAATTTTTATATAATGACTGGTGAATTAGATAAAGCAGAAGAATTAATCGAAGTTATTGAAAAAATTGATCAAAGTTTAGTTGATTCATTAAAAAACACAATTAAAAGTTTGAAATGTAATTTAAATTACTATTACAAAGCTGTTAACAATAATAATCATAGAGAAGCTATTTTTTATATTGACAAAGTTTTAACAAACTGCTTAAGCTCTAATAATTTTAAATTAAAAAAAGCAGAGGCTTTAGCTTTATTAGCTAGACAAAATGAAGTTTTAGATATTGTTGATTCTATTTTAAGAAAAGATCCTAACAATTCTGATGCTCTTTATATTCGAGGTTTATGTTTTTTTTATAAAGATGAATTTGATAAAGCTATAGCTCATTTTCAAAAAGCTTTACGTTCAGAACCTGAACACAAAAAAGCTCAAACTTGTTATAAAAAAGTCAGAAATTTAAAAAATTTGAAAGAAGAAGCTAAAATATTTTTAGAAAAAAATATTTATGATAAAGCTATTGATTGCTATAAACGAGCTTTGGAAATAGAACCAAACAATAAATTTTGCAATGCTAAACTTTATTTCAATATGTCCATAGTTTGTGGTAAAGTAAGTCTTTTTTTTTTAATTTGTTTTTGATTTAAATAAATAACTTTAAATTTATTTTTAGCAAAAAAAAACTAAAGAAGCAATAGATTTTTGTACCAAAGCAATTGATTTAGATCAGAATTACAAAAAAGCTTATATGAAAAGAGCAAGTTTATATGATGAATTAGAAATGTATGAAGAATGTGTTAGAGATTATGAATATTTAAATAAAACATCAAAAACTAGAGAAATAAATGATTTATTAGAAAGGAGTAAAATGTTATTAGCAAAATCTAAACGTAAAAATTATTATCAAATTTTAGGTGTATCTGAAACTGCAGATAAAATAGAAATAACAAAGGCATATAGAAAAAGAGCTAAAGATCATCACCCAGATCGTCATGCTAATTCGTCTGAAGAAGAAAAATTAGTACAAGAAAAGAAATTTAAAGATTTAAGTGAAGCTTATACTGTTTTAACTGATCCAGTAAAACGAAATCAATATGATAAAGGTTATGATTTATCTGATAGTTCATCATACCAACGATTTAATCCTAATCAATATAGAATGTTTTGTAATCAAAGACTATTTGAAGATATTTTTGCTTTTAACAAAAATTTCTAATCTTTTAGTTAAAAATTTGTCAATTTTTTTTTTGTTTTTGAATAAAGCAAACTTTAGGGAAAAATATTTTAAAATTTTAGTTTACCAAAAAAATTAAAAACTGATTTACCACTACATTAATTTAGTACTTATAATACGTTTGTTGAACTAAAGTTTGCATGCTTCACAGTTTTTAATTTCAAAAACACCTAAATTTGTTAAATTTTTTAAGGCTAATTATTTCCAATTTTTTTATTAAGTTTTTATACCTTTTTTTAAATTGATTTAGTTTCGAACGAATTAAATTGCGTAGTTGTTTTTTTTCTTAAAAAAATAATTTTTCATTAGTAACAGTAGATGTAGAGTAATTTATTTTTATAAAGACCAAAAGTTTTTCATTAAGATCCTTAAAAATCAATAATTGTGTTTAAATTTAAATTTTGTGAACGTAACTTTGTGATTAAAAAATTTTTGTTACTAATAATTTAGTTTTTTATGTGGTTAATCAAACTTAATCTTAATGTAAGTTTTCTAATGAAAAGATTTTATTTTTGAAAGTTTTTTCTAAATTTAATTTTTTGATCGAATGTTTAAGAGCTTTGATATAGTTTATAGATGGCGTCTTATTATTTGAAAATTTTCTAAAATTTATTTTCTAAATTAAATTTAAATTTTTTCTAATTTAAATCATAAAATCTTTAAGATTCTTTAAGAGTTTTCTCAAAAAGATTCTAATTATTTTTTTATTCAAAAATTTGAAACTAATTAAGTCATTTAAGAGTTTTAATTGAATATGTTTGAAATTAATTTGATTCGAATAGTAAATTTTTTATTTTTGTTTTAAATTTATATTAAATTGTTAAAAATAAAATTATATTTTTATGTATAAGCTTATTATTTAGCGTTGAACATAAAAATGTGATTTCAATTAATAAATTTAAGTTTTTTAATTAAAAAAAACAAGCTGAGTCTTGATGAACCCAGAAGTTATTACAAATGAAAAATCAAATTTTGAATATTCTAAAGCATTAATAAATTTAATTGAACAGTTAGAACAGATTATTGAAGCATTAGTTAAATTGATTGATCAAATTGAATCTTGTTTAAGTGATTTAGAATATTCTTATGATTTTTTGATATTGTATCCAGAAAATAGTTTACCAATTGATTTTGAACAGCATTTATCCACTTATCCTGTTCAAAGAATTAAAACACTTGAACAGCAAGTAAACAATTTAATTGTAACAATGCAAAGTAATAGAAAAGATCTTGAAAAAGAAATCGAACGTATTGAACATCCTGAAGAATATCATACAACAAAATTAACTAGAACAAAATTATTTAATGTGCTACAAACTTTTACTGAATTAATAGAAAGATATGCATTAAATAAAAATCAATTTCAAATAAAACTTAAACGTATCATGGCTAAACAAGTTAAATGCATTAATTTATCTTTTACAGAAAGAGCCTTAGATCAAATACTTGAAGTAGATTTAAGAGATGAAATGGTTGATTTTGATAATAGTAGTTTTATATTTAAATCATTAAAGAATAAAATAGTTGCCAAAACAGATCAAGAAGAAAAACAAGACGAATTTGAATTAACAAAGCAAAATTTAACTAAATTATTTAAACTAATAAATAAATGCTATTTAAGTGTAAACGGTTTGTTTACATCTACGAATACAATGTTCATACAATTTTGTATTATTTGTGAATTTACAATTAAACGGAAATTGATTGCAGAAGTTGAAGAAATAAGTTTTATGGAAATAGTTGACTTTACTACAAAAGTAGCAAATAAAATGAAAACTGATTATATGTTAGAATATTCTTCTCCAATATTATTACCAAAAAAACAAAAAAAAAAAATTTCAATTTACTTGAGCATTATTTTAGTAATTTTAAGTATTATAGTGATAGCTATAATTTTAATTTATTTATCCTTTAATCATAAATTGTATTTAAATTTTTTGGAAAAATTTTAATATTCCTTCGTACGAATGTTTTATAAACAATTTGACTACCTAGAAACAAATTTGTTGATTAAGTTTTAGAATTCAAAGAAATTAACTTTTTAATTGAAAACAAATTTATTCATTTGCTTCTGATTATTAATTTCCATGTGTTTGATAAAATGTTATATTATTTTGATTATATTTATTCAAGATAGATTAATTGATCATTAAATACAAAAACATAATTAAAATTTTTAAGCACCTTATAATCTAAACAATTAACCTGATGTTTTTTTATTTAAAGTACTTTTTGAATAGTTAAGATGATTCAAGCTATTTTAAATTATTTTATTTTGATGATTTAAAAAGTTTTCAAATATAAAAATAGAAATAAAAATAGAGATCGTACGTTATATAATATTTTAGCTCTTATTTAATATAATTAAATCAGCTTTATTTAAATATATTTAATTAAACTTTATTTTGCTTAAAAGCTATCTGAATGATTAGAACGCCATCCTCATAAACCAAAAAAAAAAAAAAGAATTTTGATAAATTTTTATTTATACAGAACAAAGCTCAACATGCCATTTCTTGTGTGAACAACATGCGCTAGAAAATAAAAAAAACCTGATATTTTGATTTGTTTTTGTCTAAAATAAAAAAGAAAAAAGGTGTATTTTAAATGAAGCAAATTTAAATACTAATTTTAAAAGTTTTTTTTCAATATTTAACCAGTTGTGAAATTTAATTTATCTAATTAAAATAGAAATTCTAGAAGCTAAGTTTTCTTTTCTGAGAAAGCTTTTTTTTTTTCTATTTTTTAAACCTTGGTCAATTTTCAAAAACCTTTTCTATTTAGTTCTTATTGTTTAATATTACTCAAAAAGAAATTTGAATTTGTTTATATTTTTTTTCTAATTGTTAGTTTTAGAAATTATTTTTTAGAAAAAAAATAGAGTTAAGCTTTTTTTCTTGTTTTAGTTAATACAAGTTATTTTAAAAATGGCTCCAAATTTACGTTTTAATAAAAAAACAGAAGAAGAAGAAATTATTCAAAATCAATTAGATCAAATTAAGAATATAAATAAATTTAAAAATTATGATTATAAACTTCAAATAGTTTGGAGAAATGTCATAATAATGGGCTTATTACATACGTCCGCAATATTTGGAATGTATTTAATGTTTAGATCAGCTAAATGGCAGACTAATGTATTTGGTAAGATATATTTTTTTTTTAAATATTAAAATTAGATTTTTAAATTGAGTAAATTTTAAAAAACAATTCTTTATTAAATAATGAATCTTTTTATGTAAACAAAAATTTATCTTTTGGAAAAAAGAAATTTATCTCTTGTTTTTTAATAATTTTTTTGGTTAAAAATATAAACAAAACATTCTTTATTTTGAAAAATTAATATTCATCTATTTTTTTTTTTGAAATAGCAATTTCGCTTTATTTACTATCTGGACTTGGAATTACAGCTGGTGCTCATCGTCTATGGTCTCATAAATCGTATAAAGCAAAACTTCCTTTACGTGTTTTTTTGATGTTTTTCAATACAATGGCTTTTCAAGTAAGTTTTTTTAATTGTTTTATTTTTGTAGTTAAATTCCTTTTAAATTCAGGAAACTTTTTTAAATAAAATTGTTTTGATTTTATTTATCATAAGGTAAAATACTTGAAGGTATTTCTTTTTGAACATTTAAAGGAAATTTTAAAGAAAAATCTGATCTAAGTATTTTTTTAAGAGTTTTATTTTTCCTGATATTTTCGATTGATGGTTATAAAAATTACATAAAGTAACCTTATAAATATAAGTTACCTGCTTTCAATGTAATAAACTTGAAAAGTGCCAGCTACTTATTAGTTTTACTCTTATTAATTATTAAATTTTAAGCGGTAATATTTTTTACTGTAACTAATTATGTATTTAATTAAGTTTGAATTTTTTTCCAAAAACTTTTCACTTTAATTATAATTTTTTATTTTAATTAAATTAAAAATAATTTTAAGTTTATTTTTCCAAAAAAAAAAAGCTTGGTCAAGCTTATCATTAATTTAACAATAATTCAAATAAATATGTTTATGTTTTGGAAATTTTTTCCTTTTTTTTTAAATTAATATGGATCTATATAGTTTTATTAAATAGTCAACTTTTTTATATAAAAAAAATTCAATTAAACGTATTTTTATTAGTTTTTAGATTAAATAATCAAAACCAAAAAGTTTTATCATTAGTTTAGATTAAAGCTTAAGTTTTTTTTTTAAATTTTAAAACAGGAAACAGATTTTTTATCATTTAGTTTTATAAAATGAGTTTTAATGAAAACTGTTTTTCTTTTTAACAAAAATAATTAATATAAAACTTTTTTTTAAAGTTTGTATCACTTTTTGTTGAATAATTTTCAACTTTTTTTTATCTAATTTCAATAGACAATCAAAAAATTTTTTTACTGTAAAAATTGATTAAATTTTGAAATAAAGAATTTTTTTCAGTAATTTTTCAGTATTTTTTAGTTTAATTTTTCAGTATTTTTTAGTTTTATTTTTCAGTTCAATTTTTTATTTTAAGAATAACTTTTTTATTGCATGTGACAAGCATTATTTTTTTCTTGATGACCGACTGATCGTATATGTCAATAGAAACTCATTAATTTGAAATTTTGTTTAACACACAACTTACTAAATAAAAAGTTCATGTTGATGAATTGTGGTTGCTGAAAGTTTTTTACTTTTTTATTTTATAGCCTTTTTAAATTCTTATTTTTATTTATTTATTTTTTTTGGCAAAAATCCACTTGATCATCACATAGATGATAATGATACTAATAATTTTGAACTTGCTATGATATTAATGATGTTTTACACTTTAACTGATGAATGTTTTTTTTTGTCACTTTTTACGCGTTAAAATAATTTTTAGATCAAAGTTGCTAGAAGCATGTTCAGTGTTAATGATCTGCATAATGTTTAAATTTTTTTTCATAGTTCATTTTACTTATTTTAAAAAAAATTAAATTTTTAAAAAAAAAAAATAATTTTATTGATTTCTTTTATGAAAATTAAAAAAAAATTCAAATATTTTATAATCATTGTTTATATAGATAGTATGATAATTTTAATTCATCTATTCCAAAGAAGAAAAATTGATTAATCTCATAAATTTTCTTTGATTTTAACATTTTTAGATATGAATTTTTAAATCTATAAACTTTAAAATTTTTATCACAATTAATAATCAGCTATATATTTTAGTAAATAAATTTTAGTTTTGTTTAAATGATCTAAAAAGAAAAATTACTAAAAGTATCAAATTTTGTTGACCTGACTAAAAAGTTGAAAAAAATTTATTTTGTTATAAAAATAGTTAAATTTTCATAAGGAAATTCTTTAGATTGATAAATTAATTTTTATGAAATCAAAATAAAAAAAATACTTTTTTGCAAAAAACGAAATTCTTAAAAAATATTTTTTAGTAAATAGGCCTAGAAGCGCCCCTTCAATAGCACAATCATAATTTATTATCAAGCTTCTTTTTTATTTCAAAAACAAACATAATACATACTAAATTAAAAAAATTGATTTCAAATTAAATAACGATTTGTAATCTAGCTATTATATTTTAAAGCTTCTTCATTTCCACTTTTTTTATTGTTTTTAAAGCATAAAATATTTTAATGAATTTAAAAGTTTAACTTTTTTCAAGTTCAATTATTTTATAAGAAAGTTTTTAATTTGAAAATTGTCAAAAACTTAATAAACTTTTTAATATATTTGGTTTTGTAAAAATTTTAAGTTTGTTTTTAAGTTTATTATAAGCTTTCATTAATGTTACATTTCTAAAAAATTTTTTCCTTTCATAATCTAAGTTTATTATGAAATTTATTACAAGTTTAGTTGTTTTCCTTTTTTCGTAAACTTTTTTTATTATAAATCTTTTTTTCTTATAATTTTTAGTTTCTCAACATTTTATTTGATTCAATTCATTTATCAATCGTTTTAATATCTTTTTTTATTAAAATTTTTTAACATTTGGTTACAATTTTTATTCTTTTTCTAAAAGATACCTAGTTTTTTTAAATTTTTTTTTTCTCAAAAAACATCTTGTATTTATTACTTTTTTTTACATAAAAATACTAAATTAAATTATACCTTTGTTTTATTTTAAAATTAAGTCTTTCGAAATATTTTCTTTTTGACCAAAAATTTCTTTTTCTAAAATTAAATAAAGCTTTGTTTAAAATAAGCAAGGCTGTTGTATAATATTATATCTTTATGCTTGAAATATAAATAAGTTTTATGTATCATCTGTATTTAGTTTATCTGCCATCTGCTGTTCAATCTTATTTTGTATACTTTATTTATTTTTGTTTGACAATGATGCAAACGTCAAATTTCTTTAAGTTAAGATTGATAATCTTTTTTAAACTAAGTTTAGATATAATTCATAAAAAAATACTTAAAAATTAAAATCAAAATGATTTAGATGTTTTATCAGAGAAAGGGTATAAATTTTATTCATTTTTTTTTATGAAAAAAATATTGTATGATTAGAATTTTTTTGTCCTTTTTAATATGCATCAATTCTATTTATAGTTTTTGTCAGAAAAAAATGACAAAAAAATTAATAACTCTGTTTTTTGTCATGGTTTTTAAGCTTACAAATAGACTTTCTACTTCATATTGTTTATAAAAATTTCAACAAATTTAGTATCAACTTTTGAAAAGTTTTTTTTAATTGAAAATTCAGCTTAATTATGCAAAGAAATTTAATGTTTTTAAAACTTATTCATATTTGTTTGATATCATTTAATTCTCTTAAACTATCAAATTTTTTTAGATAAAAACATTAATATTTTTATAACTTTTGTTAGATATATGCTAATAAATTTTGGCCAACTTTTTTTAAATTTTGTTGACAAAGATTAATTTTTTTTAATCTAATTTAATCAGTTTAATTTGTTATTTTAGCTTTTTTATCTAAATTATTTTTTAAAGCCTAATAAATGAATAAAATCATCACAATTAAAACTTTAAAATCAATTAAGCTAACTTAATATGTTTTTAATTTATTTCCAAATTTTTTTCATAATTTAACTAACTTTAAAATGATGTCAAAAATTTATCAAACACAAAATTTTTTATGATCAATAATTCATGGTATAGCTAATCTTTATTATTTTGCGTTTTTAGAATTTTTTATTTTTCTTCAAATGTAGCAGATGATGATGAAAATGTTTGATGAGTTTTAATTTCTTTATTTTTTTAAGTTTTTATAAACTCAATATTTTGTTTTCATACTAAAGATTATTTTTTCAAATTTTTGAATGTAAACTTTAAAATTGACAGTTTTCTCTATTCTTAATATCTGTTTTAAATTATAATTAATATTTAAAAAATAATTCTCTCATTAAGGATTAGTTTAATCTTTTTTAAATATTTGAAGAATAATTAAATTTTATTAAAACTAATACTTAACAATGTTTTTATATTAATCTACTAAGATTATTAAAAATTGATGAGAATTTACAAATTTTTTTGTTTGAAATTAATCTTTTTTGTTTAGGTCTTTCTAATTTTTATTTTAAAGGTTTAAACTTAATTTTTACTGTTTTATAACAATCTTTAAGTTTAAATAAAATTAAATTTTAACTAATTAAATTTTAAAAAATTAAGTTTCAAAATTTTTGAATTTTAATTATTAATTTTCATGTTTAAAATTTTCAACACCAGGTGTCAGATTTTTTTTAAATTTTATTTCTTTTCAATACAAGTATTGTCAAATTTATATAACTATTATCAAAAGTTTTCTAAATAAGTTTTTTAAACTTTATAATTTTAAAAATATTATCACAGTTTTAATTTTACAAGATTAACACTTTAAAAACTCATTTGATTAAACAATTGATTTTCAAAATTTTAAATTTTAAGCTAAATAGTTAAAAGAATTAAATTAACTTAATTTAATGAAAAACATATATAGTTTATAATTATGAAAAATATTTTTTTTTGTTTGTTTAAATTTTTTTTAAAGAGTTTAAGACGTGATTTAACTTGAAAAAAAAATTATCTTTTAAAACTTTGTAGAAAAATTTTTTTTTTTGTTAAATTAAAATTTTACACTGAAAGATAAAAATATTAATTTATTTTTATATTTCATCACTTTTCGAATTTAAAAAAAATGTATCTTTTAAATTTAATTTTATTATCATTTTTTCCTCGTATTTTAATATATATATTTTTTAATATTTTTTATTCATTTCAATTTTTACAATCCCCAATGGCTAATATTTTTCTTTAAAAATTACTTTATAACCTTTAGAAGTTTTTTTTTAGTCTTTTTTACTCTTTTCAAAGAAATAAACTTTCCTTCAAATATGTATCAATATTTAAAGTTTTATCAAGTGTTATTGACATTATTTTTTGGTCAATAGTAAATAATTAAGAGTATTTCCTGCCATTTGCATTCAAAATAAAACTTTGTCATTCTTATTTATATCAGTTTGAATTTTTTTTACAAAAATAATCTTAAAAAATTATTTGTTTTACAAATTGTAAATAATATCGATAATCAAAAAAATCAAAAAAAAAGTTTTCTTTTTTTATTAAAAGCTAGTTTCATCCAATGAATTTTATTTTAATGAAACATCATTTGAACTGAGGCATTAAATTTTTTTTTATGTATCTCAAATAAAAAATTACAAAAGTTTTAACTTATTATATTTTTTTTATCTTTTTTAATGCTTGTTATTTTAATTAAAATAAGCTTTTACGTTTTTATTTTTTTTAGAATGATATCTATGAATGGTCTCGTGATCATCGAGTACATCACAAATATAGTGAAACTGATGCAGATCCTCATAATGCTACTCGTGGTTTCTTTTTCTCTCACATAGGTTGGTTACTTTGTCGTAAACATCCTGCTGTTAAAGACAAAGGTAGCTTACTTGATTTAAGTGATATTGCTGCTGATCCAGTTGTTGCATTTCAAAGAAAGTATGTATCATTCTTTTTAGGCTTAATTTTAAAAGTTTTTTTAAAAACTTTTGGTTTGTCAACAAAAAACTGAAAACTTTGTCAAATTTAATTTTACTCTTTTTTCAACTTATCATTAAATTATAATCTTATTATATTATTTTTTTTTTTAGGTATTACTTACCTTTGGTATTTTTAACTTGTTTCTTTTTGCCTACTGTATTACCAGCATTTTTCTGGAATGAATCATTTTTTAATGCTTTTTATATTTGTGCTTTATGGCGTTACTGTTGGACATTAAATATGACTTGGTTAGTTAATTCTGCTGCACATGCCTTTGGAAATAGACCTTATGATAAACGTATTTCACCAGCTGAATGTATACCAACAATTATGGGTGCGATCGGTGAAGGTTTCCATAATTATCATCATACTTTTCCTTGGGATTATGCTGCATCTGAATTAGGTTTTAAATATAATTTAACAACCATGTTTATTGACTTTTTTGCATTTTTCGGACAAGCTTATGATTTAAAAACAGCAGCAAAAGTAATGATAAAAGATAGAAAAATGCGTACTGGAGATAGACCTGACCAAACAAAATATAGTTTCTTTTATACAAAACAAGAATAAATTTAATGTATTTGGAATGTTAATCAAAAAAATGAATTTATAATAATTATAGATTTTTAACATCAAAACTTATGAGAAATTCATTGTCTAATTTAATAAAAAATTTAAATTAACTGAGCAAGTTTTTTTCTGAATTGTATCTCATTTTTTTTAATCTCATCTTCATTGTTTAAGTTGAATAATTAGCTGAATAATTTTTTAGTTGCAGATAGATATTTCATAATTTTTTTATTAGTTTCTCAATTAATAATTTTGACACTAATTTTTTAATTAACTTTAAAGCTTACTCAAAAAACTAAACTATAGATAACCCTTAAATGACAAATTTTTGTTAAATTATTTATTTGGGTAATAAAAAACTTTTACTTTTTTTGAGATTATTTTAATTTTTCATTAATCAGTAAGTATTAATAGTTGTCTTAATTAATGTTAAACATTTTGTAAAGAAGTTAAAATGATTTATATTTTTGAAAATGGAAAGGCTTACAAAATTTAAAGAATAATTTTAACATGATTATTATGTTAAGCATGATTACAATGTTTGAAATGTTTTCATTTAAAAATTAATTTTTTAAAATGAGAATATTTTTAGAATACTTTTTAATTTGTTTTTTTTAAAAAGACTTTTCATTTTTCTGATTAGTTTCTTTTAAATCACAATGTTTGTTCTCAAACTTTTTTTAATTTGTGAAAACTTTTATTGTGAATTTTTTTTTTAGTTAATTTTGATTCAATTGGTCCTTCAAATTTTTCAAAATTCAGGTAAGAATTTTTTTTGGTAATTTCATTCTTATTTACTTAATAAAAATAGAAGAAAAAATGAAAAATTTAATTTTTATTCTCTTAAATTGGATCTTTAATCTTTTTAGTTTTTTTGATTCTTTTTTTAAGTTATTTTGTTGAAATATAATCAAAAGTAAATTAATTTTACTTTATAAATATGAAAATGATTATGATAGTCTTTTAAAAAAAAAATATTTTTTACATCAAGTATTATTTATGAAAGAACTAAAATGATGGATTCTTTTTTAAAACTTTTTTTTCTGAAAAAAAATTTTGTGTATTAAATCTAGTTTAAGATGATATAAATTGTTTTTTATTTTTAATTTAAATTTTAATGAGTTATTCTGTTTACAAAAAGTATTCATTTATAATTAAATATTGATTTAAATAGAATCTTTCTTTTAAGATTAACTTTGAATAAAAGATCAACAATGAATAAAAATTTTTTTCAAGTTTTAAATATAAAAAAATTATCTTTAAATCAACTATAGATAAAAAATAAACTTTACTTTTAAAATTAATAATGATAGAATCTTTTTAACTATGATGAAAGATTTTAATATTGAAAAGAACTTAAATATCAGCTATAAATAGAAAATCAACTCTTTTTTAAAATTTAAGTATTTTTTTAAATAATAAAAAAAGTAATAATTTCTTTGTTTATTTAAAGCTTAAAAATTCTTTTCTTTTCTAAAAATTATTAAACCCTTAGGATATACAAGTACAATAAATTTAAAAAAGAAAAATCTTTTACTTTATTGTAAATCAAAAGTTAAATTAGTTATGTAAAATTATTTCTTAGTTTTAATCTATTTTACTTTGATTTTAATAATTTATGTCAATTTTATAAATTTATCATTTTCTCTTAAGTATTTTTTTTTTCAAAATTCAAATCTATATATTCTTTTAATTTTCTTATAATAGATTTCTTTTCCATGTTTTAAATTTTTTTTCTAAATTTTTTTTTCTAAAATTTTTTAAATTTTCTATGAAAAATCATTTTTCATTTAAAATTTATTCATATTTTTTTTTGTAAAATAAGATATCAAAAACCAAATATTTAAAGTTCGTGTCATGAAATCATCAAAATTCATTTAATTTTTTTTTTCAATTTTAACTTAAATTACATTTTTTTTTTTAAAAAATAAAATTTTTATTTACTTTAAATGCTTATTTAAAATTTTTTTTTCCAAAATAAAAATAAAACCTATTTTTTAATGAGAGAATTTCACAATCAATTACAGAACAATATGATAACTTTTTTTTTCAATAAACTTTACTCAATTATTTTTTTTACAATCAAAATTATTTTGGTTTAATTAAATTTTTTATGATAAAATTCAATAGTTTTAATGAGCTAAAATTTTTTTATTTTCAAACTCATTATAATTAACATATAGATATACAAATTCATAATTTAAGTTTACTCTTTTTTAATTTCTTTCTGTTTAGATTTTTTATTTAGATTTTCTATTTAGGTTTTCTATTTGTTGTTTAGATTTTCTATTTTTTATTTAGGTTTTCTATTTGTTTTTTGGATTTTTTGATTAAAATTTTATCTAAATTTTTCAATTTTTATTAGATACTATTAATTGAACTTTTAAATTTTATCAAAAATTTGAATATTTTCTTAAATTAAAATTAAAGTTTTTGAACTTTGTATTCAACTTCTTTAATCATTTTAAATTTTCAAATAAAAACTTAGTATAAATTGTTTCAATTAAGACTTGAAATTATTATTTTTACTTAGACTTTCAAATTATATTTTTTTTTATTTAAACTTTTCTTTTTAATTAAATTAACCTTATAAAATAAATTCTTACTTTTAATTAAATTTATTAAGATATTATTGAACTTTTATTCATCTTAAACATTGATATACTTTTTATAAAAGTTTGTGATAAGGTCGATTAGTTTTTTTTTCATAACTCATGGGATTTTTTTTTAAGACAGTGGTCATGTTTTATTAAGCTTTTTTTACCTTAAAAACATAAGCACTCAATAGTGTTCAAAAATATTAATAATATAAATTAAAAAAGTTTTTTTGTAAAATTTAAAAGATAAAAGTTTATTATGAATTTTTTTATAGTTTTTTTATCATTTTTTTTTGCCAAAAAGTATATTAAACATAATCATATTTTATTCTTTGTTACTAAATTGTTTATTTTTAAACAAACTTTAATAAACTAATCTTTAACAACTTTTTTGCTCAGAAATTTTTTTCAAAATTTCTATTAATTCTTATCTTAAGCTTTAATTAATTCATGAATAAAGTAAACGTAAAACACAATTAAAAAGTTTTAATTAAAAGTTTCAAAAAAAAAAAATTAACCTTTATTAGAAGACATTTTTTTCAAGTATAAATTTAGTGTAAACTCTTACAATTGATTTGTTTTTATTTAAAAAAAAAACTTGATAAAAATTTGAAAGAAAAGTTTCATAAGCTTAAAAATTTTGTTTGATCTAAGCATGTCAATCGAGGTTAGTTTTTGTTCTTTTTTTTCTGGTTTCATAGATTAACTAAAAGATTATTTTTATAAAAAAGAAAAAAATTTTTTTGTTTAGAAATTTTTTCTAACTTTATTGTTAAATTGATTCAATTAAAATTTTTTTCTATTTTTTTTACAAATTAAGTTTATTTTTTAATTTTATCTCTTTAAAAAATATTTATCTCAAATATTCTTAAATTTTAGTTTAATTGATTGGTTATTTAATTAAAAAATGATTAATAGTTAACACTGAATTAATTAAAATAAAAAAAAAACGATTCATCATTTTATTGAAGGATATCCTTTTAGAAAACATCCTTCTAAAGTCTTTACTTCCTTTTTATAAAGGCTTTTTAAAATTATTCAAAAGTTTTTATTGTTTCCACAACCCTTTCTTTTTTGACCACTAATTATTTTCTTCAAAATATGCCATAACTTTTTTAAGTTTATTTAAAAAGTAATACTAGTTCATTTTAATAACTTTTATATTTTGACATTTTTGATTAAGCTCTCAAGTTTTTATACATTTAAATTTGAAAATATTTAGTTTGTTTTTAGAAAAATATTGAAATAATTTGAGAAGAAAATGTTATGAATTGAAAAATTATAAAGAAAGTTGTTTTTTTCATATAAATATTGTGTAGCGAATTGTTATTTTCATTTGAAGATTATTAAGCAAATTGTTGTTTTCATTTGAAGATTATTAAGCAAATTGTTGTTTTCGTATAAAGATTTTGAGGCAAATTGTTGTTTTCGTATAAAGATTTTGAGGCAAATTGTTGTTTTCATATAAAGATTTTAAAAAAAGTTGCTCTTTATTAAGATTGCAAAGATGATTATTGTTTTCATATAAAAAGTGATAAGAAAATTATTGTTTTTATATTAAGATTTTAAGACAAATTGTTGTTTTTATATAAAGATTTTAAGGAAAATCGTTGTTTATAAGAGTGATAAAAAATTTGTTGTTTTATTTTGAAAATAAATAAGTTGTTTTAGTTTAAAAATAATATTTAGAAAATTGTTGTTTTAGTATAAAATTGAAAACTGTTGTTCAAAAACTAATACTGAGAATATTGTTGTTTAAGTATCAAGTTTAGAAAATAAAATTGAAAAAGTATTATATAAAATTTTTAAAACTCATTCATACTGTAAAAGTTTTGAAAGGAAATTTTTTTTTTATAAAACTTTTGTAAAAGTATTTAGAAGAATTAAAAATATTGTAAAGCTATTTAAAAATTAAGAATATTATAAAACAATAGTTTTAATGGAAAATAAATTTACATTGTTAATTCTTACTCAATATATTGAAATTTTTAAAAGCTTTTTATCTTAAAATTTTTTTTTTTTATATCAAAACTTTAATCTAAGACCAAAATATTTTAATCAAAAATAGCTTTTTTAGAAAAAAAAATTCTTTTTTTAAAAAGACAAAATTTTTTAGTTTAAAAAATTACGAAATAGTTTAAAGTTTTGTTTTTTCAAAATTTTATCTATAAAAAATATTTAAAAAAATTAACTGATTTGTGAAAACAAAGCTCATGTTGTATTTAAATTATTTAGTTTATTTTAATAAAAATAATACTATTCATTATGTGACAATGTCGGAAATAACTTTATTAAAATTCAAATTTAGTAAAAAAAAAAACTTCATTATATTCATTAGCTTGATTTTGGCTTAAAATTGAAATCTTTTGTTTTTGTAGTTTTTTTTTTTGAAATATTTTATAGAAATTTTAAAATTTTTCTTTAGTTTCATTTTTTATTTCTTTAAAATATTTGTTTTTTAGAAAATTTCTTTTCAATTTTTTTTAAACTTTTACTCAAAATTGATTTTTAAAATTTACTTTTTACTAAACTTTATATGAAATTTGTTTTTTTTTTCTAAATTTATTTTCTAGAAGAAAGTTTATTAAATAATTTTGAACTATAAATTAAAAGAAATGTATTTATATATAAATGTTATACATATGTAAATTAGGTACCTTTGAATGTATCTATTTTCTTTTATTTAATATTCTCTAAAATATTCAGCTTTATTTAACTCAATCTTTACAATTTTAGTTATTTAAATTTATTCAAATAAATCTCAAGCATGATTTGTATTATAATTATTAACAATAACCAATGCAATTTGCTTTAAATTTATCAACATTTTGAACAAAATTATCTTAAACAATTTGATTTTACATTTTTTTGCTTTTTTTAAAAGTTTTTCCAATAGATAATAAAGTTTTATTGAAGCTTAAAAAATAAATTTTTTTATTACTCAAACGTTCTAAATTGTTTTTTGCGTTTTTTTTTAGTTTACATTAGACGATTTCTTTTTTTTTTTTTTAATGTTTTAACATGAGAGTAATTAACAAGTTTTAATTCATCTGAAAAACTTTCTTTTAATTGATTTATATTGAGACCAAGTTTAATTTTTTTTTTCTCAATTAGCTAACAATTTTATAGCTTCAATAAAAATCTCATTTTAAACTTTAGATTTATAAAATCATTTCAATCAACTTCAATCAAAGTTTTTTATTTTTAGTTTAAAAAGTTCATTTTCTTATGATTTGATATGAATTAACTTTTTTTTGGACATTAACACTTCATTACTCTTTAAATATTTTTGTTCAAATTTTGTTATTTTAATTTGGTTTTTTTAATATTTTAATTTGGTTTTTTTAATATTTTAATTTAAATTAAGAGATATTTAAATTATGAGATATTTAAATTAGGATATTTTATTAGTTCAAATTAGAATATGAACTTAATATAAATTTTGTACTTTAAATTATTCAATTAACTTTTTTTTTTCAATTTTTCTTAGTTTTAAGATTGTTCTTAGATTTAATAAAACTATTTTTAGTTGAAAAAACTTTAATTTCAATAAATTTTTCAGTTTTGTTTAAGTAGAATTAAGTTAAACCTTTGACTTTTTTTATAAGTCTTCACTTTTTAATGGATACTTTTTGATATTTTTAGGATAAACCAGATTCTCTTAAATGCTATTTAAAGAAATTAATTTTTTAATTTTTGCATCTAAATAGGTTCTTTCTTGAAATTAGTGAAAATTAAATTTTTTTTTTTTAAACTTCTTATATGTTTGATACAAAGTTTCAATACAGAAGTAAACTTTTCAAATTTAGTTTTCTTTTAAAGTTTTTTAAATAAAATTAGTCTTTCTTTAATACAAAACTTTTCTCAAAGAATAGCTTTGAATTTTTTTCTCAAACTTTAATTAAAACTGTTCATATATTTTTTAAATAAAATTGAAAAAGATAATTTTTTTTCAATTTTAAACAATTTTATTATGTTTTTATTAATGAGTTTCCTTTCTTAAATGATGTTAAGTTAATTTAAATTTTAATTCAATAAATTTCTTTTTTGGTTTCAAATTTTTAAATAATTTTCAAATAAAAAAGGAAAATTTTTTAAAAGTTCACTTTAATTAAAACTGAATGTTATTATTTTCTATTTATTTCAAAAATTTAGTGTTAAAAAGCCTCATTAATTCAGAATAATTGATTATGTTTTTAATCAGTTTGCAACTTAATTTTAAAATTGATTTCTAAAAATGACATTTTTTTTTTAAATTAGTTTTATTTGAAAAACATCTGTCTATTAATCTCTTGTTTAGAATTACTTTTTTTTTTTTATCATTATTTATCTTTTCAAGACAAAAGCTTCAAATTTCAAATTAATTCTAGCTAAAAAGAAAAGTAATTTAGAAAGAAAAAAAGCGACCAGGTCAAGAGTGAAATGGACCTTACATTATAAGGTTTAGTTGTTTTGATTGTGTGAATTAAATTAGATCTATAGACCGGAACTTCTGCTTGATCAACTTATTTTTATTTTATTTAACTATAAAGTTTTAATTTTAATAATTATGAGCTAAATGTTTTAATGCTTTGAAAGAAATTAATGATTTGACTGAAAAATAAGATTTTTTTTTTTTGCTTAAATAGTCAAAGAGTTTAATTAAAAATGCTTTTAAAAAAATTTGTCTTTTTAATTTAGTTAATATTTCAATTGAGATTCTATTTCATTACTAATATAATGAACATAATTTGTTTAACTTTTCATTTTAAAAAAAAAATGGTTTAAAAAAGAAAGATTTTTTTTAAATATTTTAACCGGAAGTATCGATTAATTTAAAATATTAAAAATGATTTTATTGAAAAAGCATGAATTCATAGATTAAATAAAATAAATGATTTGTAAAAAAAAAAAATTTATTTAAAAGAAGGTTTTTAAAGCAACAATTCTAAATATTATCCCTTTGATGAAATTTTTTTGTTTTTTTTTTTAAATTGTTTAATCTATTTAGAAAAACAATTAATCTGCTGTTTTTCATTTTGTTAGTTTTTATTTTAAAGAGGCTTTTTTCAAAAATTATTTAGCTTACTTATAACAAAAAGATTATATTTTGTTGTTTTTCTTTTCAAATTAATTTTAGAAAAAAAATTTTTGTTTAGAAATCTTTGATTTTCTAATTTTGAAAGCTTGTATACTTAAAATTTTTTTTTAATTTCTTACTCATTTAATTTATCAAAAGTCTTTTTAGCTTTTTCAATTTAAACAAAACCATCAAATACCGTCTTTAGATTTTTTTTTTTTTAACTGAAAGTTTTTTTCAATTTTTGGTCTAATTTTAATTCTATTTTTTTATGTTTTTTTTTAATTTTTAAGTTCTCTTTTTTTTTTAGTTTTTTTAGATTAAGATCATAAGTCTTTTCTAATTATTTTAAGTTTATTTTCTGAATAGTTATTAGTTTAAATTTCTTAGTTATTTTAATTTGAATCTTCAAGTAATTTCAGTTTTAATTTTTAGAAAATTTTAAACCTCTAAGTAATTTTAGTTATTTTAACCTTTTTTAAGTAAATTTACTTATTTTAGTCCTTTTTTTTAAGCAAATTCATTTTAAATAATTAAAATTTTTAGAGAAAAATATTTTACGGTTCTTACAGATTATTTTAACCATAAAGTTTATAAATTTACTTTTATAACTTAGTTTATTCATATTTTTGTAATTTGTTTTTTCTATTAAGAAACTAAAAGCTTAAAAACGTATCACTTATTAAAAGTTATAATTTAAATTATCTGTCAAATTTAAAATTATCAGACTTTAAAGCTAAGTTCATTTTAGTAATAAGAATTTTGAAAAATATGAGATTTAATATTATTTTCCAAAAGGATTTTTTTAAGCTTTTCAAATAAGCTAGATTTTTTTTCTAGATTTTCTATTTTTATATAAAAAAATTCTTCAAATTAATTTTAATCAAATTAAAAATGACTTCTAATATTCTTTGTAAAGATTATACTGAGCTTGTTGAAAATTGTTTTGTTTTAAAATTAAATTTGCGTATTTTAGATCAGCAATTAAATAATTGTACATTCCGTTTACAATTATTAAAAGAACAACGTTTAGCTAAATGTTGGTTTTCTTTAAATCTTATTGAATTACGTAGATTGACAAATCTTGTAGTACGATCAATGTTTGAATTACAAAATGCTACAATGGGTAAATCTGTAAATAGTGATTATTGTAAATATGCTTTGGATCAACTACGTTATTTTGAATTTTTATGGCGTTGTCAATTTGCTGATCGTATTCTTAATTTTAATATTCAATTTAGAGAATATATAAATGATCAAAATAAGAAAAAAGCTAAATTTGTTTTAGAAGAAACAAAGAAAAAAGCGTTATTAAATGTTTGGTCAACTAATAATAAAAAGCAAAAATTTAATTGTAAACCATCATTAGAGTCTTTAGGCTTAATGAGTATAATGAATGATGTGCAACCTACTTTAAATCAAGCTGAACTACAAGAAAATAATTCAAAATTAATGAGTTTTAAAAACTTAGATTCTATGAAAAATGAACATAAAAACGAGTTTTTTTCTATTTTCAATAATGAAACAGCTGAATTATCAGCTCTAGTACAATTAGAAACTAGTATGCGTGTTAATCAACAATTGATGGAATGTATTCGTAATCATATTTTATCTGCTAGACATACAGTTTTAAGTATTTATGAAACTGGTCAAAATTCTTTAAATACTATTGAAAATACAGCACGTAATGTTGAATTAACAAAAAAAGTAGTCAAAGTAGCAACTCGTTTTCAAATATTACGTAATATTCTTTTTTTAATTTTAGGATTACTTTTTATTATCTTTTTTTTTAAAATTATTGGACTATTAGAAGATTTTCTATATAAAGTTATTGATAAATTTAAATCATTTTTAACTTAGATATTTATCAATATCAAAATTAAAAACAAATAGATTGATTGTCAGGAATTGTAGAAAAATTAAAAAAAAACTCAAAAAGTCAAATGCTAAATGTTTGATAACTTTAAAAAAATAATTTTAACTTGTCAAAGAGTTTCTCTTTTTTAGATAAAATTCTTTTATTTATTTTTACCGTTTTAAAATTTTATTCAAATTTTCGTCAAAAAATTTTCTGCTTAAAAAACATTGACCGTAAAAAAATTATTTTTTTTTAAAATGATGATTTATTATTAGTATATGAAACCGGAAGTCAATAAAAATGTTTGACATTATCTTATTTTATATACTTCTTTTAGGATGAATAAATCTATTCAAAATTTTTTGAATACATTTAATTTTTTGATTTTTTTTCATCAGCAAATTTTGAAATGTTTTTGCTGAAATTTTTTTGATTTTTTTTCAAATTACCAAATTTTTTTTTTAAGAAAAACCTTTTCTGAAATATAATTAAGAAGTTTTAATAAAATTTGTTTCTTAAATACTTTAATTTTAGTAATTTGTTAGAGTTTTATGAACATTTTTTTTCTTTATTAGATTTTTCTTTACTTGATTTTGTTTGTTAAATCGAGTTTGTTTTAAAATTCAATTTTTTCATAGAGTTCAATTTCATTTTTCCTACAGTTTATATTTGATAGAATTTTTATGAGAAATTATCTTATGATTTGACAGAGATTTTTTTTTTTTTTGAAAAATTATATTCATTAATTTATAAGAGATTTTTAAAGAATTTTATTCACTTATTAAGTTTTACTAAATCTTGTTTCTTTTTATTTGAGAAAGATTCATGCTTAGAAAATTTTTTTTAATTTATTCATCAGAATACTATTTTTAGTTAAATTAGATTTTATTTTTACAAAAAAAAAATTAGTTTTTAGAGAAAATTAGTTTTTTAAAATTTGACTTTTTGACTGAATTAATTTTGTTACTAACCAATTAAATTTTTCATTAAAAATTCATCTAAATTAATTTAGTGAATTAATTTTAAAACTAAATGTTGTTAATTTTATTAAAAAATTATTTTACATTTAACTTAATTAAAGATTTGATGAAGATTTAAAAAGTTTATATTAATAAAAACTTATAAACATATTGCGTTTTAATCGATATCTTTCTTTTTTCAAATTAAGGTATAGTAATTGACTTTATTGATTTAATTTTTTAAATCTTTTACAACTTAATTTGAAATTAATTTATAGAAATTCTTTTATAAGTTTAATTATGAAAAATTATACAAATTTCACATTAATTTCACTCTTATATTTTTTATAAGTTTTTTTTTTTTGATAACTTTTAATTTGATACTTTTTTTCATAAAAATTTTTCACGACTTTTTCAATAATTATTCACTTTTTAGTTTTTTTTTCATAATTTTTACTTTTGATACTTTGATATTTTTTTATCAAAAAAAATTTTTCTTTTTAAGCAGAATACACAGTTTTAAACTTTAATTTCTAATTTATTGATTTTTTTTTATTCAACTCATTTCCGTTTTTTCACTTACTGAATTTAAACAAAGTTAATCAATTAAAAGATATTTGAAAGTTAAAGAGTTTTTTCTTATTTAAATGTTATAAGAGTATTTTAATAAAAAATTTGGAGTTGTTTTTTGAGGAGTTTTCTCAATTTTTAATCTTTTGAATTTTAGTAATTTTTTTTTCCTTAATTTGTTTGTTTTTCAAAATTTAATTTTTGTTTTCTCCTTTTTTTCCATTTTTTTTTCCATTTTTTTTTCCATTTTTTAATTTTTTCTATTTTTTTTTTTAATTAAACTTTTTTTCAACTATTATTTTTATTAGTTTCTTTTTTTTATAAATACTTTTCTTATTAATGCTTTTACGTTTCTTATTAATGTTTTTATTTATTCTTCTGACTTTTTATTTGAAAAAACAATGATTTTGGGAATAAAAATTTAAAGTAGCTATGAGTTCAATGAAATAATTGAGAATTATTTTTTATTATCAATTTTTTTGTTTTTAAACTTAAAACAAATTTTTTCTTTTGTTGAAAATTGATTTTATACCTAAAACATAAGACTTTTTTTAAGTTTCTATTTAGTTTTAATTAAAAATAAATTTTAACTTAAAACCTTATTTTTTTGGAAATCTTATTCTCAAATTTCTTTTTTAATAAAACTATGTAAATTGTTAAAAAAATATTTAATTACAATTAAGCATTTGAATTATTTATTTGGAAAGTTGTTTTACAATTTTTTTTCCAGGTAATTGATGAAAAAAATTTCAACTAAAATTCAATTCATTAATTGAATCAATTAGTTTTAGATACTTGAAATATTTTATAGAGTTGAATAAAATATTGAGTCATTTATAACACTATTTTACATTTTTGATTATTAATCTTTGAGAAAAAATTTTTTTTACTTTATACACTTTTTGTACTCTTAAACTTATTAAAACTAACTTTGAATAATTTTTTTAAATAATTTCTTATTCAAACCGGAAGTTTAAAAAAAAGCTATGTGAAAACATACAAAAATTGCTAATTTTAAAAAAAAAAATTTTTTTTTTAAATTCACTTAATTACCATCAAAGATTTTTTTTTGCATCTGTTACCGTTTTAAAAAAAAAATGAAAAAACTTTTATTTTTAATTAGAGATAATTTATTTATAATTTAGTCTTTCTATCTAATTTAAAAAAAGTTCAATCATTTGTATCATTTTTAAATACAACTTATAGTTTAATTCATAGTTTAATTGAAAAATATTTAAATTGAAAATATCAATTAAAGTTTGCTTTTAATATTTAAATTCAATTTATTAACTTTACAACAAATAAAAAAAACGTGACTTAAATAAAAAAAAATATTTTCTTAATTCAGATTTAGAATAAAAATCTTCTTAATTCAGATTTTTTTTCTTTATTCATCTTTAATTTGTTTAACTTTATTTTGAAACTTTTGTTTGTTTGAAAAATTTCAAAGATTAAAAATATTTAATTCAATTTCTTTAAAATATTTTTCTATTTTATTTTTATATTTTAACAATTTTAATTATTTGTTTAATAATGTTTAATTTGATTTAAATTATTTCATTTATTTAAAGCTATTCAGTTTGAAGCTATTTAATTTCTTTAAATTATTTTTTTTGATTTTAAGTTTTATTTGGTATTTTTATTATAAAGTTTTTCAAAAAATATATTAATCTTAATTCTGTTTAAACTAAACTTTAAAATTTTATTCAAAAATTTTATTTATATAAATCTATTGAAAACAAAGTTTTTTTTTTAGAAAAAAATTTATTTAGAAAAAAATTTATTTAGAAAAAATTTATTTAGAAAAAAATTTATTTAGAAAAAAATTTATTTAGAAAAAAATTTATTTAGAAAAAAATATTTAGAAAAAAATATTTAGAAAAAAGTATTTAGAAAAAAGTATTTAGAAAAATCCCTTGAAAAATTCTTATTTCATTTTGATTTTCTATTTAGAAATACTAGTTTATAGAATTTTATTTAAAAATTCATTTAGAGTTATGTTTATATATTAAGTTATATTAATGTATTAACAAAATATATTGATAAAATGTGTTTAAAATTTTTTTTTTTTATTCAAAAAAGTATTTGTATTGAGACAAAAAAAAAATTATTGCAGAATTGTATTTTGTAATCTATTCAGAAATCTATTTAGTTTTATTAATAATTTTCTATTTCAAATTGTTTTTCTTTATTCAAATTAATAAAATTAAAGAACCTTTTTGAATTAAACTAATATTTTTCTTCATAATTATTAAAGGTTTTCTAAATATTCGCAAAATTGAATACATTGTAGTAAAAAGAAATTTTTTTTTTTCAGTTAATATAACAAATTTTTTTATATTGACATTAAGGTAATTTTTGTTTTTTTATTCGTTTTTTTTTATATTCTAATATATTCTAAGCTACATTTTTTTTTTTGTTTCAACTAAAAACTATAGCTGCTTTTTTTTTTAGTTTATTTAAGATAAATTTTGTACCTTGATGAAAATATGTGATTTTCTTTTAAAATTTAATTTAATTTAATTTTTAAATTTTATCTATTTAAAAAGATTAATTTTTTTTCTTTCATTCTATTTCGGGTTTAATTTGAAACAAAAAATTTAATTTTATTAGTTTTAATACAATTTTAAACTTATTTTATACTTTCGTTGATTAAAAATTATATTGATTAATTCAATTATTTTGAAATATAATTTATTTTAATTTTATTTTCAATAATTAAACTTTATTAATTCAATTTTAAAATTTTAGAAATTTTACTTCTTTTTAACTTCAAAAATTGTAATAATAAACTATGAAACTAATTTTCTATTAAGTCATATACTATTAAGTTAAACTATTAAATTAGAATTTTTTTCATTAATTTTCTAAATATTAAAATATCAAAATTTAATTTGAATTATTTTTATATTTGAACTCAAATTTTTTCATAAAAATTTTCTCAAATTTACTTAAGTTAATTCTGAACTTTAACAAAATTAAATTTTTTTATTCTTTTTAAACAGAGTTGATTTCTTAAACTATAAATTTTTAAGCTGGTCTAGGTAAACATTAAACTATTTATTTTTTAATCTTTATTTACAAATTCTAAACAACTAAAATTTAATTCTAAACAACTAAAGTTTAAGTCTAAATACAAAAAGTTTAAGTTTAAATATATCAAGATTGAATCTAAATATCTAAAGTTTAAGTTTACAGTTTAAGTCTAAATATCTATAGTTTAAGTCTAAATATCTATAGTTTAAGTCTAAATATCTATAGTTTAAATCTAAATACCTATAGTTTAAATCTAAACATTTATAGTTTAAATCTAAATATATATAGTTTAAATCTAAATATATAAAAGTTTAATTCTAAATAAAATTAAATTTAAAATAACTAAATTTAAATTTTAAATTACTATTTTTTCAATTTTTGAATAACTAAATTAAAGTTTTAAATTTTAAAATTAAATTTTAATATTTCTAATTCTTTGATTTAGTAAAATTATCTAAAACAAACTCTTATTATAGTCTGATAAATTGTTAATATTCTCAAATAAACTCTTATTATACTTTGATAAATTCTCAATAAACTTAGTTAAGTTGTTGAAAAACTATAAGTTCTTAATAAATAGAGATAAATTTTTAATATGCTAATATAGAAACTAATAAATAAAAGGGTTAATTTGATATATTAGGTTAGGAAAAAAAAAAAGTTGATATTAAAATTGATGTAAAAATTTTTTACCTTTTTGTTGTTAAATAAAAATTCTTAAATCTTATGTCTAAAATATAAAAATCTTAAATATTAAAATTTGTTTTTAAAAATTTGAAATTTTTACCTAAAAAATAAAAAATTTTCCATTTCATAAATTAGATTTAAAAAATTTTCTTTCTTTTAAATTACTTTTAAGAAAATAAAAAAGTGAATTTTTTGAATTTTTAGTTCTTATGAATTTTTCAAATTTAATCATTGAATCATTTTTGGTAAATTTAAAAACAAATAAAATAGCTTGAACACGTATTTAGATTTAAAAGTTAATGAAAGTTTTTTTTCACCTATTTTAAAATAAAAGTTTCAAAGAATATGCTAGTAAAAAACTTCTTTTTTTTCTTCTTAAAATTCATTATAATAAAGATTAAATTGCTTCAAGACTTGTCATCTGAAAATGTGTTTTTTGACCTAATTTTTTTTATGTAAATTACTTTCTTGTTTTATGATAACTTTTTTTTTAATTAATATTTTTTTTTCAAATAACACAAAGCTTAATAACTTAAACATTGGTTTTATTGATGTAACAACTTAATAAATTTTAATGAAAAATTAATTTGTAATTTTATGAGTAAAAAAAATTTTTTTATTAAAAAATAGTCTTCTTTTTAAATTTACTTATTAATTGTTAGTTTTTAAAAAAAAAAATTTTTTTCTTTTAAAACCTCAATTGATAAATTAATTGGGAAAATTTTGAAATCTAGATTCCTTTTTTTTTGGTTAATTTAATATTTTGTCCATCTTTTCTAAAAATAAGTGTGAAAGCTAAAGATAATTTTTATCCACGTGGCAGTTTTTAAAAATAAAAATTTTTTTTTTTTCAAGATTATTGATGTGTAAAACTATTTTTTTAATAATGTCTGTGATTGAAACCACTAGCAAAAGTTTACAAAACTGTTTAAATTTAAGGTTTAAAAACACCTAGATAGTTTTACTTTTTAAATTACTTTTTTGATTTTTTTTTTTTACTTTATATTCTGTTTTAATAAAATCAATAAAAAAATTTTTAATTATAAAATTCATTAACTAAAACTTTTTTTTGTATGTGAATTGAATTAAAAAAAAATTATTTAAATATAGAACTCACATTCATTAAATTAATAATTGTAATTTCAAAATAATTTTTGCTATTCTTGAATTGAAAAAAAAATTCAAATTTAAATATTTTATTGATAAAATTGTTAATTAATTTTTAATTAATTTCAATATAAACACAGTTTAAAAACATGAATTTTCATTTAATTTTAGTTTATTTTTAAATTAATTTTTCTAAAATTCTTTTTCTAAAATTCTTTTTCTAAAATTCTTTTTCTAAAATTCTTTTTCTAAAATTCTTTTTCTAAAATTATTTTTTTTCTAAAATTCTTTTTTTTCTAAAATTTTAAATCTTTTTCTTAATTTTTTTTAAGGAAAATATTTCTTTAAATCTTCTTCAAAGAAAAAAAATTCTTTTTCTAAATTTTTATTTTTTTTCTAATCTTTTCTAAATTTAATACTATTAAAACTATTGTGTATTCCTTTTTTATAATAATTTTAATTAAGTTGTTTGTTTCTTTCTTAATGGTTTTCATATGTTTTATAAATAAAAAATCATTTATTTTACTGATTAATTAATTTGAGAATTGTTTTTTAATCTTTGCTATTAATTATTATCATTTCTTAAAAGTATTTTTAAATGTTTGTGTCAAAACTATCATTGACCTTAAAGCTTAAAACACTATTAATAAATAAAATAGTTTTTAGATATTTGAAAGTGTTAAAGGTATTAATTTAAGTTTATCTTGAATTTGTTTTATTGTTCATCTTTTTATTTTAAAATTATCTAGAATAAAAATTTAAATTTATTATTCATATTGTGGTAATATTTTAAACCATTTGAATGATTAAAATAAGTTTTGTTACAACCTTGTTTACTATATAATTCTTTTAAGATAATACTCAATCGATTTTTAAAATCATCGGTGGTAGATTTTAACGGCTTTATAACAATTTTTTTTTCTTTCTCTAAATTTGTTAAAATAAAAATTTAAATAAACTTTAAAAAGAATTTTTTTTTTCAAAAGTTTAACTAAGTAAACTTAATTCAGATCATCATTTCCTTGTTTCAAAATCAAATTTTTTATTTGCAAACTACATTTGCATGTGTTTTGAATTTCAAGTAAAAAAAATTAATTCTAAAGAACTTCTATTTTTTCAATAATTCTTTTGTTAGATAATTTTTTATTGTCAAAGTATCAAAAATACTTTTAACTTTGAATAAATTTTATCAATTTTTTTATACACAAAATTATTAATTAGATTTAATTTTTTAAATTTAATTTTTATACTTCAATTTTGAATTTTTTTATTTTTAAATTTAATTGAAATATTTAAGTGAAACCTATTGTTAAGGACTGATAAATTTATTTTTAAAAAAGAAGATAATTTTGATGAATTTTCTTATATTTGATTTAGGAATTTTAAAGCAATTTGTTGATTAAAATATTTATTTTTCAAAACTATTAAAATGTTAATAGTGTTCTTTATGAAAAAAAATCATATCTGGAAATAGAAAAATTTCAAAAGTTAATAGTTGAAATTAAATTTTAGTATTATAGGCACTTAAAGACAAAAATATTTGATGTTTTCAATGATTTAGGTTTTGATGTTTTTAAAGAAATTATTAAACATGTTTTTTATTAAACAAAAGATAGATCATTAAAATTTTCATTATAAGCATACATTAAAATGAATTTATTTTTATCGTTTACCTATTTACTTTAAATATGAATTAATTTTAAAAGTCAAAAATTTCTTTTTATGATTCAATTAAATAAAAAATTCAAGAGAACTTGTTCAATTTTACAAATTTTCAAGTGCAATTATTAAGCAAATTGTAATATTTTTCAATAAATTTAATTATGACTTAAAGGTTTTTTTTTTAAAGTTTTTCTATTTTTGAATTATCTATTAATCTACTAAGTTTTCTAAAATTTTAACTTCTCTCATGTAAATTTTCTTATTTGATTTTCTTGATCGTTTATTTTTTTATTCCTCTTTTATAAGATCTATTTTTTTATTTCTTTTTGAAAATCTATTTCTTTTTTACTCTTATTTGAAAATCTATTTCTTTTTTATTCCTTTTTTATAAGATCTATTTTTTATTCCTTTTTTTAGATCTACTTTTTATTCCTTTTTTTTTATCTACTTTTTATTCCTTTTTTTAGATCTACTTTTTAAACTTTTAAATCTATTTTTTCCCTAAAATTTTTTTAAGACTTTTTTTGATTATCTTTTTTTAAATTTGATTTTTTTTACCTATTTACCATACATCTTCATTTTTAGAACGATTTTTCACTTTTTTTTTTTATTTTTTTAAACTTAAATTTAATTTTTTTTAATTCTATTTTTAGTCTACTTTGTTCAAAATTTTTTTGATTACTTTTTATTTAGTAATTTTAATTCTTTATTTTTAGTTCATTTCCTTTAATGAAGTTTAATTTTTATACAATGAACTTTCTTTAATTTTTTTCAAATTATTAACTAAAATTAATTTGAATTTAAGCTTTTTGTCTTTCCATAAATTTTTTTTCACAATTTTTAACAAAAAAATTTTTTCTAACCTAAAAATTTAAAATTTTGCGCTAAAATGAATTTTTGATTTTAGTTTACCTTTTTTTTTAAAAGAAAAGAAGAAAATAATTTGATAGGCTTTTTTATTAAATCAAAATAATTTAAATTGTAGTCAAAATTTAAATAACTTTTAATTTCTTTTTTCAAATTCTCTATTTTTTAGAAATAGATTTTTTAGAAAAAAATATTTTAAATTAGAAAACTTAGTTTTAGAAAAACTAGAAAAGTAAGAATTGTTTAACATTCTCATTCACAAACTAAATAATTTTTATTTGAATAAATTTAAGAAGAAAAAAATTTTAAAGAGAGTAGAATCTTAAAAATTATTGAATGAGTAAAATCTTAAAATTTTAATAAAAAGTGTAAAATCTTAAAAATTTATGAAAAGAAAAAAAAATTTTCAAATTTTATAAAAAAAAAGTCTTAAAGTTTAGAAAAAAAAATAGAAAAACTTTTATTGAATAGAAACTTAATATCGAATAACTCTAAAGATAAAAACTTAAAATTTGAAAAACTAAAAAATAAATCAGTAAGTTTGAAATCATGAAATTAAAAAGTTTCGAAAAACTTAAAAGCAAGCTAATCATAAAATAAACTTGCTTTAAAACAAAAAAAAAATTCTATTGTGCTTTATTAATTTTTAAAAAAAAGAAAAAATATTTTAGTTAAAATTAAAAACTTCTTAAATAATCCTCTTAATTTCTATTGAAGTTTTTTTTTTCAAAAAATCAATTATTTTTTCAAGTTTAACAATTTGTTTTTACTTTTTTTTAATCAAATTTCTTTAAAAAAATGTTAAAAAATCTTTAAAATTTAAGAAGTTATTTTAATACTAAAAACAGAGCTTTTATTAAAATGTCATTTTTAAAAAATAATTTTTTTTCTTCTTCTCAAAACATTTACTATTTAATCATAGAAAAACACTTTACAATTAAAGATTTAAAAAAGTTTAGATTTTAAATTGATTTTAAAATTTTCTTTTTACTGTTTCAAATCTTTAAACTTTATTTACTCTAAACTTTTTAACAAAAAGTTTTAAAAACATTTCAAATTTGTTTTTTTTTCTATAAAATATCTTAATATTAAATCAAAAATTATTTTAACATATTGAATTTTTAAAAAGCAAAATTTTTAACATTATTTATAAGATTTCAAATTTTTAGTTAATTTTAACTTGTTAATTTCCAATTTAAATTAACTTGTTTTACTTAAAATTTTTCGAAAAAAATTAACTTCTTTTTGAATTAAATTTTAGTGTTTTGTAGAAATAGATTTTCACTTTTTTTGAATAGATTTCTTTTTTTATTAAAACGCATTCTAAACTTTTCTTATAATCATTTCTTAGTTTTCTAAATAGATTTTTAGTTTTTTTTAAAATAGAACCTTAGGTTTTCTAAAATTTATTAGGTTTTCTAAAATGATTTCTTAGGTTTGCTAATAATGAAGTCTTAGTTTTTCTAATAATGGAATCTTAGTTTTTCTAATAATGGAATCTTAGTTTTTCTAATAATGGAATCTTATACTAGTTTTTTCTTTTAAAAAAATTCTTATGAAAAAAAGCTTTATTTTTGAAACAAAAATATATTCTTATTGATTTTTAAAAAACTAATTTATATTAAATTAAAACTGATTTTCTTGTGTAATAAGTTAAAATATTTATATTTTGAAATTTTTTCCTCTAATTTAATAACTTTGCTATTTTAAAATTTTAAAAAAATTAAAGTTTATTTAATTTTACTCATTTTAAAAAACTTTTGACAACAGTCATAAATATTCATAGATCTCTTTAAAAACTTGTGTGTAGAATAAAAATCGATTAAGCAGTCATTTAAAAAAAAGGAGAAGAATTAAAATCTGTTCTTTTTAACATGTATAATTTTTAGCGCCTAAATAAAAAATTTATTAAAATTTCAAATCACGTGTTCTTTTTTCACAATATTAAAGTATCTTTATACCAATTTATAGAATAGTGAAAAATTTTTTCTTTTTACAATTTAATTAACTGATATTTATCATCATTAATTTTTTAATCAAATTTTTATTTCAAGTTTTAATCTTTTACCTTTTTTTTATAAAAAGTTGAAACATTTTAAATAGTTGATATAAATTAATTTTAAAAAGAAATTTTTTTTATAAAATTAAGGTGTTTTCAAACTAATTAATTTTGATTTTTTTTATGAAAAAAACTTTTCAAACTTATGTTAAAGAGTTATGAAAACGAAATTCATGTTTTTTTTTCAATTATTCAGAAAATGAAAAAAATTTTTTTTTAGAAAAAGCTTTTTAAATATTTGATATTTTAAAATGAGTCCTAACTAAAAATTTTTAAGCTTTCAAATTTTTATAGATAATTTTGAATAAAATTGCATTTTCTTATTGCAATTTGTTTTAATTTAGCTAATCAACAAAGAGCTTAAAAAAAAAGTTAATAGCTTTTAATTTTAGCTGTCAAATAATTGAAAACAGAGATAAATTTTTTCATTTTATCGGATAAATTTAATGACTGTTACATTTTTAAAATTTGAATTAGACTTACATTGATTTTTTAATTTTTAAAGATTACGTACTGAAAACATTGTTTTAAATATTAAATCAAATTATGATTCTTATTTTTAATAACAACAGTTCAAAAATCAATTATCGATTTTTTATCAAAAAAAATCAAAAAATTAATTACTCAATTTAAAAATGAGTTTTCAATAACTATACATCAATAATTTTAAATTAATATTTGTTTATTAGTATTTTTATATTTGAACATCAATTTCTATTTTAATATTTCCATTTTTTAATGTTTTTATTTATAATAGTTTTCATGTTTGAAAAATTAATGACTTTTTTTTTAAATATTCATACATAACAATTGTCTATATTACTATTCATTGATTTAATATTAATATGTATTATCAATATGTTTTACTATTTTTATGTATTACTATTAATGTATTTTAATATTTTTTGGTTTTTTGTATTAATTTTTCATATTTTTCAGTTTGACTATTCTTTTTTACTATTTTTATGGTTTTTTTTTGGTTTAAGGTTTCATTATTTATATATTTGATTTTAATACTATTGTTTCTTTTTGAAAATAAAAGTTTTCAACTTTATTAACAATAAGCTGCGTTTAATTACTAAAATTTCTATGCTAAAATGTCTTTAATTTTCTATTTAATTCACTTTATTTCTATTTTTAAGTGTCTTTATAAGTATATCTCTATGTTTAACAAATAATCTCTTACTATCTTCATATTGATAAAATTAATTTGAAAATTTTTTTTATCTTAATTGTACAAAGTTCAGAGATTAATTTTTTAATTTTAATATTTCTTAGAGTTTTAACTTTTTGATTTTTGTGTTTTTTTATTTTGAATTTTCTATTTCAAGTTTTCTATTTTATGATTTCTATTTTGTGTTTTCTATTTTGTGATTTTTTTTTTTCAAATTTGAGTTTTTTATTTTATATCTTTTTTTAATTTGTATCTTTTTCTTGTTTGTATCTTTTTCTTATTTGTATCTTTTTGAGTTTTATATTTTTTTTGTATTTTGTATCTTTTTGTTTTTTTTAAAACTTTATTTATATTCTTTAATTTTTTTGTCAACAATTACAATCTGTATTTTTTATTTTGACAACAAAAATAAATTTTTCTTTTTTTCTGACATTTTTGTGTTTAATTTTCATTTTTAAAAGTTTATTTGTTCTTTTAAATTAGTTTCTAAAATAACATTAAATTATTTGAAATTAGAAGTGTTAAAAAAATCTTAATTTAAATTTAATTTCTGTTTAAGTTATTTTAGTTTTAAAATTTAATATTATTCTACTTTGATTTTAATTTGTATTAATTTAGGTTTATTTTTGTTTAAATTTAATTTTGAAAAATCTAGTTTTAATTTTCTAAAAGAAAAAAAGAACCTGTAATTTTCATCTTTTTATCAAAAAAAAAAACTTATTTGATATTTTTTTATGAGCTCAATTAGCTGTTTATTTTGTATGGATTTTTAACTTTTATTTGTTTTAAGTTTTTCATGTTAGCTCATTATAGATAACAAGTTGGAAATTAACTAAGTTTTAAATTCTTTTAACAAATTTAATGAATTGATAAAAATTTTTTCATTAATTTTTTCATTAATTTTAATTGAAAATAAGTTTTCTATTCAAAATTCATCTTCCAATTTATTCATTTTTGTTTGTTTGAGATCTTTTGATTAATTAAGAATACCGTCAAAATTAAAATAACTCTATTTAATAGTAATAACTTTTTTAGTTAATTAATTTTGATAATTGTTTGATCTATAAACTTTTTTATTCATCGATTCTATATAGAATATTAGTAAAAAAAGAATAATAAAATTATTAAGTTTTAAAGTAAATCAATAATTTGTAAGCTTGAATGATCACTTAAAATAAAGTTTAATTAAATCTTTTTTTAAAATTATTGAAAACATTGAAATATTAATGAGATTTAAATAATTAATTTTATAATTTGATTTTTTTTTAATTTTTTTCAAAACTAAATTAGCTTAAAATACTCATTTATATTTTGTTTAAAAGAAACATTCTAGAAATATTAGGAAGTTTTAATTTTTCTAACAAAACTATTTCAATTTAAATAAGGCTTTTGAGTTGAAATTTTTTTCTAAGTTATAATCAACTAAAAAAAATTGTAAACAGCAAATTTTAAATTATCAACTGAAATTTTTCTTCAAAAATTGTAACCAACTAAAATTACAATTTTAATCAGCTAAATTTCACTTTTTAAAAATTGCAACCAACTAAAATTTAAAATTTTTATCAGAAATTTTTAAAATTGTAACCAACTATTTTTTTTAGTTTAATTTGATTTTATTTTCAAATTTTTTTTATTAGATAAACTTTTGAATTTGTGACCAACTTATTTTTGAATTTGTGATCAACTTTATTTATAAATTTTGTGATCAAAAGAAACTTTCTTTAATTATTTTAGACTTAAATTATTTTCAGTTCTTGAATAAAAGTTTGATACTTTTAAATCAAAATTAAATACTTTGAATTGAAATTTTATTTCAAATAATTTTTGAATAAAATCTTTTTAAATCTTTTAACTGAAAACTTAAATTTAAAAAAATTCTCTTTTATTAAACTTTTAGGTTTGATTTTTCTGAACAGTTTATACTTGATTCTTTTTTCACCATTTTAGATTCGGTTCTTTTTCTAAACTTCAGACTCGATAGTTTTCCTAAAATTTTAGACTTGATCCTTTTCCTAAAATTTTAGATTCGATCCTTTTCTTAAAATTTTAGACTTGATCCTTTTCCTAAAATTTTAGACTCGATCCTTTTCCTAAACTTCAGACTCGATTTTTTTCCTAAACTTCAGACTCGATTTTTTTCCTAAAATTTTTATAAATTTGATTTTTTTTTCAAAACTGAATTCAATTCTTTTTAAAAACTTCAAATTCAATACTTTTGAAAAATCTTTCACTTTTTCTTAACAAATCTTTTCCTTTAAAAATCTTGATTCTCTAAAAATCTTTATTCTCTAAAAATCCTTATTCTCTAAAAATTTTCATCCTTTAAAAATCTTTAAGTTAAATTATTTTTCAAATCTTTAGACTAAAATTTTAGACTAAATCAGCTTTTAGAGTGAAATCTAAATGAGTTTTAAACTGTAATTTTTTTTCTCAAATAATTTTTAGATTGAAATGTCTCTCTCTCTCTTAAATAAATTTTATTCTAATTAGTATTTTAGTCTAAGTTTTCAACTAAATTAATGTTTGAAATAAACTTTAATTTAATTCTTTTGTTAAAAAAAAAATTTTGATTTTTATTTAAATTGAATATTTAAATTGAAAATTCAAATTACCTTATTAATTTTGATCTATTGTTTAATATTTTTTAGAAAATCTGATTCTAGGTAGTTTTACAAATTTTAAATGATTTATTTAGATTTTTGAATTTAAATTACCTATAATTTAGTAATTTTCTTATTATTTTTTTCTCTCTAATTTTTGTTAACTTAATAAACTTTTTTAAAGTTTTGCAAGAGTTTTAAAGTTTATAAAAAAAACTTTTACCTAATTTTCATTTTTTTTTTTACTCAAAATCTAGTTTTCATTTTAAATTTGTTTTTTTAGTTTTTTTTTTTTTTGAAAAATCGTTTATACTTTAAAATATATTTCGTTTGAACTTTTGTTTTTTGATTTAACTTATTTCTTAAACTTTGTTTTTTTATAAAAATTAAACTTTTTGAAATCTTTTTAATTTCAGTTTAATTACTAATTTCTCATTTTACCCTTTTTTTATAAACTTTAAATTTGTTTACGAGTTTTATAATTTACTTCAACTTTTCTAAAACTTTCTAAAAAAAAAGTTTTAAATGAAGAAAACTTGTTCAAATTTCAGAGAAAATGATTTTGTCAAGCTTAAAATGATTTTTCAAAATCCTAAAACTCTTTAAAATTGTTTATAGATTTCTAATTGATAAATAAGTTTTTATATTTCTTTCATATTCTATAAGATACAAAAATCAATTTAAATATTTTTTAATAAAAAGTTAAAACTTTTAAATCTTTTTTTTCTAAAGAACATAAAACTTTTATCAACAGTTTCGGTGTTGAAATTTTCTTTTTTTACTCAAGAAAATCTTTTTATTAATTTTTATAAATTTCAATTCATTACAATTTTCAAATTTAATCTTATTTTTAAAGTCTTATTTTAGATAATTTTTTAATAAAACTCTATGTTTTTGGAATAAATTAAAATTTGAAATATAATTATAAACCATGTTAAAAGGAAGATAAAAAAGATGTTCAAAGTTAGTTTTTTCAATTTTCATCAATTTATCTACTTGCTTTTCACTTGGATATATAACTAGATTTTTTTTCACAAGAAATTGCTGATTTTAAAAAAAAAATAGAAGAATAAAAAGAATTGAGTTTGCTCTTCAGCATCGGCAAAAAAAAAGCGACAACAAAGCAACATAAAGACAAGACGGACAAAAAGTACGGACAATTGAACTTTAGTTCAATCAACTTCATGGCGCTGTTTTAAACCAAGTTCAAGGATGCGCAGTATGTATGTTTTTATTTTAGTCTAATTCTTAAAATACATGTTAATAATAAAAAAAAAAGAAAAGTATTTTATAGTATGATAGTTGGAAAAAAAATAGAAGCTGCTATAAAAATATTAGAAAAAGGCGGGAAAATGTGCGTGTTTTCCAATTTTAACTGTCTTGCATTTCACGAACCGGATCTGCCGGGCTTCTATTCAGTGATTTTTTGGCTATTAAATAATACACAGCGTATATTTTTAAAAAAAAAAAAAAATAAATTTTTTTTAATTGAAACTTTTTATGTGCCAAGTAATTTTTATTTTGTTTTAATTTCCTTTTATCAATTTTTAAACAATAAAAAAACTCTAATTAGTTTCAAATGAGTTAAATTAGTTTTTATTCATAAAGTTCTTAATTCTTTTTAATTCTTATTTTTTTCTTTAAAAAATGTAAATCTACTTTTCAATATTTTAAATATGAAATAAGGTCACTAAAGTTTTATTTATTTTGAACAATCAATCATTTTAAAACTAGCTAATTTCAACGAGATTTTAAAGTTTCATTAAATTTTAACAAGTTTTGTGATTTTGAAGAACATCTGTAATTTTTCAAATTAATTTTAAAAAAAAAGAGTGAAAAAAGTTTCATCTTGTCTTTTTAGTTTCATTTTTTAAAAAAGAAGTTTTACGTTGAAACTTTTTTGCTTATAAATCTTTATTTCTATGTAAATTCTTTTGTAAATAATTTGAAACTTGAAAAAGCTTTAAAAAGTGAATATTTTTAAATTAAATTATAAGCTTGGAATAGGCAAAAAAAGTAACTGAATTGATAAATGGTTTTAAATTCAGATCATGAAAACATACACTTGAGTAATTTTTTATTTAGTTTGAAAATAGTTTTTTTATCAGTAAAAAATTATTAAAAAATTGTTTGTATCAAAATGCATAAAGTTTTAATAAGTTGAAAATATTTCGATTTTTTTTTCTAAAAAAACTTCTATAGGTTAAATTGTTTATGAAATTTTTCGAAGATTATCTATTAAAATGATTTCATAGTTAATTTTTTAATTATTTTCAATTGTGATTTTTGAAAAATGTAGTTCTAACTTTGACAAAATTTTTAGTGAAAATTTTTTCAAAGTAAACTTTTTCTTTTTTATTAAAATTTTATTGTTTTTTGTTCAATGGAATTTATTTAAAATTATACTGCACATCAGCAGATCGTAATGTATAAAACTAATCGCCAAATAGGCGGTGGTACGGAAATACTTTTACATAAAAATTTAAATAAAACTTCAAAAAATAAGTCAACAAATGCTAAAATGTTATCTAATCAAAATTTATTTGCAAATAATAGTTTTTTAAATGAAAATGTTAATTGTTCATTATTAGTAAAGTGGCTTTGTTCACCGCTTTTACTTACATTATTATTATTTGCTTATATTTGTTTTGGCGCATTATTATTTCATTATTTAGAATCAGGTGCTGAATTACTTAGCGTTGCAAATGTAGTTGCTTTACGTAATAATACTTTACAACGTCTTTGGAATATCACATTTACATTTAACTTACTTTATCCACGTAATTGGACAGCTAATGCTACAAATGAATTAATTCAATTTGAACGCGCTGTTATTTATATGGTACGTCAACATGGTTACAATGGTTTTAATGAATTTTTAAATGAACAAAATTCTTTTGAAACAGTACAAGAACGTTTAGAACAATGGACTCTTTCTGGTTCTTTACTTTATTCTTTAAGCATCATAAGTACTATAGGTAGGTTTTTTTTAAAAATTTTTATTGATAAACATTTTTTTTTTGGTTAATTTTATGCAAAATTTAGCTTATAATAGATTATTACTAATCTTTTTTATTTTTAATGAAATTACATTTTTGTATAGATATTCATAGACTGCAACCAGTTTGATAATATCATATCAAAAAATAAATTGATTTTTTTATTTATTTAGATTGTTGCTTTTAATAGCGATAATACGATTCTTTTCAATTTTTCTATTTACCCAATTTTCTTGAATTTAAAATTTTAATCTTTGAAAATATACTTTTTAGAAAAAGTCTAAACTTTATCACAAAAAAGGACATAATTTAATAAATCTAAGTTTTCTGTTTTTGAGTTTCATTTATTAATTTTTTTTTGTATTACGATTGCAATAAATTTTAGTATTTTTTTAATCCATTTATTTTTTTTATTTATGCTTATTTCCGGTTAATTTAAATTTTCATATTTTTCAATTTTTTCTCTTTTAATAAAGTTGGTCATAGAAAAAGGAAGTTAATAATCAAAAAAAAAGGGTTTTTCTATTGTAAATCTATTTATTTTAAGTAATTTCAAAAAGTTTTATTAATGTAAACAATGAGTTTAAAAGAATTTCTTTTATATTCTGTATATTGATTAAACTGTTTTTTATTAAATTGATTTGTTTGATGACTTTTTAGGTGCTTATAATTTTTTAATATCTTTTTATTAACAGTCTTTAAAATTCTTTTTAATTTTTTCTAAATAACATTTTTTAAGAGCTTTTTTACTTAAGCTTTAAGATTAAAATTTTAGAGAAGAAAATTTTTTAGAGAAATTTTTTTTAGAGAAATTTTTTTGATTATTTTAAACTTTGTAGCTTTTGATTATTTACTTGTTTTTTTGATTATTTGGCTTGCTTTTGGTTATTTTTAAATTTACTTGCTATTTGATTATTTACTAGCTTTTGTTTCTTTTTAAAAGCTTTTTGATAACTTTAAATTTGGTAGTTTTTTTTTCTGATTATTTTTAAATTTTAGTAGCTTTTCATTATTTTAGAGGCTTTTGTTTATTTGAAGTTTTAGAATTTTTGTTTTTTCACAATTAAATTTTTTATAATTTAAAACCTTTTGATGTTTTTCAATTTAGAGCCTTTTAATATTTCACAATTCAAAAACCTTTTAATTTTTAGATTCTGAAAGCTTTTAATTTTTAAAGATTAGCTACTTTCATAGTTAAACGGTTGAAAATATTTTCATTTGTATTTAATTTTTATCTTTTAATATTGATTAAACGTGTCAGTTTTGTCATTTGATATTTTAATAAGCCAAAAATTCTATTATATTTATCTATTGATTAAAGAAAATTTTTTTTATGAAATTAGCTTTGAAATTACATTTAAATTTTAATCAATTATTTTAATTTTTTTATTCTTAAATAGATATTACGATTTTTAGTTTAAAAAATGATTAATATTTTTCTCTTTTTAGTTTAACTTAATCAAGTTCAACATAAAATTAGAATTTTTTTATTAATTTAAATACTTTTCATGTGTGAATTTAGTTTGAATAAAAAATTCATAGAAAACTAATTTCATTTATTAAGTTTTTATTAAATTTGAAATAGTTGATCTTTACATTATTTCAATAAATTTAATTTTCCTTACAATTAAAATTTTAATCTAAAGAGAAATACAAATTTTATTTGAAGAAGAATTTTTTTTTCTCAATTTTTATATAAAAAATAAATTTTTACTTTATAAAAATGAATTTCACTTTAGTTTTATCAAAATGAAATTTAACTTTAGTTTCATAAAAATGAATTTAACTTTAGTTTCATAAAAATGAATTTTACTTTAGTTTCATAAAAATGATATTTCACTTTAGTTTTATATAAATGAATTTTACTTTAGTTTTATATAAATGAATTTTACTTTTGTTTTATATAAATGAATTTTACTTCAATATAAATGAAATTTACTTCAATATAAATGAATTTTACTTCAATATAAATGAATTCACTTTAATATAAATGAATTAAACTTTAGTTTCATATAAATGAGTTTAATAAGTATAAGTTAAAAATTGAATTTTATAAAAAATAAAAAAGTTTATATTAAAATTTAAGAAAATTTTATTCTAATTTTAATAAGAAAATTTTTAAGTTTTAAAAGACAAAATTGAGTAGCTTTTATTCTTTAGAAATTACTTTTTCTTTTTAATTTTAAAAATCTTAAAAGAAAATTTTTTTTTTTTCTAAATTTGATTAAATACTTAATTTTTATTTTAAAAAAATTTCTAACATTCAATTTTAAAATTAATTTTTATAATTTCAACTATTTAAAATTTATTGGTCACAATTTTTCTAAAAAAAAGTATTAAATTTAGTTATAATATTGAGAAAAAGTTTAATGTTTGAATAAAAAATAAAAGTTAATTTACATAGAAAATTTTGAACAAAAAAGTTTTTTTAAAGAAAAGTTTCATTAAAATATTTGATTAAAGAATTAAATTAGAAAGTATTTGAGAACATATAGTTTTTAAAAAAGTATTTTAAATAGTTTTAGTATTTTAAATTTGTTAAAATACAAATTATTTGACAGGTACTTTTATAAAAAGTTCATAAATTTAATAGTTTCCAATTCCTTCTTTTGTTTAAGAATTAAATAATCTTCTTTGATAAAATTAAACTTTTTCTCAATTAAAAAATTCAATCAAAGTAAAAATTTTCTTTTTTGAAGTTAAAAAGTAAAAAGCTTTTTTTACTCATAATTTAATTTAAAGTTCATCTTTAATCAAAAACGGTCAATTTAAGTTGTTTTATTTTTTTTAAAGTTTTGAAATATTTTTGCTTAATTTATTCATGAATTAGAGAAACTATTTTATCTTTAAGATTTATGTATTTTAATAAAAATAAATAAAAAATTGGTTAACTTTAGTGGAAAATTAAAAAAGAAGCAAGTTTAACAAGCTTGAAATTTAATAAAAAAAATTTTCTACAAAAAATTAGAAACATCAAATATGGTGACAAAAGAAAATTTTAATGAAACTAAAAATCTCATCTATTATCATTTAAGTATAAAGATTTAACGTTTTCATAAGTTTTTTAATAAGATTAAAAATTTTAATTTGTTTCATAATTAATAACTATTTCCATTTTGGTTAAAATTAATCTTAAATTTTTTCAGATAACATTTTATATAGAAAGTCAATAATTTTTTTCACTAACTTTTAATATTCAAAAAGCTATTGAATTGATGATAAATTTTCTTTTATTTGCTTAATTTAATATAAAAAAATTGTTTTTCTTTCATTCTAATGATCATTATTTAAACAGATTTAAATTTTTCATATATAGGGGTTGAATAAAAAATAATTAAATGAAATTCTTTTTAATAGATAAAAACAATTTATCATTTTCATCAATATTTTTGTTAAATTTAATGATTTTCTCAATTCATTTTAATTGATTTAAATTTAATTTATTAAAATTTTCTTTACCTGATTTAATCAGATTTTTAATTAATTGTACTTGATTAAGACTTTTTTTTTGTCTAAAATGAGAAAAAAAAAAGAATTATTTGTTAATCAAAAATTAGAGAATTGTTTAAATAAACTAGATGATAATGATTATAAGCTGAAAAGAAATCTACTTTGTAATTACGTTTTTACGAAAGATTTTAACAAAAAAGAAATTTTTCTTTTTGTTAAAAGTATTAAGATTTTTTTTTTACTTAAATAGAATGAAAACTAATGGTGATGTAGATTTTGATATTGATATTGTTGCTTAGAAACCAAATATCTCAAACTGACCAACTTTTTTTTAACGTTTTCATCTTTTATTTTTTTTTCTTCTTTTCTTTAATTTATAACCTTTAAAAGTTATTCATATTTTAATTTACTAATCAATAATACATATGCAAAGTTTTTTGTTTCTTTTTCATTCTCTTTTTTTTGGTAATTTATTTATTACTTTTTATAAAAACTTTTTTACTTCACTTTTTTATTTTGATGTTTTTAATACATTTCAGTCTTTTTTCTAATTTATTTCTTCAAAATCTTATAATCTGCTAAACATCTCTTTTTCAAGTAGAAAACTTTTTCAAGCTTTTTAAATTATTTTTCAATTTATTTACTGCTTATAGTTTATTTTTGACTATAAAACCATTTGAATCTATTAATTTTTTTTATTTTAATGTTTCACAGACCTTTTTAAGAAGAAAATTATTTTTTAGTTTCTTTCTATAAAAAAAAGGAAAAATAATTTATAACCTAAGGGCAATTGTGATAATTTTTTTTTGATTTACTAATTTTAATTCTTAAAAAAATATTTTGTAATCCTTTTTCAAAGACTTTTTTATTTATAAACTTTCTTTTATCAACTTTTCTATGTTTTAAACTTTGTTTTTTTTATTTTGCAAAAAAATTGTTTTTTTAAAACTTTGTTTTTTTTATCTTAATTTTTATACTCAAGAGTTTTTTTTTTAATGTAAGGTTTTGTTATTTTTTTTTTTTTTTTTTTTTTTTTTACATGAAACTTTTTTTTTAGATAAACTTTTTTTTGTTTTAAGTTTTAAACAGATTTTCATAAAAGAATTTCTTTTTATAAGCAAAGATTCTTTTTATACTCAAGAGTTTTTTTTATTGAAAATCTTTATTTTTTCATAAACATTTTTTTTTTCTTAAATTTTTATGAGAGTATTTGGTTTTATTGAAATTTTTTTTTTTTTATTGATAAATTATTACATCATTAAAAAACATAGGACTTCATTAAAAAATAAATTTCCTCATTAAAAAAGCTTTAATTTGAAAGTTTATTTTTTAATTTGAAAGTTTATTTCTTGATTTAAAAAATTATTTCTTGATTTAAAAGTTTAGTTTTTTGATTCAAAAAGTTTATTTCTTGATTCAGAGTTTTAGATTCAGAAGTTTAGTTTTAGATTCAGAAGTTTAGTTTTAGATTCAGAAGTTTAGTTTTAGATTCAGAAGTTTAGTTTTAGATTCAGAAGTTAAGTTTAAATTTGAAATAAAATTATATTTAAAAGTTTATTAGATTTTTTAAGAAAAATTTATTAGAGAAAGTTTATTTTAAATTTGAAAAGAAAATTCAAACTCTTTCTTCATGAAAAATTTTATTTTTATGTAAAAATTGTTAATTCTCCAACATGATTTTTATTTGAAAAGAATTTTTTTTTTTTTCCTCAAAATAAAAGATTTTTTTTAACATCTAAATAATTTTTTTTTCTTCTTTTAATAGAAAATATTTTTTAATAGAACATTTTTTTAGTAGAAGCTTTTTTTAATTAGAATTTTTTTTTTCTTCAATTTTAAAAAATTATTTTTCTAAAAAAATAAAATTTTTTTTTATTTTTGAATTAATTTTTTTTTCTAAATATTCATATAAATCTGCAATTTATTTTCTTTTATACAACTGGATATTTTTTTCAAACTTATTCAATTTAAAAATTGTGTTTTCAACTTACAAAAATTAATTTTATTTTTTTTGAATTTTTTTCTTTTTTTAAAATAAAACTTTTTCTATACTCAGATCTATATTAAGTTCTTTAGTGAAATCAAATTTAGTGATATTCAAATTATTTTTTATAATTATTTTTCTTTATTAATTGCTCAATTTATCACTTAATTATAAGCTTATTTGAAATAATTTATTACGTATAATTATTTTTTTATGTTATCAAACTTAACTTGAGAACATTTTATTAAGTTTTGCATAAATTTAAGTCGTAAGAGTATCCTACAAGAGTCGTAAGAGTAAAAAAAACAAAAAGTCATTTTTTAGTTAAAAAATCATTTTAAAACCATTAAATCAAACAATAAACAATCATTAATCTGATAATATTTAGACAACTGAAAATAGGCTTTGAAATCAAATTTTATGATTAATTTTTTAGTAAAATAAATTAAAAGAAAAAGTAATTAATAAGTTGAGAAACAATTTTTTAATTAGTTAATTTTAATCAGGAAATATTTAACTTAATTATTAATCATGAAATATTTAATTTAATTATTAATTTAGTAACTAGTTTTGATAATTTTCATAATTATTAGTTTATTGTCTCAAATTTTATAGAAAAAGTTTTTCAAATGAAAAGCTTTTTAAATTTAAATTTTTATTTTTAAAATAAAATTTTTATGTTTTTTTTTAAAAAAACAAAAAAAAATTTGAACATCAGCAATTTTTATGAAAAACAAAAGTTTTTTTCTTTTCAAATTTACACTGTAAAATAGTATCGTGATAGCTAGAAATTTATCTTTGCCAAATAGTTTAAATTTAAAAATATTTTTAAATCCCTTGTTAATATTAAAATAAAAACAAAATAAAAATTTTTTGGTCAAGAAATTCTTTTTTGTAAAAATTTTTTGTTTACACCTTAATAGTTAAATCAAATGTATACTTACTGAATTTTTATGCTCATCAAAAATTTCCTATTTTAAATACTTTAGAACTTTTTTTTTTAAAAATTATTTAGAATATGATTTGAAATTCCTATTTAACAAACTCTTTAAAAAGAACTTAATATTTAAATGAAAGAATTTTGTTTTTAAAGAAAAAAGTTTCAAAAAAAAAAAATTAGTATTTAAAAGCTTGTTAAAAACTATTTAATGTTAGAAATTAGATTTAAAAAAACTTAGCATTTAGAAAAAGTTGAGAAATTCAATTTAGAAAAATTTAAAAATTAGAAAAACTTTGTAATTAGAAAAGTGTTTAGAAAATTAATTTAAAATTCCATGTTTAGAAGTTTTTTTTTTTACTAAAAACTTATTAATTACAATTATGTTGAAAAAAAAACTCAATAAATGAATTCAAATTTATTACAATCTTTTTTGTTTTTATTTTTTTTAATTATTTTTTTCTTTGTAATTAAGCTTTTAATTTTAAAAGTTTTTAATGTTCAGTTTTTTTTTATACTCATTTTAAATGTTATTTTCTAAAATTTTTCTTTTTTTTAGTTTTTTATGAAAAATTCATTAATTTAGTTTTTTCTAATATTTATTGCTTACTTTTTTAATGTTAAATTTATAAAAAATTACTGTTTCTTAAATTTTTAAAATTAATGAGTTATCAACATTTTTACTTAAAATAAATGAATTTTTAAATTCATCAAAAATTATTTTTTATTAAGATGACAATTTTTTTTCAAAAAAAAACTAGTTTTTCTTTTCAAGTTACTTAAAAACCTATTTTCAAACATTAAATCATTTTTAGTTAAACTAAGTAATTAGTTTAAAAGAATATTTTGTAAAACTTATTTAGAATTAAATTTTGTGAAACTTATTTAGAATTAAATTTTGTAAAACTTATTTGTATAAATGAATTTAATGAAACTTTTGAAAAAACATGTTAAACTTATCAAGAAATGAATTTAGAAATTATTGAATAGTTCAATTTAGTTATATTTTATTTATAAAATATTAAGTTTCAATAAAAAGTAAATTTTATGAAAATATTTTCTTTATTGAAATTACTTTGGAAATATTCTTGTTAAATTTACACTAAAAATATTCTTATTTAAATAACTGTAAAGAATATTGTTTATTAAAATAACTGTAAAATATTTTTTCATAAATTTTTATAAAAATATTTTACTCCATATAAATTCCTATGTAAATACTCTAAATTTTCATGTAAATATTTTATTTTTTACAAAATTTCAAAAAACGCCATCTACTTTTGTTTTAGTTAAAAATTTTTCATAAAAATGTTTCAATTTCATTTCATAATCAATAATAATAAAATATTAATTTTTACTTATGGCCAGTTTTTTTTATTATCCTTATTTAATAATATAAATTATTTAAGTATTTTTGTATTTCTTTATCATTTTCATTCATCAATTTATGAATATTTAGAGAAAAAACATAATTATAATTTTGATAAATAATCTTAATACATAAATGTTTATAAGTCATTAATTTAAGAACTTCTGTTGTTTTTTCTAAAACTATTTTTTAGATTAAACTTTTGTTTTTATAAGCTTAAATACCAAAAACAATCAATTATTAAAAAATTTCATTTAATTTTATAAGTTTCTTTTAAAATAATGTATCTTTAATTGAATTTTTCTTTTAAAACTAATTTCTTTTAGACTTTAAATTATTTAATTTAACTCTTTTTTATAGGATCTGGAAATTTAAGTCCTCGTACTAGTTCTGGTAAAATAGCTACAATGTTATATGCACTTATTGGTGTCCCTATAATGCTTTGTTTTTTAGCATCTTTTGGTAATATTTTAGCAGAATATTTTAGAAAATTTTATGAAAGTTGTTGTTATTGTAATAAAAAGCAAGCATTATTAGCTCAACAAGAAATTAAACAACGACAATCAGATTTACAAAACTTATATCGCTTACAATATTTACAGCATAAAGTTAAAAATAAAAATCAAAAATTATCAAGAAAGAAGCATAAAAAAAATCAACAAGCTATAATAAGAAATAATAATGAAAATCAAATAAATGATCACTATCATGTACATTTGCTCAATTCTAATTCAATAAATGATACAACAAATAATCATCATTTATTTTCAACATCAATTTTAACAAATGGGCAACAAATATTAGCTGAGCCTTTGAATAATAGTGGACAAAATAATACAGTAACTTTTTTAGAACCTGATTCATCTAATAAATTATCTACTATGAATCAAAATTGTTCAGATACTAATTGTAATTTGTTAGTAGATCATAGTCCTAATAATCATCTTCATCATAATCATACTCATCTAGTGCCTACTTCTAGTCAATTTCAACAAAATGGAAGTATACATTATTGTACATTAAGTAATCGTCAACAATTATCAGCAATTAATCAAGCATCAATACCTGCTTATTGTAATTCAACTCACCATCAATTGATTGCAACAAACCAACAAGATAACCCATTAACATATAATGCAGCGTTTAAATATGGAACATTGCCTAATACTGTGATAATAAATCAACCTGGTTTAGATTCAACAAGCATGAAAAATAATATTTCTAATAATTGCTGTACAGCTGAACAAGCTGCAGCATTAATATATAATAATGGCGTACCTACTAGTGACCATTATCATTTAGATAATTATGGAAATTTGTTAAGTTTGACAGCAACTCAAAATAATATAACAAACCAAAGTAATTTTATAAATAATGGGAATAATTCAACTTTGCTTTCAAGTCAATGTAATACAATTGATTCTAACAGTAATATAGATGAGCACAATAAGTTGAATGAAGATTATTTAAATAATATAAATAGTCAATTAATTGATAGTATTGAGAAGAAAGAAAATAAAAATTTAATCAAGAAAATTTCTTTTAACAACTCTATAAAAGATAAAAAAGATGATAGTGATGAAGATGGTTTAGAAATTGAAATTAATTTAGATGATACAAAGTTTAATGAGCTTGATTTATTAGATGATCCTTTATTTTATAATTATGCATTAGAACTTTCTAAAAAAGCGTGTTCTGTTGCTAATTCAAAATTATATAAAAGTAAAGTTCCTTTAAGCTTGTGTCTTACAATAATTATAATATATATAATATTCGGCGCAATTTTATTACATATCTGGGAACGTAGGAATATGCTTGATGCAATTTACTATTGTTTTTTAACATTAACAACAATAGGTTATAATTCTGCCGCAAACTATGCTAGTAGTTCTTCAGCTGAAACACCATTTGGAAATGGATTTTGGCTTGATTTTATTGATAATGATTCTAGCAAAAAACATAATTATATTTCAAATCAACATCATTTAACTTCAACTAATTTAACAATTAATACACCTAAACATAATGGACATACATCTTCTAAATTATTGAATACTAATAATGGATATTTAAACTCTTTAATTAGTGATCCTAATTCAAATTCATTAACTGGCCTTAAAAAATCTTTATTAGGTAGCTATAGTATTGGTGAACCAAATAATGAACTTCTTATATTATTTACAATTTATTTGATTGGTGGAATGTTAATAATTGCGATGTGTTTTAATTTAATTCAAGACCATTTAGTTTTACGTGTTTTAAATCGATATGAATTAATAAACAAAAAAAATCTTTCAACTGCTACAGATTTAAATAATTTTGATAAAGACCAAACAAAACTTAAATCTGATTTACAATCGAATATTGAAATTGATGATTTTGATGTATAGTTTTTTAGTTGTTAAATTTTTTTTTATTTGTTTTTTGTGTAAAAGATTTTTTATTTTTTTGTATATATAATCACACTCAATTATAATTTATTCAAAACTTAAATAAAGTTTAAATCTTTGTCTTATAAACCTTTTATAATAATTTATTTTTCATTGATTCTCTTAATTATAAATAGGATCTTTGAATTATCCTTTCTATTTTAAGCTAAATTTTAATTTTTTATTAACAACCTCTAGGCTTTAATCTGCTTATAATTTTAAAAAAAAACTATTAAAAATAATTTTATTTAACACTTAGAACTACTTAAGTTCAAATTCTTTTTTTTGTTCAAATTTTCCAGTGTATTTTTCATTTTGTATACTTTTTTTAAATACTCTTAAGTTAAATGGGTTTTTTTTAATTATAATGAGCTACATTACTTAGCACTTTAATTTTTTTTTATCGGATTATACATTTTAAACTTAAAAATTTTTTTTTACAACTGTGTTTAAAAAATTCTTTACATTTTAATAGCTTTATATTTTTTTTATAGATGGAGCAACTATATTTAGTTGTTTTTTTTTCTATTCTATTAGACAATTTAAATCATTTTAAATTTTGAAATCAACTAGTTAACTCTTCTTTTACTTTTTTTTTTGTTTTATAATTTAATTTTTTTGTTTTAATTTGATTAAATTTTTTTTTGTTAGCTAAAAGTTTTATTAATTAGAATCTAGTTTACATAAGTCAAGTACTATAAAACAAGTTCAAAGGAAATTTAATTTGGTAAGGTTCTTTTTTTCTAATTTTTTATATCATAGTCAAAGGGTGTCTTTTCAAGCTTTATGTAACCTTTTTTTTTATTAATATTTTAAAATGTCATTGTGTTATTTTGATTTATGTTAAGAATAATTTTGTTACTTACATAAAAAGTGTTTATTAAATATTTTTTTATTTAAAAATAAATTAGATCTTTTAAGAAGAAAAAAAAATTTTTTTTTTTCATATTAACCTGTTTTAGTTTTTTTCCATAATCAGTATATCAAAACTTTAAAAAAAAGCAAAAAGTATTTTATAATCAAATTATAATTTTGAATTTCCGGTATCTTTGATTAATTTTTTGTAACATTGTTAACTTTTTTTTTTGTTGTTTTAATAAGTTTAAAAGATTTTTTTTAAAAAAAAAACTCTTCTTTTTTTAATTTTTGTTAGTATTTTGAAATTACTAGATTTTTTTTAAAAGTTTAAATGATGATTTATAAATGCTTTTTCTAGATGTATAAATGCTTTATCTAGATGTATAAATGCTTTATCTAGATGTATAAATGCTTTATCTAGATGTATAAATGATATTTTAAATGTATAAATGATATTTTGAAAATATAAATGATATTTTTTAAATTTTTAAATGATATTCTCTATTATCTTATTGTTACAGTTCTAACGCTATGTGCGCCTCCGGTGCCTAAGTGTTAACTTAACACTATTCGATATATATAAAAATTACGACTTAAGTTAGTTATGAACATACACCGATACAGTACACATACTTTAATAAAGTGTTTCTTATATATATAAATCTTTACTGCGTGCATTTTACTTTATTTAATTTATATCTCAACTAATATAGAATATAGTCTCGTAACAGGTTAACAGCCGAAACAAACTACGAACTATATTTCGATATTTTAAAACAATTAAACTTTTTCTAAAATTTATTCATATTTAAAGTGTTTTGTGACTTTTTGTGTTTTATCTATAAAAAACTTAGTTTCACCATAAATATAAACTTTCAACGACAATAATTAAAAAATACGATTTCAAGAATTAAACTATAAACTTCGTAAGTCATTCTTATCTCCCTATATTTTCATAGAATACTTAATTTCAAGAAATCGCCATTTTATTTCTCGCTCATTAGTAATTAAATACTTGTCCTATTTTTTTTAAAAATTTGTATCCATTTCATTACTTTTATAAGTTTTACTTATAACTATCCCTTTTCTGAAATTTTTTATTAAGAAATAGTTAAAGAATATTCTTCTTACTTTTCTTATCCGCTTTAATTTAAAAAAGTAAAAATACCTTTTTTAATAGGTATTATCTTACTTGTTTTTTAACTCGAGCTTTTGAAAATTTAATTTGAACTTATCTCAATAGAATCATTGTTTAAAAAACTGTTTTAAAAAACTAAAAAACTCAGATCTTTTTTGTACTACACCTTTTTAAAAAGTTAGTTATATTTTTTGTTCATTCATTGTAAATAATAAAACTGTAATTTTCTTAAAAAATGAGTAATCAAAATAGAGGTAGACCAAGAAAAGTGAGAAGTGCCATACAAATACCAAATACTAACCTCATACCTCTAACAAATCAAGACTTAGAGGAAATAAGAGACAATAATTTAATCAATAATAATCAAAGACTAGATGATCTCGAAAAAAATATTCGAGATATCAACATGGCACTTCAACATATTACCCAAAATATCAATCCCCAGAAACAAATGCCATTACCATCCAACAATACAGAAAACGAAGCTGACAATATCTCGTTAATCTTAACCGACAATGAAGAAGAAAATGGGTTACGTGAAAATTCAAATACTAAAATTTCATTCAAGAACATGAGGCAATCGTTTACATCACTAAAATTAGATATAGAAAACATTGATCTATGGCTTAGAAAAGCACTAAGATTTATATATGAGTTCAAAGGTGAACATCTAATTGAATCGAGACCAACTACAAAAGATAAAAATCTCGACTGGAACTTATTTGAAATCATGGAAGAACAAATAACACCAGAATTCAGAAATAAATTAAGTTTACCTGAAAACTATGTACACGATTTAATAAAAGCAATTAAAAATCTTAGACGAAAAGAAATTGTTAAATCAAAATACGAACTATGCCAAAAATTATACGATGAAAAATTTTCTGGTGACGACATTGATGACTTTAATTCAAAATTTTTGTATACATACAATAAAATTAAATCAATGGCAAGATCGACTTTCACTAAAACAAATATAGTAGATATATATTTAAGATCGCTAGCAAATGAATATAATCTCTTCAATCATGTATCGGACTTAATAAACAAAAAAACTTTAATGGTTGGAGAAGATGACATTGATTACAAGATTGAATTAGCAGATGCACAACTTCTGGCATCTCAAAGATTCAAGTCGCAAAAATCCTCAAGTGAATCAATTAGTAAAATAGATAAACACCGTACTAATAATGGCAATCAAGAAAATGGTCAAAAAAGAAAACAAAATTATCAAAATAACAGACCTAATAAAAAGAACCAAAATTATAATAATAATAATGGTAACAACAACAACAATAATAATTTCAATAAAAAGAACCAAAATAATAACAATAATCGTAATAACATAAACAACAACAACAACAACCATCAAAAAAAAAAAAACAATTACAATCAGAACAAACAAAACAACAAAAATAAAAATAATAACCAAAACAAAAATAATCAAAATTCTAATAAGAATCAGAACAAAAATGACAATAATTGTAACACAAACAACAACCTTAGAGCAATTCCTATTCTATTTGATTCTAATCAAAACTATGTAAACCTAGTAGATAACGTACCTAATTCATACAAAACAGCTCTTGTACCAGTACAATCTTCACATTTAATAAACAATATTAATAACTATTTCAATGTTAATAGATCTGATTGGATTTTTGACTCAGGGTCAACTGTCCATCTTGTAAATGACACTAATTGTTTAACAAGCACTAAATTTAAAAAAACATCTTTAGTTGCTTTTAATGGATCTACCAATGAATCTGAGATTAGTGGATCCGCAAAAATTGTAACAGGTCACGATACTAACTTCATTCTTGATGACGTAGTACTTGATCAAACTTCTAAACAAAATATTATTTCTGTCTCTAATTTGAGAAATCAAATTATTATTATTGATAACTATAATAATGATGTTTATTATATCAATAAAAATAATTCTTTAGAAATAATTGGTCACCTGAACAATGGTCAATACGTGTTAACACGTAGTAATCCTAAAAATCTAATGAAAGTAGATTGTTCAGTGATCTCAAGTTTTATAAAGAGTAGATTTAGTAAAAACATCAATTTTGTCTCAAACATCAATTCTAGTACTGATGTACCTTCAGATGAAGATGATTATGAGACGGAAGATTCTATTGAGATGTTCAAAGTTAATCAATTTAACCCTTTGTGGTTTACAGGTTGCGAAATTCCACCTAATGCTTCTGAAACTCTAAGGATTCACTATAAATTAGGTCATCCAACTAGAGATAAGCTGAAACATTATATGAAAATTAACAACCTTAAATATGAAACCTACAGATGCATGACTTGTTTCCGACTTAGGTTAATAAAACATCAGCCTAATTTCAGTACTTTTTTTTCTAATGATCTATTAGAATTAGTACATATCGATTTAGCTGGTCCTTTTACACCTCAATGGGACAGATCATGTTATGCTCTCGTAATTGTAGATGATTTTAGTGAATGCACATTTACAATTTTGTTAAAAAACAAATCTGAAACCTTCGATAGAGTTCGAGCCTGATAGCTTTCGCTGAACGTCATTCAGGCAAGAAGGTAAAAAGATCAATTCTGACAATGGAACTGAATTTGTTAATTATAATTTCAAATCATTTTTTATTAATAACGGTATCGTTCACAATACCACTATTCCATACCATCCACACCAGAATGGTGTAGTTGAACGTAAGATACAAACTTTAAAACGTAAGGCTAATCTTATCTCGGCTCCTGTTGACACTTCACTGGGATTGTACGGAGAAGCTTTACTATGTTCTACCTATTTAAATAATTCTACTCCTTTTAATTCTAATACTAATGAAACTCCGTTTTCTAAGTTTAAAATTAATAGTCCAAAGAGATTATTTATCTTTGGTAGACCTGTTTCTTATCTTGCTTCAGCAATTCCTAAGAAAGAGATTAAAAAAATAGGACTTTTTGCTGGATATCAAACTCTAACAAGAAGCTACCGCATTTTTGATACTTCTACTAAAAGAATTGTTCTAGCTACCGATATCATGTCAGAAGAGTATTTTCTAGAAAAATCTAGTATTAAACTTATAAATACTCAACCTTTAGATCTACCCAAATATACTAAATCAATCGATTGTTCTAAACCTATCACTATACCAAAAAACTATACTGATATTTTTAATAATCCTCATAAAGATCAATGGCTCGAAGCAGTTAAGAAAGAACTAGATCAAATGAGATTACTAAATGTTTGGGAAGTGGTCGACCCAGTACCAAACTTTAAAATAATTAAAAATAGATGGGTTTTCAGTACTAAAAGAGATGCGCATAATAACTTCATTTTTAAAGCTAGGTTAGTGGCCACTGGTTACCAACAAAGAAAAATAGTTGACTATGATAAACTATACTCTCCTACCTTAGATATTAACGCTTTTAGACTACTCATTGCTATATCACTAAAATTAAACATGAAAATAAACACTGCTGATGTAACCACAGCTTATTTACATGCAGATATTGACAAAACCTTGTACATGCGTCAGCCTGAAGGCTGTAACGACGGTTCAGGTAAGGTTTGCCATTTAAAAAGAGCTATTTACGGCCTAAAACAAAGTGGAAGATGCTGGAATACTAAACTATCTGAATATCTAAAACTTTGTGGCCTAAAACCTCTTAAATGCAACCTAACTATATTCAAATCTGATGATCTTAACATTATTATAGGTATCTATGTTGATGACCTCATAATATTGTATAAAGATAAAAAATCTTTTTTGAACTTTGTTGACAAATTTGAAAAAATTTCAAATGTCAAACTAAACATAACTGAAGGCTTAAACAACTTTCTTAAAATACAAGTTTCTAATGACGAACAAGGCAATCTATACCTATCTATGAAAGATAAAATTCTAAAGCTAGCTGAAAAATATAGAATAGACAAAGAAACTAACTTACAAGTGCCCATAAATACAACTAAACTATTAAATGAAGATCCTGACCAACCTCCTGTAGATGATATCAAAATATACCAATCAATAATTGGTATACTGTTATACATATCTAGATTCGTAAGACCAGACATAACTTTAGCGGTAAATCAATTGTCCAGGTTCAGTAAAAACCCTAAAGTTACACATCTAAACTACGCTATGCAAGTCATTCAATATCTGTACAACACTAGAAATCTTTACCTAAAATTTACCAAATCAAGCTTTCAAAACATCCTAACAGCTTTCTCTGATTCTGATCATGCAAGCGATCAAAATGATTTCATATCCTTTACTGGCTTAGTTATTTACTACCACAACAGCATCATAACCTGGAACTCGGTAAAACAGCAAACGATATCGAGAAGTACCAATCAAGCTGAAATAACTGCTGCAGATACCACTTTAGTCCAATTAGAAAATCTAGAATGTATACTAACAGAATTCAACTTAAACATACAGCCTCACAAACTATTTATCGATAACTCTGGCGTTAAAACCTATGCTGATAATGGTCCAGGCAAAAGGACAAAAAATTTAAATATACACTTCTACAAGATCAAAGAAAAACAAGATCTAAATCAAGTTATTGTCACTAAAATACACACATCAGAAAACGTTGCCGATATGTTTACAAAATTCCTGGATAAAGGAAAATTTCTATACCTAAGAAAAAAACTTAACTTAATCTACAGAAAGTAATAACCCTACTTTAATCTAACTAAAACTCAAACTAATTGTCAAATACCCTTTTATTATATAAAATTATTTATCACTATTTTTTGTCACCACCGCTCAGGTTTTTTACTTAGCTTTTTCCTGAGTTTGCACTTCTGTTAAGAATCAAGCTAAGATAAATTTCTATTTATGATTCGCACAAATCGAGGGGGTCGTGTTACAGTTCTAACGCTATGTGCGCCTCCGGTGCCTAAGTGTTAACTTAACACTATTCGATATATATAAAAATTACGACTTAAGTTAGTTATGAACATACACCGATACAGTACACATACTTTAATAAAGTGTTTCTTATATATATAAATCTTTACTGCGTGCATTTTACTTTATTTAATTTATATCTCAACTAATATAGAATATAGTCTCGTAACACTTATAATAAAATATTTCAAAAATTTTTAAATTGTTTTTTTCACAAATATTTAAAAGATCTTTTCAAATTTTCTTTTATTAGGAGATCTTTTATTTAGAAGATCTTTTTATTAGAAGATGTATTATTTAAAAGATTTATTTTTAAAAGATCTATTATAAATGTTTAGAAAATCTTTTATTTAGATGTATTTCAGATTAAAATAAATATAAAAGATTTTTAACTAGAAAAAGATTTTTTATTATTTAAAGGCACATTAAAATACAATTTTTTCTTTGTAATTATTTTAAACAATATTTTAAGAGTTTCTTAGTGAATGTTTTTTAATTAAATAAATTAGCAGTGATTAAATTGTGAAAAAAAAAAATTTTGCAATTCACAAAAGGCAAGTCAAAATAGTTTTTTATATTTATTCATTAAAATTTGAATTATATTTTTTTATTCTGTTAATAATTATCATATGAGATAATTTCTGATTTTGAGCTAAAATCTGTCATTTGTTTTAACCCTTTTATTATCTTCTTTTTATGAAACAAGCCAAAATTAAAAGTTTAATTAAGAACTTTTACGCCTTTCTTTTTTTTATTATCGTCAAATTATTCTCATAATCATTCATTGAGAAAAAAATTCCTTTTTCTTTTTTTTTTTTTTTGTATAAAAGTTTTTTTTTATATTAAAATCATTTAAATTAATTTTAAAATTACAAATTAAACTTTTCTTAACTAATGTTTAAAAAAAAATTTTTTCTCTAATTTTGTTTGGCTAGTGTCCAATCACATAGAATTTAAAATAAAAATTTAACATTTAAAACTTTTCAACAAAATTAAATATTATTAATTTTTTTAGTTCAAAAATTTGTTATAAATAGTTTAACTATACTTTTAGTTAATATTATTAGTTAATATTTTTAGTTAATCTATAAAACATCTGATGAAAAATAACATAGGAAATGACATGAATGATTTTTGGGCATAATTTAATTCCTGTTATAAAAAAATAAATATTTAGTTTTAAAATAAAAATTCAAAGATAATTATAAAAAAAAAATTCTAAAAAAATTAATTGCTTCTGAATTTTTTTTTGCTAATTTTTCTCAAATTTTATTGTATTTGAATTATAATAAATTTAAGTATTTAATATTTTTGTTTGATTAAAATTAAAATAGATTAAAAAAGCCTAATTTAGAATTAATAGTCAAAAAAAAGAAAAAATTTTTTTTTTTTTTTTGTTTTACCTTTACTGATCTCTAGGGCGTTTAATCGTGAACTTGTATGCCCGTCTGCAAATAAAAATATTTCTGTTTGATCTGTGAGAATAATTTTTCCATAAGTTGCTACACATTTAATTCTAAGAGCATAGTCCAATGTCTAATGAATAGAAAAATTTTTTTTAATTAAAATTTTAACTAAAAATCTTTTTAAAAAAGTTTCAACAATAAAATCGATTTTTACCTGATAATGTTTTTTAACTATTCTAAACTTTAAACCCAAAGTATGTTTAGAAATTTGATTAGAAAAATTTGCGTAGTGTTGATAAATATAATTTTGTAATTTAGTTATATTTACAATATTATTGTACAAAGTTTGTTGATGATATGTGTTTAAATTACTTATATCTTTTGTTTGATCAAATAAATGAGTTAAATTATCAAAATTTACAGGTAATAAAAAAGCTTGGTCTAGTAAATTTGTTTCATTATGCTTAAAATTTTTATTACGTTTAAATGATAATGAATTTAGTCTTTTAAGATTATTTGAAAAAAGGTAATCATTTTGAAAATTTGTTTTTTCATTGTTTTCTTCAAATTCTTTTTCGTCATTTTTACGTGAAGATATTTTTTTTTTATTTGAATTTTGTGTTGACCAATTATTGCTTAAAGGCATTTTATTATTTTTAATCAATTGACCATTCATTAAACTAGAGTTTTTTGAGTTAGTTTTTTTTTCTGTATTATAATTATGGACAAACTGTTCATTTATACGACGATTGTTTACAAACCATTCTAAAAAAGGAGCTGGTTTTGTTTCTTTTGTACTACAATTTAATTCAAGCTCATCACCAACTTTATAACTTGGACTTATTCTAAAAATTTTTGGAGGCTGATATATATTTGAATGATTTGAACTTTCAAGTCTTGTTTGTAAACTTTTTTCTTCAATTATAAGTTCTTCAGATGTTTTATCTATTATTTGGCTTAAAACGCCTATACATTGTATTTTTAATAAGCGATTTAACTTTAATAATTGAAAAATACGTCCTTTACGATTGTTACAATTACGACGAGATTTTATTTTAAAATAATTATTACAAAATTGAAATGTCAAATTACTTGATGAAATGGATAACCCATTTATAGAATCATAATCACTTGTATGAAATGTTAAATTTAAATTTTCTTCATTTTTAATTATCTAAAAATAAATTAATTTATTAGAAATTTTTGTTAAGACAATTTTAAATTGCTAATTAGTGTAAAATTTTTTTTATCTTTAAAATAGAAAAGATTTATTTGTTTCAATAAATTATTGGTTTTAAAGAGAATTAAAAAAGAAAAAATACAATCAATTTTCATTAAATACATCATTTTGATAAATTATGATGATTAAAATTTTTTTTTCCAAAGACAATTTCATGGGAAAAATTATTTTTTTAAAAAAAAACTTTTTAAAATTTTAAGTTAAAATTTTTTTAAATGAAATTTTGTTTAAAAATCTCTTAATTGAATTAGGTTTTCTTTTTTGTTTAATATTTAACCTGAAGCTTATAATTTTTTGAAAACTCTAAAAGTTTAAAAACTAAATTTTTATCTACTAAACTTTAATAAAATAAAACTTAAAATTTGAAACTTTCAAAACTTTAAAATTTTCAAAACTCTAAAATTTTCAAAACTAAATCTTTTTTAACAAAAATTTTTTTTTTAGGATCCAATGCTTTTTATGAAACTTTTATTGAAGAAAATTTTTTTTTTTGGAAAAGTATTTTTTTTAAACTAATATTTTCAAGAACCTAAAAAGTGATTTTTCTAAATGTTTGATTTGTGATTTGAGGAAAAAAAACACTGAGGTTTCTTTTTTAAATCAAAAATTAATTTAAAAAAAACAAAAGAATTACTTTTTAATTCAAAGTTCTGTAAATTTTCAATAAAAAAAAATTCAAAATTTTTTTTTTTAAATTTTAATATAGCTTAAAGCAAATGATCAAAAAAGTTTAATAAATTAATAGATTTGTTTAGAAAACTAAGAAAATCAAAATGCTCAATTGTTTAAAGATTCAAACAAAAAAAATTGTTAATTAAAAAATTGAAATGCCTCAAAGAATTTAAAGTTTTTTTTTTCGTTAAATTTTTTTTTTTTAGTGTTTTATTGTTATATGTATCAAAAGATTTCTGAAAACTATCAGTTAGAAATGTTTCTTTTTTAAAGCTTAATTTTCTACCAATTTAGTTTTTTTTTTGATGACTCAATGTTAACCAAAAAAAAAAAAAATTGCAAGTCATTGAATAGACTAAGCTTATTATCTTTATTGTTACTTATAAATGAATAAAAAAAAAGTAGACTGAATCTTAATGACAAAACATAGATGTCCTTAATTTATTAAATATCAAAGCAATTAAAGAGTTAACTAGATTTTTTTTATTGCAGTTTATGACTTGCTTATAGTATTAAAAAATGAAATTAATTACACATTTCTAATGTTAATAAAAAGTTTATGATAAAAGTATAATAGAAAAATTTTTATTCTACAAATTAATTTGGCACCTAAATTAAATATTATCATATATTATTTAAAATAACTGTTTTTAAAGCTTTACCTGTTGGTTATTGATAAACCACCTTATTACAATAGGTGGTTTTGATGGTGAAGATTTACATTGTAAATTGATAGTTTCTCCTTCTTTATAATTATGTTTTACATTAATTAATTTTAAAGGTTCTTTAGGTAACACTATAAAAAAAAATTATTTTAATGAATAACTTTACAAAAATATAAATAAAAAAAAGAAAGAAAAGAAGTTTATTCAACTAAGTGAAAAAGGTATATAAGAGGTTTATTAACTAAAATAAACAGTAGAGGACAACAAAAGCTAATGAGTAGATTTTTATAAAACAAATAAAACAAAAAATAAATAAAATTAACAAAAAGAAATCAAAATAAATTTATAATAAAAAAATTCAATAAAAAAAAAGGTTGCTATCAAAAGAAAGAAAAAATTTAAATAAACTTAAATAATGTTTAATAATCAAATTTACCATAAACTCTTAAATCTTGTTGAGCTTGTTTTGACATAAAGAATGGTTCATCTGTATTAATTTCACAAGAATACGTGCCCTCACTTTCAGGTTCAATATTTTCTAAGAACACGTGACTTCCGTTTGATCTTTTTAACTGAAATTTTTATTAATATAAATTTTACATAAAAATAATGAATTTTATAATAAACAAAAAAAAAATTTTGGAAAAATTTATGTTATGATACTTACATTGACTTTTACAGATGGTAAAGGATAAAACTTTTTTAACGGATTATTTCGATTTTCATTTGAAATAGAATATCGATAAAACTCTTCATTATTTTTATAAAACTTTGAAGTAAATGCTTGTTTTTCATTTTCATCTAATTGAAAATTACAATGTAAAAACAATGAACTACCATTTTCAACTGGACCATCAATATTTAAATAATTTAGTTGTAACCCATTTATTTCTTTATTAAAAAAAAAAAAAGAAGTTTAGTACTAAATTGAAGTTTTTTTTTAAAAAATCAGCTAAAATTTTTCGAAAGTGTTAAAAATAACTTTTACTTTAAAAATTTTTGTTTTGTTTTGAAATTAAACTTTAGATTAAACTCAATTATAAAAGTTTAATTCTACAAATAATGTTCTTCAATAAATTTCATGTTTTTAGAATAAATTTAAGCTTTTACAAACAAATCATTAAAAGTTTGAAAAAAAATTTACTTTTAAAAAAAATATTGCAAAATGTTTTTTATATAGAAAATTCAAAATTTAAATTAATCAACTGCTAAAAATTTTGAGAAAAAAAAATCAAAAAAAAGTTTTAAAAATAAACTTTTTTTATATGGAAAAACTTTCTTTTAACTTAATAGGTTAAATAAAAAATGATTTTAAAGTTTAAAAAATCTGAATATTAGATAAAAGTTGAAAAAAAAAATGAGTTATAAGTTGTTTAGAACT